>SJYX01024786.1:188556-262533 GCA_006410675.1 Oreotragus oreotragus
TGTGAGAGAGAGAGAGAGAGAGAGAGAGAGAGAGAGGTTTCCCTAAACCAACAAACAATTGTTGGAACATCTGCTGACCGTTGCACGCACGTGTATGTGTATGTGTGTGTGTCTGTGTCTGTATTTCAACTTAATTCTAATATTAGCTATTCAAAGATAACAGCAGATCCCACAAGATACAGGTTCAGTCCTAGAAGACTGCACCCCAACCCCACTTCAGATGCCAGCTGGAAGCTTAGGTTGTTACCTGTATTTCTGCCCTACCAGCTACAGACTGGAGGTTCCAGCAACCTCCTTCAAGGGTTTGATTAATTTGCTAGAACAGTTCACATAACTCAGAAAACCATTTTACTTACTGTCACCAGCTTATTATAAAAAGCGTATAACTCAGGAACAGCCAGAAGAAAGAGACACATAAGTATGGGGAGTAGTGGGAAGCTTCCCATGCTGTCTCCAGGGGCAACGCTCTCTCAGCGTCTCCACCTGTTCATCAACCGGCAAACTCTCCAAGCCTCATCCTTTCGGGCTTTTATAGAGGTTTCGTCACACAACCATGACTCCTTAAATCACTGGCCACTGCTGCCTGAATTCCATCTCCAGCCCCTTTCCCCTCCCCGCAGGGAGAAGCAAGGGGGGATGGGAGACTGCAAGTTTTAATCCTTTTCTTCATAAGGTTGGTTCTGGGTTCTCCTGGCAGTCAGCCCCCTTATTTAGGAATCTTCCAAAAGTTGCCTGATTAACATAACAAAAGGCACCGTTTACCTCTTCAACAGTTAGGGAATCCCAAGTGTTTTAGGACCTGAGAGCCAGGAACTTCTGTGGACAAAGACCAAATATATATGAGGAATAAATTTCGGTCATCCAAATAACCAATGTGCATTTTTCTTACAAATCACAATATTACAACCTTCCTATCCAACCCTCTGCTCCCTTCTTCTTTTTGCTGAGGCTGTTGGGAGTGTAGCTGGCCCCTTCTCTCTGGGTCCTGCTTCCTCCAGGGTGGAAGAGAACAGGACACGTGGTTCTCTGAAAGTGGTTATCCCGTGTGGGGAAGGTGTGGTCATAAAACAATGAGGAAAGAGCCAGGAACTCCACCCAAGCAAAGAACTGTTCTCTGCCTCACCCTGACTATGATGACGAGGGGCTTCCAGGCAAGCAGAACATCAGTGGGCTGAACCGAAGCCAGACTGGGGAACATGTCCTTAGCTTCGGAGGTTACTATATGATCACAGTCAATTGCAGGCTGTTTTAGGGTAGCGGTTCTCAACTCTGCCAGCATGTTGGAATCACCTGGGGAATATTAAAAAGCACCCCAAATGTTGTTGTTCCGTTGCTCAGTTGGGTTCAACTCTCTGCTACCCCATGGACAGCAGCATACTAGGCTTCCCTGTCCTTCATCATCTCCAGGAGATCGCTCAAACTCATGTCCTTTGATACCCAGATTTAATTCATCTGTAGTGAAGCCTGGGCATTAGGAGTTTCAGGAGTTTCTCATTTTACTCCAGGGGGAGAGATACTGCTGAGGAATGCAACGCCTGGCTTCACTTTTGACTTAGTGTGCCCTTGCGGTCAATGGCAGGGACACAGAAGACATTCACCAACACGTCCCATTATACTTCTGTCCCCTAAATCTACCCTGTACTTGCCCCCAGGTAAAACCATTCTTATTGAAGGAAGCTTCTACTACCTGTGAGTTTCAGAAAGAGCTTTTCTTGGTTGACTTGTTCAAATTCTGAATCTCCTATAGTACTCACTACGGGGGTTTGCACTTAGAAGGGGCTTAATAAACATTTATAGAATTGAAACAAAATGTGGACATAGTTACCGCTTTTATTTCATCAGCACTATTCAAACTGGAGAAGAAAAAAAAATCACCTTGATCATTTATGTGGATAGCTCTTTACAATTTGCAAAGCTTTTTTCCATTTCAGTGTTTCTTCTGATCTTCACATCATTCTATGTGAGTTTTATTCTTCCTTTTAAAACATAAGAGGGAATTGAGGAGAAAAATTTAATGACTAGTCACCCGGTGGTTCAGAGTTAGAAGCTATAAAACACATACTTGAACCTTGACCTTTGACTTCCATTACATGTAACTCTCAGGATGCTGAGCCATTAATTCCAGCAGCTTCTACAAATGTTAACTTATTTTTTCTTTCTTTCTTTCTTTTTTTTAAACTAAAATTCCATAAAGCTTCCACAGGGAAATTTGGTAAGTAATACTAGAAACACTCACTTCCTCTGCTGAGATTGTGTCCCGTTTTGCAAACAGAATGAGCAGCAACCAATATCTCACAAATAGAAATAATAATTTAAAAAAAAGGACACTTACATGATAACTACCCACAAGGTGTTATCAAGCAAGTATGGTTAATACGGGCCCTTTGCAAATGTAACTTATGGTCTCATTAGAAAAGTCCAAAGGAAGAAAGAGGAAATTCA
Organism: Oreotragus oreotragus; assembly: GCA_006410675.1. NCBI lineage: Eukaryota > Metazoa > Chordata > Mammalia > Artiodactyla > Bovidae > Oreotragus > Oreotragus oreotragus. Next base: position 190,999 of record SJYX01024786.1, read on the forward strand.
TCCCAAATTAGATGTTAATTAGAAATGTATGATGAATTGCATCTTGCAAATATATAGATATTAAAGAGGAAATGTAGATGTTACACAAGATATTGAGGAAAGTATATGTCTTGTATTTGGGAGAAGAAAGAAAAGAGGATGCATTAATCATACCTCACTGAAGAGTTTATTGTCAATGAAAGCTAAAATAGGCACAATGCACAAGTTTACTCAAACTAGTTCTGTTTATCAAGCCAAGAAGAGATTTTTTTTTTTTTTTTTGAAATGTGAAGTAACTAGAGAACTAGGCCCCACAGTTAATATTTGCCAGTGGCATTGGGTAGGCAATGGCACCCCACCCCAGTACTCTTGCCTGGAAAATCCAATGGACAGAGTAGCCTGGTGGGCTGCAGTCCATGGGGTCGCTAACAGTCGGACAGACTGGATGACTTCACTTTCACTTTTCTCTTTCATGCATTGGAGAAGGAAATGGCAACCCACTCCAGTATTCTTGCCTGGAGAATCCCAGGGATGGGGGAGCCTGGTGGGCTGCCGTCTATGGGGTCACACAGAGTCGGACATGACTGAAGTGACTTAGCAGCAGCAGCAGTTGTTAGAAAAATATCTTAATTTTTAATATATGTATATAACAGTAGATTAAAAATCCAATTCTATTGTTTATTACATGTTTCAATTCACTCATTTTCTTGTTCCACAGGCTGCAACTTTGTATTTGGAGATTTTTTTTCTTTCACACATACACAAAGAAATACCAAAAAAAATTAGTAGCAGTATTAATATAGAACATCTGGCCACACAAAGCAAAGAACTAGGCTATACCTAAATCATTTACACTTGATTTCTGAATAAACTCTAAGAGTCTTTTATAGTGGATTTTTGCTAGTTCATGGAGTGGATAATCAAAACATGTATAATTAAATACTACTTGTATTTCCCCACCTAAGTATAAAAACAACATTGATTATAATTTTTCATTAGCAGAGCTTTGGGTATTTTCCCATTGATTCTTGTTAAAACTTAGAGTAACATAGTTGATTTAAATATTTTACCAACAGGTCAATAGCACACAGTAACTAATCAATAACCATAAAGCTAAATGACAAATTTAGGAATAGCAATTTATTATCATTTTACTGAAAGTTTTTTGATGGTTCATTCTTAGATTCATAACCAAATTTTTTTAATATTCATTAACTAATTTTTGGAGTAAATTCAATGCAGAATTGTGAATCTGAAAGCAAACTTCAAGACCCTAGTCTTAATTCTTCATCATTCTGTTTTCAGTTCACAACTAAATGCATCCATTAGCCCTTTCAGGTTTCATTTTTCAAGGAGTTATATTATCTTCATAGATCAATTTTCAAAGACAGCCACTGAAAGTTTAAGTGATGTATGTATGTGAAATAAAGGAACAGTCAACGATTTTAAATATGAGAAGTTTTTTCATGAAAATTTCAGCCAGTTGCCTAACACACCAAGAATTTTGCAGGTTCCCCTCTTAAGAAGTCCGGATAACTAGCTTGCATAGGTCTCAAAAATACTAGCTTCATGGGTGAGTAGAGAGACCTCTGATTGACTATTTCATTCCCAAACCCCATGGGATGGGGGAGTGGAAGTTTCCCAAAGAGAAGGGGTTACCAAAAAAAAGAAAGGATACAGGGCATCAAAACAGCAGAAGTCCACTAAATCTGCTTTACTATACACACTACCTCGAGGTGTCTTTCAGTGTGGTTTAGTACGCTGTTTCTGTGGTTAGATGACATTCTATACTATGGATATGTCATACTTAAATTAGCCACATCAGACATATTTATTCATTTCTGTGCCCTTAGCACTTAGAATAAACCCTGGCACATAACAGGGATTAATACATATTTGTTGATTTTTTTGTTACAAATTTAAAAATTCAACGAAGGAATGGGCACACAGAAAAACATCCAAAGTACTTGATGTCTTTATAATCTTCTCCAATTTGTCATCAAGAATCCACCTGTGATATGCCAGATGAATAAAATGGCTCAACTATTCAGAGCCTAAGTAATAAAAAACTTTTAAAATGTAAGTCCACACTGTAATAAGATACAGGAAATTGGTTTATTTATCTTCATTATCTGAGATTGTTCAATAGTTTTTCCTAAGGAATTCAAGAATATTAGTGCTGAAGATATTAATAAATTTCTTCTCAAGCTCTTAAACTCAAAAGACAGACTTAAGGTGTAAATGGACATATTCAACAAAGTCTAGATGACCCACATTAATAAGAACAGTTTGACTTTGTAAAACTATGGAATTTACAGGGACAAATATTCTACCATATAAGAAGTCAAATTCTTAATTACTCTAAGGCGATTTCATCCTGGTGGACGAAAAAAGACAAATAGGTCACCTTACTTTAAATTTCAGCCTTGCAGGACACGCTAGCTCCACTATAAGTTGTGCTGTGGATTCCAAGTTTCTACCCAAAAAATAATATAAGTGCTATTGCTAACTTCCAGATGACACAAAGCCTAAATTATATTGAAATGAAGTCAGAAACAAACAAAACTTCTTTCAGAACTTGAGAAGCTATAAGCCAGTTATCAATTTCCCTGTTTGCTTGTCTCAGCAACACTTGTCATAAAATTTTACACTTGTTATAAATGTTGTCTAGTGGAGTGGAACAACCAGCTTGAATAACATTTGACTATCAAAAGCCTCAAGGAAAAGAGCTGAGTGTTATTGATTAGAAAAGGAAAGCGAGGGGTAGCAACACAGGAAGGAATGAAAGTGTGTGGTGCTTTCTTTGTTCTTTTTTTGTAACTGATCAACCTTAGGATATGATGCTTAGTCAGAATATTGATGCCTCTACTGAGAACTTGTCAATCATCACTGGAGAAGGAAGGGGCAAAAATCATGCTTTGTTATTCTTTATAAGCCCTTACAGTGAAAGTCGTTACAACCTCTTAATCACAATGTACCCACTAAATATTCCTTGTCCTTACCTTGTGACCTTGTCTTCCAGGTTCACCAATCTCTCCTTTAGCTCCTTTATGACCCTAACAAATGCAAAAATACATAAGTCAAGAAATAAATAAGTGTGTTGGATTTGACACACAAAGTGGTCAGATGGCTCATAAAGTGACCTTGCTCCCCTAAACGTAAGTCAACGTGCTGCTAAGAGAAAAGGTTATGTCACAAAGAAATGACAGCCTTAGAAGAATTTTAAAACACCACGTGTACTACACAACCGTATATAATAGGTATCAGTTTCAGTTAGCAAACTCTCTCCTGGAATAGCAAATTCTCCATTACCTAGGTCAGTAACTAGATAATGACATTGCCCGCGGGTGTCTAGATCCCTTCTTCCCCAGCTTCCTCTCACAGCTGGGTCTCCTCCAACACCAGTAACTCATTCTCCAGAGGTGGACCGCTGACCCACCGGACCAGCTGCCCCCTACTCTCTGGAGCCTCCTCTGAAAACCCTCTTCCTCCTCTGCACCCATGGCCTTACTCGAGGCAGAAGAAGGACTTCCCCAGATGTACAACTTTCTGCCCCTTCTTATGTACAGTTTAGTTACAAATTCAGTTCAGTTCAGTCGCTCAGTCATGTCTGACTCTTTGTGGCCCCTTNAGCCTCCTCTGAAAACCCTCTTCCTCCTCTGCACCCATGGCCTTACTCGAGGCAGAAGAAGGACTTCCCCAGATGTACAACTTTCTGCCCCTTCTTATGTACAGTTTAGTTACAAATTCAGTTCAGTTCAGTCGCTCAGTCATGTCTGACTCTTTGTGGCCCCTTGGACTGCAGCACACCAGGCCTCCCTGTCCATCACCAACACCCGGAGCTTACTCAAACTCATGTCCATTGAGTCAGTGATGCCATCCAACCATCTCATCCTCTGTCATCCCCTTCTCCTCCCACCTTCAATCTTTCCTTGCATCAGGGTCTTTTCAAATGAGTCAGTTCTTCACATTAGGTGGCCAAAGTATTGGAGTTTCAGCTTCAGCATCAGATCTTCCAATGAATATTCAGGACTAATTTCCCTTAGGATGGACAGGTTGGATCTCCTTGCAATCCAAGGGCCTCTCAAGAGTCTTCAACACCACAGTTCAAAAGCATCAATTCTTCGGCACTCAGCTTTCTTTCTTGCCTGGAAAATCCCATGGATGGAGGAGCCTGGTGGGCTGCAGTCCATGGGGTCGCTAAGAGTTGGACACGACTGAGTGACTTCACTTTCACTTTTCACTTTCATGCATTGGAGAAGGAAATGGCAACCCACTCCAGTGTTCTTGCCTCGAGAACCCCAGGGACAGGGGAGCCTGGTGGGCTGCCGTCTATGGGGTCACACACAGTCAGACACGACTGAAGCGACTTAGCAGCAGCAGCAGCAGCTTTCTTTATGGTCCAACTGTCATGACTACTGGAAAAACCATAGTCTTGACTAGACGGACCTTTGTCGGCAAAGTAATGTCTCTGTTTTTTAAGTGCAAATAGACAGCTATAAACAGCAGTCAGCAAAGGCTACAGAGCATGAGAAGAAACTCCCATCTTTCATTGTCAGGACACCTGTCCTAACACTTTGGATCAGTAACATGAAATAAATGTGAAATAAACATTCCAAACATTGTCTATCAGAGTTTTGTCCTGAAAACCTTTCTTGTTCCAAGGTTCAAGTTTCCATGAAAAATAAGACACCCATCCAGGCTCCCGTCTTCTGCATTGTGGGCGCACACCCAAGCTAACCTCAGAGAAAACTACAATGGGAAACCCAGTGCCTCGGAGTCTTCTGGACCTTGGCACAACTCCCCTGAGCCAGAATTTTTCAAAATGATTTCAGACTCATAGACTAGAGAGAGAAAGCCGATTAACTCCAGCATTTGGTATTTATTTCTTTATTCCAATGGGCAATTTTGAAGCAATTATGATGGCAGAGTGAGAGAAAAACACATTTGGAAAGTGTCTCTTTTTTTTCTCTATTTTGAACAGTTTTTCCAATTTCTTTTTGACTAAAACAGTTTGAAATACATTATAGGTATGGTCCCTGGCCCCCGTCTCTCACTATTGGAGTAAACTTCTGAACCTCCATCCGGTGTTCTAGAGTCTCTCAATCCAGTGCGTTTCATTGATATTTCTTCCCTGAGAAACAGAAGCACTGAATAGCCAAGTATCTGTGTCTTGTTAGGAACAGCTGTCAGTGTACCAGCGGGAACTTCCAGGACTGAAAAAGGACCACAGACAATGCCACCAAATAAGCAACAGACTTGCCTAACCCATCAGAGTGGGGTCTGTGCAGGAGCAAGGCCAATGCTCCAAGGAAAGCCTCTGTTTTTCGTACGGATCATACTCTTGAAGATAGAATACAGCACGGACATTATTGTCTTACCCTCATGCCTGGCAGGCCTGGGTATCCCGAACGACCCGGTGGGCAGGAATTGGGACACTGCCGGAGAAACAGAAAGAGAGTAACCAAGAGCCTCTGCTTCGTGATAAAATGATACATCTTTTAGGATTTCCAGCTGCAGAACCCCAGGGGAAGTCTATTCATTAAAGAACTCTGGCTACTTTTTCCTTTTTCATTTAGTTGTAAACTCAGAAATATTCCTAGCTTACAGAAACATACAGAGAACATAACAAACCCTTTCCCCACGTATCCACCATCCAGATTTAATGAATACTACTATTTTGCCATATTATTTCAGATTCAATTTGTTCAAGAAATAAAACATTTGCAGACCAACCTCTTCCCCTCCAATCCAACAGCTCTGTCCTAAAGGCCACATCCCCCCACAACAAGTGGACCAAACTGTATTTAGTGCAGTTTTCCTACACTGTTTGAATATCAGTCTATAAGTAAACCAAGTCTCAGAAAGTATTATTGGACTTCAGTTCAGTTCAGTTCATTCAGATCTTCTAAAATTGGAGTGCTCTGGTGAAAAGCAGGTCTCCTCCAAAAAAAGATTATGGAAAAAGAAAGATAACTCTATAATGAAAAAGTTAGTGTGAGTATGTCTAAGTGACCAGTCCATCAGTCCAACAAATTGCTCTGCCATCTGAGTAAAATAAAACATGAAAATACAACATATTCTATCAAGATCATCTTAAAGAGAATCCATCTTCTAAAGAGAATTCCTGGTCTTTGACTTAATACTGTATTTTATTCAAAGGAAAATGTCTTACCAATGGGTCTCCATCATGAAAGCCAATTGTTCCCTAAAGTAAAGAAAATGTTAAAGTTAAGAATATAGTGAAATATTTAATTCATCCTACTAATAATAAAATGCTTATTGGACAAATACAGTAAATGTATTTTTTCAATAAGCTATAAGGAATAAATTGTCTAAGATATGCTAATATTCTAGACACTTCACTCATGGGTCTTTTCTGTTTGGAGAAATCTAAATTTTAGTACATTATTTCTTTCACATGATTGAAGAGAAGTAAAATGACAGGATAGAAAATATTCTGAATCATAAGTTAAAAGTATGGATTATCTCCCAATTAACCTCATTTTTTAAATTGCTCATTGTGTAAATCCTTCATAAAAACTAGTTCATTTGAAAGTGTTCCTTTTATATGTCCAAGTTTTGAGCATTTGAGAAGTCAAAAGCCTCAAAGCACTTCAAGTATAATGCATAAATCATTCCCTTGAAAATCACCTTTCAAATTATTGTGATTTCTCAACTATACTGGCCTTAAAAGACCAAGCTCTGAATGAGTGAAAATATCACAGCCATTTTTGAAATTGTAGGACAATGATTCAATTTAAAAGTTGTTTCATTTTTGGTTCTTCGGGTTCTATAATCCCAACTTTCAGACACAGAGAAATTCAAACTGCAAATAACTTACACTGGGTCCCGGGGGGCCAGGGGGTCCTGGTGGTCCTCTTTTCCCAGGGTCACCCTAAGTCATTTGAAAATTGTGACACAGCGGTTACACACACGTCAAAACACAGTGCACAAAACAGGTGAGGTATGAGAAACTGACATTCCTACAAACCCTGCAGAACTCAGCCTGCATAGACCTGCCACCAAAACCAAAGGGTGACCCGCAATCCAATTAGTTCCACAAAGCTAGAAGAATAAAGGAGTTCCAGCCTCATCAAAGTAAGAGAAGGTGAGGGAGGCTTGGGGAAAAGAGCCAATTCTTCTCTATACACTGATCCCTTTACTCTGGAAACACTGTGCATTTTTCTAGTTGATTTTCAGGGGAACTGAAATAGTCACTGCTGTCAGCGCCGCCCAGCTAAGGGCGGCTCACGCCTGCCTGAGACTGTAAACAGGAAGGCAACCTCTGCAGGGCCAGTCAGCCCTGGACTCTTCACTCGGAAGCTGTCCCTCAGTCTGTCACCGCACGCACTTGCAAATGCGACAGAAGAGCAAAGATGGCTAAATAAGCCATGCAGATGAAAGTGGATTCCGGTTAGACTTAACCACCAGCGCTTCCTCCCCGCACACTTTTCCTTCTAATATTCTATCATAAACCAAAAGCATCTTACAATCCACTTTATAATCATGTTATATTCATTCTTGCATTCAGTAAATAAATTTGTCAAATGGCAGCACCTACAGAGAAGCTAGATAGGTATATATATGTGGCTCCCCCTTTCAATGGATTTACTATTATCGATTCTTCAGATAACATCACTACTTCAAGTTTTTGGAATATTTATTGAATATTAACATCAATTTCTCCCATGCAGTTCAGCTCTCTATTGACTAAAGTTCTGTCAGTTTGATTATGATTTTACGATGCTAACATAAAGGCACGTGGGAATGATTTTAGACTATTCACTCATTTCATACAGAGAAACTCATATAAAAGACACTGGACCCCAATCCCAGCTGAGCCTGTAAAATGAAGGCAACACTTCTTGAATCACTAATTCTAGAAGTTGGGAAGAAAAAGTTCAGCTGAGAACTTTGGGGGGAAAATTAAAATCTCTCTACAAAAATGAGATAGCATTATTACCCTGGTTCTCAACAGCATTATAAACTGGAATTAAACTTATCTGCCATGTCTTGGATTTGCAGGGGGAAACACACATAGGGCAGTTTGCCATCCCCAGTAACATCTCCTATAAAGTCAGCAAACATCTATCAACTTGCTGTGATTGTGTGTCTGGTACTCACAATCGGTCCAACACGGCCAAGCTCTCCAGGGAGTCCTGCTCCCCCAGGAGGACCCTGAAATCAACAAATTAGAGGGACATGGTGATTTATGACATTTTCACAATTTATGACAAGTGATATCAAGTACGATAAACAACTGACTCAGAATGATGTATCTGTGCTAGCTTTGGCTTCCAATGAGACAACTCATCTGACCGAAGAGTAATTACTTAAAATGGAAATTTCTTAAATTAACAGAAATTTCTCAAATTAATAAAATATTTTTAGTAGAATAGGGGTGCTGTCATAGTAGCCACCTAAGATCCCTAAGGGAGGACACTGTCAACACCACTGGTAGAGTGCTGACTGGAGACCAAGGTTGGGATCTGAGAAATAGGCCGTTCTTATAGACCACGCAAAACAAACCAAGAGAAGACACTTACAGGAGGTCCAGGAATACCACGGCCCTAAAAGGTTAAAATAAAAGTTGTTATGATACAGGACCCATACTTCATGTAAATACAGTAGTTACAGAAGTAAAGACAGAAGTTACTTCTGTAAATGCAGAACTAACTCAATTCAAAAATAAACTACAAAGTCTATCACTAAATAAACATAAGATGCTCATTGGAAAAGAAAGAACTCAGTAAAGAAAGCAAACTCGGCTCCACTTCTAAATGAAGAAGCTTGCTTCAGCTCCTCTAATGTTCTTTTGATGTCTAAGCTAGCCAGTAGTATTTTTTTCAAACTTTTTTTTTTTTTTCCCTCCCTCCCTGCTTTCTTCCCTCTTCCTTGCTTCCTCTCTCTTTTTTTGGTAAGAGAAGTCATATGTACATCAACAAATTATGATTCAGTAGCAGTTACATTGATCTTTGTTGTTGGGCAACAATGTTACAGGTAAACCCAAACTCTGTATGGTTGGTAAATTCCAAATATTTGGAAAGAAATATTTGATGTTGCTTAGAGTTGTATGCTAGCATACGTTGATAATAATAATATACTTTTTGTCTGGGCTCCTCACATAAAACAATCTTCCTCTAGGTGGCAGAGTTACTTCTTTTGAATGGAGCAGATCCTTTATTTAGAAATGACAATGGAAAGTGTGCTTTAGATGAAGCCAAAGACTCACGTATGCTGCGTCTCCTTGAGAGATTTGTTCCGAAACATCCAAACCATCTTACGTCAGGTAAACTTAAACTGCCCTGTTACATCTGTTCATCATGTCAGCAGTTGCTGTTGAGTCGTGCAGTTGTGTGTGACTCCTTGTGACCCCATGAACTGCAGCACTCCAGGCTGACCTGTCACTGTCTCCTGGAATTTGCTCAGACTCAGGTTCATTGAATCAGTGATGTCATCCAACCATGCCACCCTTAGTAGAGAGTTATAGAAATCAAGCTTAGAATTATAGAAATTAAATTGATGTTCCTCAAAAATTTTGAGAAAATCCATCCAGTGACGTTCTGGCTTCATTCCTTTAGTAAAGCACACCAACTTCTTTGCAAATGCACCAAATGGAAGAACTCTAAAGGAACTAAGAAAGATGATACTAAATGTACTTTTCCCCAGGATATGCGTTGCAAACAGAAAACTTTTATACAGTTCTGGGTTTTCCCCCCATAATCCATTGACTGAATAACATGAGTTATAAATTGTAACTTATGTTTGGCTGTATCTTTTTCAATGAATATGGTCTGGATTGTTTACTTTCATTCCTTAAGAATATTTTCTAATGGCTATATTTTTGCCTTGTCATTCATCATTACACTGTTAAGTTAAACAGCAAAGGAGCAGTTACGTTAAACTTCAGTTTCGAAAAGATTATATAAGAATCGCTTATATTTTATTGAAGTATAATTGATTTACAATATTATGTTAGTTTCTGGTATACAATGTAGTGATTCGGTATTTTTATATGTTATACTCTTTTAAAGTTATTGCAAAGTAATGGCTATATCCCTGTGCTTATTTATTTTATACAGAGTATTTTGTATCTCTTAATGTTTTTTTGCCCCTCTCTCTTCCCTTTCCCTACTGGTAACTGTTACTTTGTTTTCTGTATCTGTGAGTCTGTTTCTGTTTATACATTGATTTGTTTTATTTTTTTACATTCCACATACAAGTGGTAATATAGAGTATTTGTCTTTCTCTTATTTCTCCAAGAATAATACCTTCTGGGTTGTTGCAAATGGCAGAATTTCATTCTTTTTTATGGTTGAGTAGTATCCCACTGCATGAATATTTACTCCACCTTCTTTATCCATTCATCTGCTATGGACAGTTAGGTTGTTCCCATATCTTTGGTATTACATATAATGCTGTGAACATGGGGGTGCTAGTATCTTTTTGAATTCATGTTTTCATTTTCTTTGGATATATATCCAGCAGTTTAATTGCTGGATCATGTCATGGTTTCTTTTTTTTTAATTAATCACTTCCTTTTGGCTGCAGGGGGTCTTCATTTGCTCTCTGTGCAGGCTTTCTCCGGCTGCGGCGAGCAGGGCTACTCTTCCTTGTGGTGCACGCGCTGCTCATTGCGGGGAGGTCTGGTTGCAGAGCACTGGCTTTAGGTGCTTGGGCTTCAGCAGCTGCAGCACGCCGGCTCAGTAGCTGTAGCACGTGGGCTCTCGGGCGTGTGGGCCTCACTCGCTGCAGGACACAGGCTCAGTAGTTGCAGCTCACAGGCCCCAGAGCATGGACACAGTAGTTGTGGCCCTCGGGCTTAGTTGTTCCACAGCATGTGGAATTGTCCCAGACCAGGGATTGAACCTGTGTCCCTTGCGTCGGCAGGTGGATTCTTATCCACTGTGCCACCGAGGAAGTCCAGTCGTGTCTTAGCTCTACTTTTCCTTTTTGGAGAAGTCTCCGTATCTCCATACTATCTTCCATTGTTGCTGTTCAGTCATTAAGTCATGTCCAGCTAATTCTCTGCAACCCTGTTACCTACAGCATGCCAGGCTTCTCTGTCCTGCACTGTTTCCCAGCTCAAACTCATGTCCCCTGAGTCGGTCCATAGTGGCTGCAACTTGCATTCCCACCAACGGTGTACAAGGGATCCCTTTTCTACAAATCCCTAACAGCTTTTGTTGTTTGTAGACTTTTTGATGATAGATATTTTGACAGGTGTGAGGTAACATCTCATCGCGGTTTTGATTTGTATTTCTCTGATGATTATTAGTGCACATTTTTTCATGTGCCTGTTAGCTATCTGTATATCTTCTTTGGAAGAATGTCTATTCATGTCTTCTGTCCATTTTTTTTAGTTTTTTTTTTATTACATTGTATGAATTGCATATATATTTTGGACATTAACCTTTATTGGTCATATCATTTGCAAATATTTTCTTCCATTCAGTAGGTCATCTTTTTGTCTTGTCAGTGATTTCCTTTGCTATGCAAAGCTTTTCAGTTTTATTAGGTCCCATTTGTTTATCTTTTATTTCATTTCCTTTGTTTCCTTAGGAAATATTAACTACTACACTGATTTATTTCAAAGGACATCCTGCCCATGTTGTCTGTTGGAAGTTCTGTGGTTTCTGTTCTTACAATTATGTCTTTAATCCATTTTGAGTTCATTTTTGTACGTGGTCTGAGAAAATGTTCTAATTTCATTCTTTTACACGTAGCTGTCCAGTTTTACTACTTATCATAGGTACCGTGTATTGAAGAGACTTTCTTGCCTCCTTTGTCACAAGTGTGTTGAAAATAGCCGCATCGGTTTATTTCTGACCTTTCTGGTCTGCCCCATCAATCTGTGTCTGTTTGGTGCCATCACCATGCTGTCTTGATTACTGTAGTTTTATGTAGTCCCAAGTCAGGGAGCATGATTCCTGCAGTTCTGTTCATCTCTCTCTAGATTGCTTTGGCAGGTCAGGGTCTTTTGTGGTCTTGCATAAATTATAGGATTACTTGTTGCAGTTCTGTGAAAAATGCTGTGACTGTTTTGATAGGGATTGCATTGGATCTATGGATTACTTTGGGTAGTACGGAAATTTTGATAGTATTCTTTCAGTCCAAGAATACAGTATATCTTTTCTTTTCTGTGTATCATCTTCAGTTTCCTTCACTGATGTTTATAGTTTTCAAAGTATAAGTCTTTCACCTCGTTGCTTAAGATTATTCCTTGGTATTTTATTCTTTTTGATGAGATTGTAAATGTAAGTAATTGTTTTTTTCTTACTTTCTCTTTCTTATAGTTCCCTATTAGTGCATAGAAAAGCAGTGGATTTCTGTATATTAATCATGTATCCTTCAACTTCAGTAAGCAGATATGTTAGGAAGTGATAATGATACAATTGATTATGAAAGAATTTTTGCCTTATAAAAACTTGTACACTTGCATATCTGAGTATAACTGTGGGGAATATAAAAATACCAAGTTCAGTGCCCGTCTTCAGCATTATGTTGTTGGGTCTGTTTTGCTTTTCCTACAGAAGTGTTTTCAGCTCTCTCAAGATAGTATTTGGTTTGTAATAAATATGGAAATCATAAATTATGTAATGTTATATGTGCCAATTTTAATAAAATATGTTTTTGTAATTTTATTTTTTCCACTTGGTTTGCTCATGGCAAAGGCCTTGTGGCTTTAGAAGCCTAGAGTCTGACCTCTGGAGGCTGTTTTCTTTGATTTTCTCTTTTTGTTTACAGCCCAGAAGAATAGCCTTGCCCCTTCAGATGGAGAGGATGCACACCAGCACAAGGTAGCTCTCTGTTCAGCAGTGAACGTGTTGATGGAGCACACCTGTGGGTTACTTTATTGATCATCGGAGGGGAAAGAAAGGCTGTTAAGCATTCATCAGGAGCAGTGACTTCACCTTTGCTTCTTAGACACTTTGGAATAATTACATGAGACTCAGAAGGTTCTGGGCCGTTAGTTTGGGAAGCAGTTGAGTAAATGTAGTGTATGTGGGCACACTAATGTATTGGTAACCATGTCTACTTCCTTTCTCCTCTTTATAAAGCCATGAGGTTTATCAGCCATGTGGCCTTCCCTCTGGCCTGAGCACAGTATGAGAGTCGAAGGTGCTAATCCAGCCGTTAAATGTTACGTGGTGGGCAGTTATTTCCCATCTGATGTTTGTGTTGTGATGTGTGAGAGGAAGCCCTCTTCCTGTCTCAGTCTTGTCAGCCCACAGTAATCTTTCTGTACACGCCTATTTGGTTGCATTATCTGTCTTTTTGTTTTTAAATCCCTTCTTCCACTACTCTATGTGGAAGCATACTATGATGCTCACAGATACCAGAGGAAGAAACTCTTAATTCTATCTCTATAACAAATGGGAGAGGAGAGTGGTTTTAAAGCATAGTTACAAAGATTCCTTATGAAGGAATTATCTGATTGTTTTAAAAGCCTATATGGATTATCTTGATTAAAATTTTTTATTATGTTTAGTAATAAGATTGATAGTGCTAAAATACTGGCAAGTACAAATTAAAATATACAGGAAAAAATAACAATTAGTGCATATATGAAGTTTGAATCTATTACATTTGTCTTTCTGCTTCTAGTCTATTTTTTCTGAAATATACATCAGGTTGTATATATCCTAGCAGGCCCTGTGGTTAGATCAAACTATATGGTTCAATGGAATAATAGTTTTCTTTTTCTCCAAGCCAGAATGAATTGAATGCAGAATTACAGCTGACAGTTAAAGCTAACTATGTACTTTGTTTCTATAGAAACCAAAATTCAGTTCTAAAAATCACAGTGGGTTTGTTTATGATGAAAATTCCAACAGACAGAAGCCAGAACATGTAGAAGTCAATAAAGGAAGCAAAAAGAGTTTATTTATAAATACAGATATATATGAACATTATAAAAAAGATTCCCCAAACATGAGAGTTGGTAAATCCAAGCAGAAACAATCAATTATTAAGCAGATACACTCTACAGGATTCAGAAAGGACAATCTCCATAGTGCTGAGGATCCCAGCACAAGTGTGTCTAAAGATAAAGGAAGAAGAAATACACAACATAAAAGGACTCAAGTGGATGATACAAGCCAAGAAAGCAGTCCAAGAAAGACAGTAGCTGTCTCTTCTTCTAGAAGAAAAAGCAGATCAGTTACTCGTCAGCAACAAGCTCTCCAAATCCTTGATAAACTTCCAGAAAAGTCATGTAAACCTTTCAGCCAAGCTCTATCAGGCCTGAAAAATGGTTTGCGTAATGATGTTGAAGCTTGTTCAATTCCCAGAGAGACACATACTCAAAGCTTGGATTTATCAGACAGTCAAGAAATAAACTGTATGGAAATAGAATCCATTAACCAAGCTGAAGCTGTTTCTCTTTTAGGACTTTCTCTACATGAAAAAACCAAGTTACTACCTGTTACTACAGATCAGCAGCCTCATACTCTCCAAGACCAGGAGCACATTAGCCCTTATAAATCTAATGAAAACAGTAACTCAAGTCAAAAAGATGATAGCCTCAAGTGGGAAAAAATTTCCCCATCTTTTATAAAGGAAAACTTTAATAATGATGATCATGGTGATTCCTGTGCCTCTGAGGAGACTGTAATATCTAAAAAGGTGATAAGTTCTTCAGGTTACAAAAACCATGGTAATTATAAAGAGAATAAAACAAATAGAGAAGAAATGGACTTTCAACAATTTTTACCTTCTCAAGACTCTTTTCCACAGGAAAATGAGTTAACAGCAGACAGCCTAACCATACTTCCACAACAGGAAGCTGTTAGTTTTTCTAATTCAGATAATATAATAGTTTCTGAACATGTTTCAAATTATGAACAATGTTTATGTGGAACTTCTTTTGATCACTCACATGGAAATCCTGAACATACTCCTCTGGCTTGTATAGGAACACTCTCGACATTTGAAGTTTCAGAGTTGACCAGTCATAAGAAGCTAATCAAGAATCCTCAGGATTATAGCCCTAGCATACTAACTCCTTTAGTGAATCAAACAGATACACATATTGTGGAAAAGGTGAATAAGGAAGGAGACACTAAAAGGAATTATACTGACACAGGCCAAGAAACAGGCCCTTCAAATAGGCCTTCATCCAGAGGTGTTCCTTCTCAAGTAATCGAAACAACTAAAGTTGAAAAAAGGAGACAAGAGAGCAAAGCCATACAAAGTATAGGTTTTCATTCGACTGACAGTGAAGAATTAACCAGCATCTCACAACTTAGTCAAAGAGAAGAGAAGGAGATTTCTCACAAACCAGGTATTAGTAGTATTGTTCAGTTTGTACACATTTCCTATAGATTTAGTTACTTCATAGAAATTTCCAACTGAATTTCACTTAACCTCTGCCCAAACTGATCAGAATGAGGACATGTGGATCACAATTTGGAGATACTATTAATTAGTTAAGTAATGGTATTTTCTTTGAAAGAAGGTACTAAATTAATATTGACAGAAGTTAAAAAAGTATTTCTATGAGTTTTTAGCTTTCTTTTTAATATAGCACCTATTCGATGTCAAGAAACCTAACAACATTTTCATAGCAGGAAATGTTAGCTTCATAGATTTTAGTGATTCACTGTTGAAATTGCATCCAGGAAACTAATTTACGTTTGTTGTATGAAAACATTTTTAAAGGCTTCCATTCCTTTAAATAAAAAAGCAGTCTAGAAAGGAACAGAAACGTGAAGCAGTTACATGACTAGACTCTTTCTTAGTCCTATAACCAGTAAGGAGAAATACAACACTGATACTTCAAAATGTTTTTTTTTTTTTTCAGGTGAGGAATTTGTCAATGGAGATGAAAACGCTATAAGAAATTGTAAAGAGAAAAAAGAAAAACCTGATTCAGAAATTCATATGCCTACTAATATCCATTCACACACAAAAAATCAGAATTTCAGAAAAAGAAAAAATGTCTCCAAAGCTACCTGCAGCCAAGGTTTGTATTCCTGTACTATATAGGGACAAGGTTTTTGCATGACCACTCCTAGCAATCCACTCTCCTTCAAAGAATTATATACACTTTTATATTTACTGTTTTATTTTTTTAGTATTCACTAATTTATAAGATTTTTTCGGCTATATTTGTTAGGTGGTTTTACTATAATACACCACTTGAGAATCTCTTAGTCTTCCAATATATTGTCATATTTTTGTCTATTTGTTGTGTTAGAGGAGATAAGGTAAACAGTAGAGACAGCAAGGAGGTTGAGTCGAGGCAGCAGATCTGGATTGTGTCAGATCCCTTAGAACTTTGCTACTGCTGCTAAGTCACGTCAGTCGTGTCTGACTCTGTTTGACCCCATAGACGGCATCCCACCAGGCTCCCCCATCCCTGGGATTCTCCAGGCAAGAATACTAGAGTGGGTTGCCATTTCCTTCTCCAATGCATGAAAGAGAAAAGTGAAAGTGAAGTCGCTCAGTCTGTCCGACTGTTAGCGACCCCATGGACTGCAGCCCACCAGGCTACTCCGTCCATTGGATTTTCCATTGGGAATGATTTTAGACTATTCACTCATTTCATACAGAGAAACTCATATAAAAGACACTGGACCCCAATCCCAGCTGAGCCTGTAAAATGAAGGCAACACTTCTTGAATCACTAATTCTAGAAGTTGGGAAGAAAAAGTTCAGCTGAGAACTTTGGGGGGAAAATTAAAATCTCTCTACAAAAATGAGATAGCATTATTACCCTGGTTCTCAACAGCATTATAAACTGGAATTAAACTTATCTGCCATGTCTTGGATTTGCAGGGGGAAACACACATAGGGCAGTTTGCCATCCCCAGTAACATCTCCTATAAAGTCAGCAAACATCTATCAACTTGCTGTGTTTGTGTGTCTGGTACTCACAATCGGTCCAACACGGCCAAGCTCTCCAGGGAGTCCTGCTCCCCCAGGAGGACCCTGAAATCAACAAATTAGAGGGACATGGTGATTTATGACATTTTCACAATTTATGACAAGTGATATCAAGTACGATAAACAACTGACTCAGAAAGATGTATCTGTGCTAGCTTTGGCTTCCAATGAGACAACTCATCTGACCGAAGAGTAATTACTTAAAATGGAAATTTCTTAAATTAACAGAAATTTCTCAAATTAATAAAATAATTTTAGTAGAATAGGGGTGCTGTCATAGTAGCCACCTAAGATCCCTAAGGGAGGACACTGTCAACACCACTGGTAGAGTGCTGACTGGAGACCAAGGTTGGGATCTGAGAAATAGGCCGTTCTTATAGACCACGCAAAACAAACCAAGAGAAGACACTTACAGGAGGTCCAGGAATACCACGGCCCTAAAAGGTTAAAATAAAAGTTGTTATGATACAGGACCCATACTTCATGTAAATACAGTAGTTACAGAAGTAAAGACAGAAGTTACTTCTGTAAATGCAGAGCTAACTCAATTCAAAAATAAACTACAAAGTCTATCACTAAATAAACGTAAGATGCTCATTGGAAAAGAAAGAACTCAGTAAAGAAAGCAAACTCGGCTCCACTTCTAAATGAAGAAGCTTGCTTCAGCTCCTCTAATGTTCTTTTGATGTCTAAGCTAGCCAGTAGTATTTTTTTCAAACTTTTTTTTTTTTTTAAGAAAAGCAAAGTAAAGAAAACCCACTCCAGTATCCCATGGACAGAGAAGCCTAGCAGACTATATTAGTCCATAGCATCGCACAGAGTCAGGCACGACTGAAGTGACTTAGCACAGCAAGAGGCCATCCATGCTTGCTGTCAGGAGAATTTACCATTCCTCACAAAGAGGCACATCACAATTGGACTTTTTCACATTCTTTCCCACTAAGTGTATTACAAAATAGTGAACATGTATGTGCTATACCATAGGTCCTTGTTGTTTATCTATTTTATATGTGGTAGTTTCTATTTGTTAATCTCAAATTCCTAATTTATCCCTCCCTTCCTTTCTTCTTTTGTAACCACAAGCTTGTTTTGTATGCCTGTGAGTCTATTTCTGTTTTGTAAAGAAGTTCACTTGTAGCATATTTTAGCTTCCACATATAAATGATATCATTTGTCATGTTTTATGAGAAAACAACATTAAGAGTAAGACAATATTGCTTTAAAATTTATAATATGATATTTGGAAATTGCCCAAACATTTAGCACAGAGAGGAAGGGGAGAACCAAAGTGTTTAGGAACACCCCCCTTGACAAGTAAGGCTACGTGTCCAGACACCAAATCCAGTAGAAATGGAAAACAAAATGGCGTCACTCCTGAAATGACCTCCAGTGGGATCCTCATTTATGCTGAATTTTATGTGAAAACCAGTCATTCTGTCTCCCACTCCCTTACATTTACCATCTCTTGAGCAACATCAAACTGCATGTAACCAGGGATTGAAACCATGCCTTATGCAGCCGCCAAGCCTCAATTCCAAGCACAGGGCCTAGCACACAGCGAGCTCTAACTCTGCGCTGGTTGAATTTAATACAGCTGAGCACCGCTGCCTTCAGGGCACAGTCTCCCAGCCTTGGGCCTCCTCGTCACTCTCTCTCCTCTGTGTGCTTGAATCCCTCATATGCACAGCTGTCTCTGACACCATATTCCTGACAGCTTGTACTTCCAGACTTTGTATTTTCTAGATAGAAATATCTAAGATAGACTTAGGTATTTTCTAAAATATCCATCCATATATGAAGCATCCAGGGGAATCACATCCTCTGATAATGATGCTATTATTTCTAATTATTTAGGCAGCCATAACAAGCATGAATTTCACATGAGTAATATGTTTCAATGGTAAATGGGGAGTTTTCAAGGCATTCTTTGAAAAATTACTTCTATTTGAACACTATAATATGTGGATCAATATGGGAAATAAATGTTATGCTTGAAGTTACCAAAGTAATCAATAAGTTATTTCATTATCAAGAGAAATAGAGATTTGATGAATTTTTTTAAAAGGCATCTCTATAAGACGTTGAGCTCTGAGTTAAAAATCTGGGAGGAAAGCCAGCAAACTATTCACCTCTGAAAATAGGCTTATAATGGAAAAGATGAAATATGGCAAAGGAAACAGTGCAAATAGAAAACAAAGAGGAAAAACACAGATTAATAGCAAGAACAAAAAAGGAATGAAGAACAAATAGGAAAAAAAAAAATAGCAGCCTGAGAATCCAGTTCTCCTCTGGCTAGAAATAACACAAGTCTGGTGGATTGTGCGACGTGGAAAAAGGCTCGCCAGGGAAGCAGGGGGGTGATAACGCGGCTGGTATTTCATTAGCCATAAATCCAGTTGAGAAGAAAGTGGTGTGATGCCGAGGTCTAAACACCGAATACTTAGATTTGTTGCTGTTACACAAGAAACAGTTTCCATCAGTGGGAACAAAGTGAAAAGTGAAGTCGCTCAGTCGTGTTCGACTCTTTGCGACCCCATGGACACCAGGCTCCTCCGTCCATGGGATTTTCTAGGCAAGAGTACTGGAGTGGGTTGCCTTTTCCTTCTCCAGGGAACTTCCCGACCCAGGGATTGAACCCACGTCTCCCGCATTGTAGACAGACGCTTTACCGTCTGAGCCACCAGGGAACGTCAATGGGAGCAAAGGGGGGTTATTTCCATTGATAAATGCCACCTGCAAACAGATGTATGTCTTTTACACCATACATACAAATTGCTCTGAAATTTTCTACTCATAGTCAGAATGCTTATCATAGCAGATAAGCCATAATCTTTTTGTGATGTATATTATGTAGAAAACTAAATTGAAAAAATTCACAATGGCAGAATTTTACCTAAAGACAGACTATAAGTCACTTCACATTTACTTACTGGAAATCCACGAGGTCCTGGGACACCAGGTTCTCCCTAAAAATAAAAATAGCTCCATTGTACTTAGCTTTCTTAGCATGAGTAAGTAAGTATGCAAACTGCATAAATACTAAAATCATGAAAACACTCCATCTTAGTGTTTGAATGCAATTTAGTGCAACTGTTATAAAACATGATTTTGGTTGAAGAAGTGTATTTCAGCCACTTCACAACTAATCTGTTAACTGATTTGGAAACACTACAATAAAATTATGCTTCAGCATTTTATTGATACCAGCAATTAATACCAGGTGGCTAACTTACTTTTTGTCCTCTTGGTCCAACAGAGCCGGGGGATCCATCAGGACCTGTTAATCCCTAACAAAGCAAGATGATATTAGAACTAATACAACATCCTTAGGCAAGCCACTAAGTGGATAATTCCATTTTATTTATTAATTACATGCAGGATAGTTTACCTATGTATGGTGCAAGTCTTTATAAAGAAAAACCTTTCTATATTCCTACTCAAAGGTAATGTTTGACATGACATCTGACTATTACAGTTACTTTCTGTTAATAAATTGTATCCTGTTCATAACTTCCCACTAAATGCACTGTTTATCACAGGATTCAATAACTTAGTATTTTTGTTTCTGCTTTGAAAAAATGGGAAGTAATAATTACAATGTTCTAATAGCTAAGTCTAATGGGACAACTCCAATACTTTGGCCACCCGATGCAAAGATGCAAAGAGCTGACTCATATGAAAAGACCCTGGTGCTGGGAAAGATTGAAGGCAGGAGGAGAAGGGGACAACAGAGGATGAGATGGTTGGATGGATCACCAACACAATGGACATGAGTTTGAGTGAACTCCGGGAGTTGGTGATGGACAGGGAAGCCTGACGTGCTGCAGTCCATGGGGTCCCAAAGAATTGGACACGACTGAGCAACTGAACTGAATGGGACAACAGGACTTGGCTTTGCCACTTAGCCATGTTATGTATCTCTTGATTTCATTTATAAAGCAAAATGTTTTATATGTCTCTGTAGCTCTCAAATAACATCTTGAGAGTTAAAATGTTCCTTCAATAGTGATTAAAACTAATCAATCTCATTGTTGCCTTTTAGCCACCTAAAGCCCTTCAGTTACCTCCTAGAAATGACAACTGCTTATGGAAAACATTAACTTTTAAAGTTAAATCATTTGAGAGCATGTTTCTAGGTTATTTCCTTTAGTGAAATAGCTATAATTAAATATACATTTTCATATGTGCCACTCAATATGTAGACTCTAAGTCCATTACTGTAAAACACTTTTATAATATCACATGTAATGCTAAAGTAGTTATTCAAGCATCACTTCCAACCATTGTTGCTTTCGCCACCAGTACTTATTATATTATCATCCTAATATAAAATAATATAATTTAAATATAATATAAAGTAATATAAAATAGATATCAAACCATGATAATACTACATGTACATCTGAATTTCCACATTGGATGAAGACACATTTTTTAGTTTTTCCTTTACTTTAGATGCTGTCATTTATAATACAATATTGAAATTATACCCTACAAAATACAATTATATGTACCTATATATGTATAGATATACATACTTTATGCACACACATATGCACATGCATATATAAATAACTTTTTTGGGGGGTGTTAGTTCTAAAAGGTCTTGTAGGTCTTCATAAAGCCGTTCAACTTCAGCTTCTTCAGCGTTACTGGTTGGGGCATAGACTTGGATAACTGTGATATTGAATGGTTTGCCTTGGAGACGACCAGAGATCATTCTGTCATTTTTGAGATTGCATCCAAGTACTGCATTTCGGACTCTTTTGTTGACCATGATGGCTACTCTATTTCAGAAGTCCTTTTCATTATAGGGGACTGGAATGCAAAAGTAGAAAGTCAAGAAACACCTGGAGTAACAGGCAAATTTGGCCTTGGAATGTGGAATGTAGCAGGGCAAAAGCTAACAGTTTTGCCAAGAAAATGCACTGGTCATAGCAAACACCCTCTTCCAACAACACAAGAGAAGACTCCACACATGGACATCACCAGACGGTCAACACCGAAATCAGATTGATTATATTCTTTGCAGCAAAAGATGGAGAGGCTCTATACAGTCAACAAAAACAAGACCAGGAGCTGACTGTGGCTCAGATCATGAACTCCTTATTTGACTCTTTTGTTGACCATGATGGCTACTCCATTTCTTCTGAGGGATTCCTGCCCGCAGTAGTAGATATAATGGTCATCTGAGTTAAATTCACCCATTCCAGTCCCTTTTAGTTTGCTGATTCCTAGAATGTCGACATTCACCCTTGCCATCTGTTGTTTGACCACTTCCAATTTGCCTTGGTTCATGGACCTGACATTCCAGGTTCCTATGCAATATTGCTCTTTACAGCATCGGATCTTGCTTCTATCACCAGTCACATGCACAAATGGGTATTGTTTTGCTTTGGCTCCATCCCTTCATTCTTTCTGAAGTGATTTCTCCACTAATCTCCAATAGCATATTGGGCACCTACTGCCCTGGGGAGTTCCTCTTTTGGTATCTTATCATTTTGCCTTTTCATACTTTTCATGGGATTCTTAAGGCAAGAATACTGAAGTAGCTTGCCATTCCCTTCTCCAGTGGACCACGTTTTGTCAGACCTCTCCACCATGACCCGTCTGTCTTGGGTTGCCCCACGGGCATGGCTTGGTTTCATTGAGTTAGACAAGGCTGTGGTCCTAGTGTGATTAGACTGACTAGTTTTCTGTGAGTATGGTTTCAGTGTGTCTGCCCTCTGATGCCCTCTTGCAACACCTACCATCTTACTGGGTTTCTCTTACCTTGGGCGTGGCGTATCTCTTCACGGCTGCTCCAGCAAAGCACAGCCGCTGCTCCTTACCTTGGACGAGGGGTATCTCCTTACCGCTGCTGTTCCTGACCTTCAACGTGGTATAGCTCCTCTATGCCCTCCTGTGCCTGCACAGCCTAGGCTGCTTCAGGTCAAATGTTAAGCCCTGCTAAGTTGATTAGTAAGAAAACGTTGATAGAGTAAGAGGCAGGAATACTAGGCATCCTTTTTGAACTTTTCCCTATTGTCTCCCTCTCATGTAAACTAAAGCGCTTCTTATACATACCTCCTATAGTGGATTGAATAGTGGCCCCCCCGAAAACCCATGTCTATGTCCTAATCCCTGGAATCTATGATACTGTTGCATTTAAAGAGTGAATATTACCTTATTTAGAAGAAGAATCTTTGCAGATATAGTTAAGGACCTTGAGATGAGGAAATTATATTGGATTTTCCAAATGGGACCAAAATCTAACAACAAATATCCTTATAAAAGAAAAATGGAGACAGCTTTGAGACACCCAAGGAAAGAGAAGATAATGTGAAGAGCCAGACAAAAGAACAATGTGGCCAAAAGCCAAAGAAGCTAAGTTGGAGGAAGCAAGGAAGAATTCTTCCTTATAGCTTCCAGAGAAATTGTAGCCCTGCTGACACCTTGGTGTTGGATTTTTGGTCTCCAGAACCACAGGAAACTAATACATTTCTTTCGTAGCACTTAATTCGATTTTCATGTAATTTTTTAACATGTCTTGCATTCCCCTAGGCTGCAGGGCACTCAAAAGAAGAGATAGTCTTCTGTTTTCTTTATATAATGTTACAAAAATATCTTGTAGTATACATCATTTTAACATAGTTTAGGGGAAAATTTCATTGTTTTTAGTATTTCTAACTTGTGATGTAAGGAAAGGAAATAAAGATATTTAGATAATAATATTGTACTGAATTTTACATGAAAGAAAAATGAAATGCTCAATAGGCCATAGTTTGGTTCTTGACATCTTTTGTCATCAGAAACACACACATTGAGATATGAGAATAACTGTAGAAAGCGGATTATGGATTACTGAGTGAAACGAGCATAGAAATGAAGCAAGTCTTATTTGTTTCAGTCAAGCTTAGGATAGAGTGAACAGCAGCTAGAATGAATTAATATGCTCAGATGCTCTACCATTTCTTTACGAATTGTGTTTTAAAATAGCAACAGCAATTATAATATTAATTGAGATGTGTTTCTGTGTGGGCCTTCCCTGGTGGCTCAGATGGTAAAGAATCTGTGTGCAATGCAGGAGACCTGGATTCGATGCCTCGGTTGGGAAGAGCCCCTGTAGGAGGGAATGGCACCCCACTCCAGTATTCTGGCCTGAAGAATTCCATGGATAGAGGAGCCTGGCGGGCTACAGTCCATGGGTTGCAAACAGTCGGACACGATGGAACGACTTTCACTTTCTGTGTAGTGCATCCTTTTTCGGATGTTTTTAGGAAGTTGCTTTGTGTTTTCTAAGATCCTTCATAATAATCAGCACTTGGCAAAAAACTCAGTTTTGCTTGGCAAATTTACAGAAAGGAAAACATCTGGGATCAATAAGAGGAATGCCACAGGGGAAAGCCGGCTTCATTTAGCGGCCAGAAGAGGACGTTTGTCTCTGGTGAAAGCTCTAATAGAATCTGGAGCAGACGTGAATCTAAAAGATAATGCAGGTTTGGATTTTTAAATTGTAAATGTCTTTATAATTTGAACTCACTGATATATACATTTCACTCACCCTCCCCCATTTTGATCCTGACTGTTGTATAGAAGCTCACTTTGAAAATTCTTTTTATAATATTTTATGGTTTATCTTAGTTCCCACCAATTGCCAAAATAACCATTGAAACAGCTTTTAATATACCTTCAGGAGCATTCATTTCATTCATTTTTCAATAAAGAAGCTTTATTTAGGCATTTTCCTTGGAGGCTTTAATATCATTGCCTAACTTTATAGGGAATGCCAAATTTTCCTCTTTCCCTGTCCCTTATTTTCTTATTTCTTGATAATATTCCTTTTTACCTTCCAGGTCTTGTTTTTATCTTAAAGTTCCATTTTTAAATTCTAACATTTTTCTCAAGCACACACACACAAAAAACTTATGTAAGAAATTCCAGAGGGAAAAAACTCAGATTGATTGTTCACATGTCTTTTTAAAGAGAAATGTGACAATACAAGATATAAATGGGAAGGTCAGATGATCTTACTCTATTTAATATCTGACCTGAAGCTATTTGGCATGATTGGTTCTTACTTGGCCCCATGATAGCTTGTGTTCTGTTAGTCTTTTGTCACTTGTATCAATAAATATTTTTGATGAGATTAATTTGTTTTAAAAAATGAAGATTATGTTTTTATTGAGATATACTTGATTTATAATATATTAGTTTCAAGTGTACAACATAGTGATTCAAAATTGATAGACTATATTCCACTTAGTTATTATAAAATACTGACTGTATTCCCTGTGCTGTACAATATATCCTTGCGCTTATTTATTTTATATATAGTAGTTTATACCTTTTAATCCCTTACCCTATCTTGCCCCTCTCTTCATCCGTCTCCCCCCTGGTAACCACTAGTTTATTGTCTGTATCCATGAGTCTGTTTTTGTTTTGTTGTATTTACTTGCTTCTTTTATTTTTTAGATTCTATGTGTAAGTGATAACATACAGTATTTACCTTTCTCTGTCCGATTTATTCCACTAAGCATGATGCCCTCCAGGTTCATCAGTGTTTTTATAGAAGGCAAAATTTCATCCTTTTTATGGCCAAGTAGTGCTTATTTGCTTGTTATAAATAATGTTGCTGTGAACATGGGGTGCATGTATCTTTTTGAATTAGTGTTTTTGTTTTCTTCAGACATATACCCAGCAGTGGAATTGCTGAATCGTGTGGAGTTCTGTTTTTTAAGAAACCTCCATACTGTTTTTCTGCAGTGGCTGCACCAATTCACACGCCCACCAACAGCGTGTAAGGGCTCTCTTTTTTACGTATCCTCACCAACATTTGTTACTTGTTGGTATTCTTTTTGTGAACACTATTTGTGTTCTTTTTGAAGATAATCATTCTGACCAAAGTGGGGTCATGTCTCACTGTGGCTTTGACTTGCGTTGTTTTGATGATTCTCAGTGTGGAGCATCTTTT
This sequence comes from Oreotragus oreotragus, assembly GCA_006410675.1. Lineage (NCBI taxonomy): Eukaryota > Metazoa > Chordata > Mammalia > Artiodactyla > Bovidae > Oreotragus > Oreotragus oreotragus. The sequence goes on from SJYX01024786.1 coordinate 216,824, forward strand.
CATGTGCCTGTTGTCCATCTGTCTGTCTTCTTTGGAAAAACGTCTGTGCAGGTCTTCTCCCCACTTTTTGATTGGCCTGTTTGTTTTTTGATGTTGAGGTGTATAAGCTATTTTACCAGTCATATCATTTGCAGATATTTTCTGCCATTCAGTAGATTTTCTTTTCTTTTTGTTAATGATTTCCTTTGCTGTGTAAAAGCTTTTAAGTTCAACTAGATTCCATTTTTTGATTTTGTTTCCTTTGTCTTAGGAGACAGATCCAAAACAATGTTGCTATAATTTACTCAAAAAGCATTTGTCTATGTTTTCTTCCATGAGTTTTATAGCTTCCAGTCATACATTTGGTTCTTTGGTTCATTTTGAGTTTATGTTTATATGTAGTGTGAGAACTATTCTGATTTCATTTTTTTAAACATATAGCTGTTCAGTTTTTCCCAGTACCACTACTGAAGAAACTGTCTTCTCTCCACTGTTTATTCTTGCCTCCTTTGTCATAGATTAACTGACGTAAGTGTGTGGATTTATTTCTGGGCTATCTATTCTGTTTCATTGATCTGTGTGTCTCTTTTTCTGCCCATATGAGATTGTTTTGATTACTGTAGCTTTGTAGTATAATCTGAAGTCAGGGAATGTGATTCCTCCAGTCTGTTCTTTTTTCTCAAGTTTATTTTGCCTAGTTAAGATCTTTTGTGCCATCATACAAGTTTTAAAATTATTCTATCCCTGTGAAAAATTCCATTGGTATTTTGATAGGACTTATCTTGAATCTTAGATCACCATGGGTAGTATGGTCATTTTAACTATTAATTTTTCTAATACAGTATATCTTATCTTTTCAACTGTTTGTATCATCTTCAGTTTTTTCATCACTATTTTATAATTTCCTGAGTATAGGTTTTTTATCTCCTTAAGTAGGTTTATTCCAAGGTATTTATTCTTTTTGATGCAGTTGAAGATGAGAAAGTTCCTTAATTTTGCTTTCTGATCATTTGCTGTTAGTGTGTAGAAATGCAACAGATTTCTGTATATTAATCTTGTATCCTGCACCTTAACTGAATTTATTGATAAGCCTTAGTAGTTTTTCGGTGGTATCTTTAGGATCTTTCTATGTATAGTATCGTGTCATCTGCAAAGAGTGCCAGCTTTACTTCTTCCTTTGCAGTTTGGATTCCTTTTATTTTTTTTTCTTCTCTCATTGCTGTGGCTAGGCCTTCTAATAATAGGTTGAATAAACGTGAGAGTGGGCATTTTTGTCTTGTTCCTAATCTTAAGAGGAAATGCTTTTAGCTTTTCACTGTTGAGTATGTTAGCTGTAGTTTGTCATATATGGCCTTTATTATTTTGTTAAGATATGTTACCCCTATGCCCACTTTTTGGAGAGTTGATCATAAATGGATGTTGAATTTTATCACAAGCTTTTTCTGCATCTGTGTGATCATACGATTTTTATTCTTCCTTTGGTTAATGTGGTATGTCATATGAATCGATTTGCTGACATTGAAAACTCCTTGCATTCCTAGGATAATCCCACTTGATCATGGTGTATGACACTTTTAATGTATGGTTGGATTCTATCTGCTAACATTTCTTTGATTTTTGCACCTATGTTCATCAATGCTATTGACCTGTGATTTTCTTTTGTGTGTGTGATGTCTTTTTCTGACTTTGGTGTCAAGGAGATGCTGGGCGTGTACAATGAATCTGCAAGTGTTTCTTCCTCTGCAATTTTTGGGAATAACTTGAGGACAGGTGTTAATTCTTCCCTAAATGTTTGGTAGAATTCATCTGTGAAGCCATCTGGACTTTGTTGGGAGTTTTAATTACTGATTCAATTTAATTACTGGTAATTGATCTGTTTATATTTTGTATTTCTTCCTGGTCTTAAGAGATTGTATATTTCCAGGAATTTTTTCCTTTTCTTGTAGGTTGTCCTTTTTATTGGCATGTAGTTATTTGTAGTAATCTGTTATGATCCTTTGCATTTCTGTGCTGTTAATTGTAGCATTTTTTGTTTATATTTTATTTTATTTGGGCCTTTTCTTTTTTCCCTGGTATATCTGGCCCCAATGTTTTCAATTTTATCTTTTCAAAGAATCACCTCTTAGTTTCACTGACTTTTTTTTTCTATTTATTTAGCCTCTATTTAGTTTATTTTTGCTCTGAACTTTATGATTTCTTTCCTTCTCCTTTTGCATTTTTTGTTCTTTCTCTTGTCCCTTTAGGGATAAGTTTAGGTTGTTTATTTGAGACTTTTCCTCTATAGAAGTTTAGAACTTGCTATTGCTGTATCCCATAGATTTTGGATCATTATGTCCTCATTCTCATTTGTCTCTAGGTGTTTGTTGTTTTTACTTTGATTTCTTCAGTGATCCATTGGTTGTTGAGTAGTATACTGTTTAGCCGCCATATGCTTGTGTTTTTTCAGTTTTATTCCTGTAGTGATCTCTAGTCTCATAGTGATTTCAGTATGAACGAAAAGATACTCAATATGGTTTTAATGTTCTTATATTTACCGATACTTGTTTAGTTGCCTAGCATGTGACCTCTCCTGGAGAATGTTCCATGTGCACTTGAAAAGAATGTGTATTCTGCTGCTTTGGGATGGAATGTTCTCTATATATATCAGTTTAAGTCCATCTAATATAATGTGTCGTTTATGAGTTTTTCCATATTGGTTTTCTTTCTGGATGATCTGTCCATTGATGAAAGTGGGGTGTCAAAATCCCCTACTGTTATTGTGTTACTGTTGATTTTTCCCTTTATGATTGTTGATATTTTCTTTATATGTTTAGTGATCCTGTATTGGATACAGATATATTTAAAATTGTTATACCTTCTTCTTGGATTGATTCCTTGGTCATTATGTGATGTGCTTATTTGTTTCTTATAACAATTTTTGTTTTTAAGTATTTTATCTGATACAGATATTGTTACCCCAGGTTGCTTTTTGTTTCCATTTGCGAGCCATTCCCTACCTTTCAGTCTGTGTGTGTTTTAGATCTGAAGTGAGTCTCTTGAAGGCAGTATATACATGGGTCTTGTTCTTGTATCGATTCAGTCACTCTTTGTCTTTTGATTGGAGCATTTAGTCCATTTACTTTTAAAGTAATTGTTGATATATATGTTCTTATTTCCATTGTGTTCGTGGTTTGGGAGTTGTTCTTGTAATTCTTTTTTAATTCATTTTTTTTCTTTTGTTTTCTTGTTATTTTATGATTGTCTTTAATGTTATGTTTAGTTTCCATTTCTTTTTTGCATGTCTATTATAGATTTTTCACTTATACATACATTCTTGGTAACCATGAGTGAAAAATCCATAATAGATATGCAAAAAAGAAATTGGAAACTAAACATAATATTAAAGATAATCATAAAAATAGCAAGAAAACAAAAGAAAAAAGAATAAAAGAAAGAATTTATATTCATATGTATATATTATATGATTATTTTAACTTGCTTCTGATCTCTTAGTTTCAAACACATATTTACTGCATATTTACTGCGTATTTACTCTCCACTCCTCCAATAGTGTAAGGAGTTTTCAATATCTGTTTTTAGTATCATATTTTTCATCTATTTTGTGTGTTCCTTAACTACTTATTATGGTTATAGATGATTTTATTTCTTTTGTCTTTTAAACGTCCTATTAATTTTGTACCCAGTCGACTTACTGTCTTTACTGTATATTTGCCTTTACCAATTAACTTTTTCTTTTCATAATAATATTCATGTTTCTAGTTGTGGCCTTTTTTTTTTTTGCTTAGAGAAGTCCCTTTCACATTTCTCATAAAGTTGGTTTGGTGGTGCTGAGTTCTTTTAGTTCTTCCTTGTCTATACAGCTTTTGATATCTTCATCATATTTGAGAAAAACCTTGCTGGGTACAATATTTTTGGTTGTATATTTTTCCCTTTCATCACTTTAAATATATGGTACCACTGCTTTCTGACCTGCAGAGTTCTGTTGTAAAGTTAGCCAAAAGTCTTATGGAAGTTCCCTAGTATGTTATTTGTTGCTTTTCTCTCGCTGCTTTTTATATCCTCTGTCTTTAAATTTTTCCATTTAAATCACAGTGTGTCTTAATGTGGTCCATTTTAAGGTGATCCTGTTTGGGACTATCTTGATCTTGTTTTCTGGGCCTGGATATCTCTTTCTTTTCCTGGGTTAGGGGACCTTTCAGCTAATATGTTTTCAGTCCCTTTCTCTCTTTTGTTCATCTGGGACTCCTGCAATGAAAATATTGGCACACTTGATATTGTTCCAGAGAGCTCTTAAACTGTCCTTAACTTTTTGAATTCCACTGCTGTGTCATCCAGGTTGCTGGTACTTTCTTATATATCATTTAGCGTATTGTTAATTCCTGTTAGTGTATTTGTCATTTCAGTTATTGTATTCTTTGTCTCTGGTTGGTTGGTCTTTGTTTTCTAACTCTGTTAAAAACTTCTAATTTCTGTTTACCCATTCTTCTCCCAAGTTCTTTGACCATCCTTATAGTCATTACCTTGAACTCTTTCTTAGATTTCTTATCTCCACTTCACTTAGTTCTTCTCCTGGGGCTTTATCTTGTTTCTTTCTTTTAAACTCTGTTGCCTCATTTTGCCTAACTCACTAGTTTTATTTCTGTGTATCTGATAGGTTTGCTACATTTCCCAACCTTGGAGAAGTAGCCTCTTACAGGAAATGTCTTATGCTTCTAGGAGCTCACTTCCCTCTGATTACCAGGGCTGTATGTTCTAGGGGTCCCCTCTGTGTGGGCTACGTGTGTCCTTCTTTTGTGTCAGTCTGACTGCTGTGGGTGGTCTGGTAGGCTTGGGCTTGTCCCCAGTTGGGTGGGTTACCCTGCTTTGTCTGGAGGCTGCTGGCCTGGTTGGTGGAGCTGTGTCACAAGGCAGTTGGCTGTTGAGCCCCAGGAGACTCCAGGACTAGTGCTTGTTTACTGAGGGGCAGAGTCTGGATATAGGAGATCCCAGGGCTGTTTCCTGCCTTCCAGTGGATGAAGCTAGTGCTTGGGACCACTGCCAGCCCACTGGTGAGCAGAGCCAGGTCTTGGGGACTGGATGCAGGGCCCACAGGTTCTAGAGCTCGTGTTGGACTGCTGATGATTGGGGCCAATTCTTGATACAGGTGCCTGTGGGCTTCATGGGACCTAAACTTTATGGTGGCCTACTGCTGAGCAGAACTTGGGCCCAGCTGGTCCCAGGGCTGGTGCTGGCCTGCTTGTTGGTAGACTGACTTCTGTCACAGCAGGCTGTGGAGCCGTAATTGTCCAGGGGCTGGCGTCCATCTGCTGGTAGCTGAGTCTGTTCCCCAGGCTAGAGCAGGCTTGCTGATGGACAGGGCCTAGGCCCAGGGGTTTCTGGGGCTGGTCCCCACCCACTGGGTGGAACTGGGCTCCAGGGTCTCTGGCTGCCGGGCCCTGGGTGTCCTGGGGCTAGTGTGTGTGCACTATGGGGAGAGCTGGGTCCTGGGCCTTCTGGTGGACAGGGCCATGTCCAAGGGCAGCTGTGGGCTCAGAGGATGTTAAAGTAGTCTGTTTTCAATATTATTTCCTGTCCAGTACTTAGTGTATACATTTGAATCAATATATATATTCATTCTGTTAGTGCAAATAAACTTAATGAGGATATTACTTGAGTATTGATTTGTAAGTAGCTTCTTTTGTTTTCTCTTTTTTCCTTTTTTAGGTTGGACACCACTTCATAAGGCAGCTAGTAACGGATGGAGTGATATAGAGTTGTTAAAAGATAGTGCTAATGTTAATTGTGAAAATGTAGATGGAATTCTACCCTTACATGATGCTGTTGCAAACAACCATTTAAAGGTATAGTGCATCATATTAGGTTCCTATTTCTTTTTCTTTAAAAAGTGAATGAAAACAGTGAAGGTATTTTAAATTGCTAATTAAAGTGATTCCTTAAGACAAAGAATTTTTAAAACTTCTTAGAGGCACAAGTGTATATGATATTACATATAGTTTAGAAAAGCAATATATTTCCTAATGAATTCTGTTTCCATTGTCTCTTCATTGTGTAATTCATGTAAATCATAATAAAATGAAATGGCTAAGAGTAAACAAAGCCTATCAATGTAATACATTATAATATTAATTGTCTTAAATGATTTGCTGTTGTACATAAAAGAGTATATATAGTGATGATATATATGATAACCAGACAATTTTAAACTCAGAAATTTCTTAGTGAGTTTGAAGTTTCAAAGAAATGGGTAAAAGCTTAAGTTGCTTGTTTCTTTGGGGGTGGTTGTATTTTTTTTCTCATTTTTTAATAAACTACTATGGTGAAAATAACGGGAACATTGCTAGGTTAATTATTCAGTTCAGTTCAGTTCAGTTCAGTTGCTCAGTCGTGTCTGACTCTTTGTGACCCCATGAATCGCAGCATGCCAGGGCTCCCTGTCCATCACCAGCTCCTGGAGTTCACTGAGACTCACGTCCATCCAGTCCGTGATGCCATCCTGCCATCTCATCCTCTGTCGTTCCCTTCTCCTCCTGCCCCCAATCCCTCCCAGCATCAGAGTCTTTTCCAATGAGTCAACTCTTCGCATGAGGTGGCCAAAGTACTGGAGTTTCAGCTTTAGCATCATTCCTTCCAAAGAAATNACCCTGGGATTTCTTTGGAAGGAATGATGCTAAAGCTGAAGCTCCAGTACTTTGGCCACCTCATGAGAAGAGTTGACTCACTGGAAAAGACTCTGATGTTGGGAGAGAGTGGGGGCAGGAGGAGAAGGGATGACGGAGGATGAGATGGCTGGATGGCATCACGGACTCGATGGATGTTGAGTCTGAGTGAACTTCGGGAGTTGGTGATGGACAGGGAGGCCTGGCGTGCTGTGATTCATGGGGTCGCATAGAGTCGGACACAACTGAGCGACTGAACTGAACTTATATAAATAACTTGTAAAATCTATTAGCAAGATTTTGAAAAAGTTAAAATGATATTAATCAAGGAATTCCTTGAAAATATGAAAGTCTGAATTAAAAATGAATCACCAAAGTGCATATTTAATCTGTCAGTCTGCATAAATACCAATAAAATGCATTCATGTAACTTATACAGAAAACTATTTCACTAGCCACCATTTTTACATTTCTCTGCATCAATTAATTTCCTTCATAACTCCAAAGACTGAATCAAAGGAAGGAGAAAAGAGTGAGTTGACAATATTAATTATTGGAAATTTACCAAAGAATAATGCTATTAAACACACGTGGAAAGATTTTTGACAGACTTTGCTTTTCAGTCTCTCTAGTATAATTACAATGCTCTAACTTGGGAACAGGCCTTAACATCTTAGTTGCTGGGCACCTGTGGTAATGGAACACTGGCTTCTGTATGTGAGCAAATAAACCATACCCCAGGAGCTCTCTGTAAACACATATGGCACAAGGGTTTTATAAACCTCAGGGTAGGTCTGACTAAAGGGACTTCCAATGCCCACTTTACACATATACCCTCCAAGACCCGTCCTGGTCAGTTCCTACACACATTGCCAACTAACCACCTTTAATCAGGGGCTAAAACCACTGGCAAAGTTGGAGGGCAGTACCTACCACATATGGCAGAACTTCAGCTGCATAATAAGGAAGCAGAGTGGCTGGATAACCTGAAGGCTGCTTCCAGATACTTCTTGTCTCAACGGTCCTCCGTAAGANCCTACACACATTGCCAACTAACCACCTTTAATCAGGGGCTAAAACCACTGGCAAAGTTGGAGGGCAGTACCTACCACATATGGCAGAACTTCAGCTGCATAATAAGGAAGCAGAGTGGCTGGATAACCTGAAGGCTGCTTCCAGATACTTCTTGTCTCAACGGTCCTCCGTAAGACATGGTAAACCACATCTAATCATGAGGAGGCTGTGAGTTAATGAAAATGTATTCTGGCGTCCGATCTAGTGAACTCTGTTGTGACACAGCCATGCATTAAAGCATAGGATCTGTGAGCACAGGACTCCATGTCCATTACAATCTGAGCACCCTGCCCGAGCATCTAACACATGCAGCACAGAAGATTACAGAAGGCTACTGAACAGAAGATTTGGGCTAGCCTACTGGGTGGAGGGATTTCACACCTGTCGCTCCACATCATCTTTATTTTTAGTTCAAATGCCAGCTCTGCCACTTAGTATCAGGCCACTGTGGGCAAGTTACTCAACTGCATAGAGCCTCAGTTTCCTAATCTGTAAAACAGGTATAATGTTAATATCTACCTCACATGGCAATTTTGAAGATTCACTGGGATATTGTACACCGAGTGTTTACAACAGTGCCTGGAACAGCAGATGCTAAGTAAATGTTAGCTTTTCTTATTTTTATCATTATTATGTAATCAGATTATCCTAGAAGCTAATGAAGTAACATTGCCTGCTCTCTGGGAGCTTAAAATCTCATTCAGAAGAGATTCTGCAAAAAAAAAAAAAAAAAAAAAAACAAGCAAAAAATCTGTGTATTAACCACAGGCACTGTGCTTCACAGCCCCCTCACATTTCTCTGATGCCTATTTCCCCTTACAGTGCCTTTCAGAATAATTTCTTTATTACTCATTATCCTAATCATATAATATCACAGATAATAGTTGTATACATTCAGAGGATGTTCTAATCTCTCTCCTATAAAACATAGCATAACATCTATAATTCATGTACTTAATTCTAATTCCTCTTTTCTGTATCTTAGATGCTATAAGAATGAAAAAAAAATACTCTTTTAGAGCTCTTAGAGCTCACTAAGCATGCCACAGCATAAGTGCCTGTAAGAGTATAAGTTATTAATGATAACAGCACAGTTGTCCTTTGAGTACAGAGCTTGCAACCAAGCTTGACTTTCTTTAATATTATGTGTCTATAAAGGAAAAGAATCAACTTAAACTAAAGAAAAGAAGAGTTTTATATATATGTATATAAGTCTCTCACAACTTCCATTTATAAACATATGCATAAAAATCCAATTTGCAATTATTATTATCTGTCAAAGAAATGACAGAGGAATATATTGCCAGTGGCAGAAAGAATTGCTTTCATATGAATGTTTATGAAGATAAGGTTCTATATGGGATAAAATTAAAGCCCACTATATTCTGAAATTTCCCACTGCTGCTTGGCAAAGCAAGCAGCCCTCACTATTAATTTCCTTCCAGCATTCCACCACTCAGTTCAGGAGATCCAAGCCATAATCCTACAAGACTAGCTGCCATGACTCATTTACCTTTCCTGTCAAAAATCCACTTAATTCAGGATAATAACCTTTAAGCCATATTCTTTTCAGATTCTTCCAAACAAACCATCTGATTGACCACTTGTGAACATTACCAAAAAATGCAGCATGTTTGTGACTGCCCTTTAAAAAAAGTTCTACACAAATGCAAATCAGTATAGTTAATTTTTTGCTTAGTTCTAAGAAATGTCTAAAATTCTGGCACATGCATGAACTTCTTACTTTTTTCTCTCCTTCCTTTCTCTTTTTCTTTTTCTGTTGCTTTTCTCTCCCATCCCAGAAAATTGATTCAATGCCCTCATCAGTTTCTCCCTGTGGATCTTACAAAGTTCTATGATATAAGAAGCCTTACTATTTTATACCTTTTAACTTTGGAAATCTTATTTGGAAATGGAAATCTATGCTATGATACTGCAGTTATAGACAAAAAAAAAGTACTTGCAATTATTAGTTACATTGTACTTCTAAAGATTTTGAAGAATTTTCTTTTTTATCCTATTTCTGTTTAAGTGTGGAAATTACTTTATAAAGTAAAACCAGGCATTGTCTTTATGATTTTATGGTACTAGAGGAAGAAGAATTGCTGAGCCTGCTACAAAAGCACCATGAAACCCAGACACAGACAAGTCTAGTCCTTTGTCTGAAATTATGCAACTCAGTTGTAAGACAAGACTTCAGGTCATTCATTTATGTTTCAACCATGACAAAAATTAGTAATAATAATATAGTCATTTAATCATCCATTTTCTTTTCCCATAAAACAAGGCCCAAGGTTGAAAGGAATGCAGAAATAAATCTAACCTACTGGTTTATTTACATTCATCAGACTTTTTTATTTGGATGCGACAGTTCCAAGTAATTCACTGTGTTTCAAAGAGATGTTTGATAGCAAACAAGTTATATAATTTCTGTTTATATTATACAGATATTAGGCTGATATTCAGTTTGCGTTGTCCAGACGTTAGTCCCTAGTGACCTCATGCACTGCCTCTTTGCCTACATAGGAAGTTCAAAGTAGGGTCTTTTAAGTATAAAACAAAGTCAGTCTCCTAAAGCAATTAATTGTTGTTGCTGTTGCTGTTTAGTCCCTAGCAGAGACAAATATCCCCATTATACTAATCTTGATAAAGAAGGCACATCTTAATAACCACTAACATCCAGCTATTTTTCTTTTTTCTCAAAATGAAGACTCTGACTTAAATTCTAGCCAAAAGTTCTCAGAATCTATAATCATAGGTTTTCAAGGGCTTTGATTTAGAAAAGTCTTTAGTTTGGGGAAATCATATAAGTTGGTAACTTGAAGGATAACTTGAGGAACCCAGCACTGTCTGTTTTCTGAGAGCAGAGTTCCGGATATCACTTTACTTTATCCCAGCCGGAAAATCAAGGAGTGGCCCTCAGTAAACTCTCAACAGTCCAATGTAGGGAGAGAGGAGATGAGAGCCCTGAAGTCCTTTTCCCTGAAGAAATGTTGACTAGTGTCGGGTTTTACCACACAGCTCAGCATCTGAGCTTGCCTCTCATGGGGGGAGGCAGGTGTGGGACTGGGTCTGTTGGGGAGAGGCTGCTGGTTCCCAGGCTTCAGGCAACCCTAGTCAGCTTGTTTCTGTCAGTGACTGCGAACCAAGGAAACACCGGAGCAAAGACAGAGAACTAGGTTTGTTTGGTTTTTGTTTGTTTTACTTACATTCTAGAAACCATCAAGTCCGAGTCTTCTGAGCTGGATTTCTCTAGATTTTTTTTTTTTAATTTTAATTGGAGGTTAATTACAATACTGTAGCGTTTTTGCCATCCAGTGACATGAATCAGCCCTGGGTGCGCATGTGGTGTGGGACCAGCTCCGCCCCACACTCCCTCCAGGGCAGGCTCCCCGACAGCCTGTCTTTCTCTGATCTCCTCCTTGGGGTCTAGGAGGACTCTGTCCCTCCCCTGCCTGCAGGCCCTTTCCCTAAACTCACGGGGTGCCGGGGAAAGACAAGAGTGAAGCCCCAGCAGCCCCCAGTGGGGTGAGTGGTGAGCGGCCGCTGACAGGCAGAAACGGGTATCCACCGCTACTCCCAGGGCAGAGAGGAGGACAGGCCAGTGCCGCGCTCTGCTCCTCGGGGCCCCTCCACGTTCCGCAGACCCTGGCGCAGAAACCGCGTCTCAGCGCCGAGCCCGCGGGCACCGCCACGATCAGAGCCAGTCTCGCCTTAGCTTGGACCACAACCGCCTGCACGCTGCACTCTTCTCTCTCACACACACACAGACACGCATGCGTGCACACACACACCCTGGGCCTGGCTTCACGCCCCCAGCACCCACTACTCACGTCGGCACCCGGTGTGCCAGGCTTGCCTGGAGCTCCTGGTTTCCCCGGCTCTCCAGGGGGACCCTGGGCAGGGAGGGGGCGAGGAGGGGGGAGAAAAGGAAGAGAAAATGGGCCAAGTTGAGCCTCATCGGATGCTGTGTGCAGACCACATTGGAAGGAAGGAAGTGGAGAGCCAAGGCGCTGATGTACTTACCGGGGGGCCCGGGGGACCCTTCGGACCGCGATCACCCTGGAAGGCAGGAGGGAAAGCAGGGCAGTGGGTGAGTGGAGGGTGCTGGGGCCCCTCGGGAACAGGGACAGGACAGATGGTGCGGGGCTGTGATCAACCTCCTCCGGGGCCACGGGACGCAGGACCGCCTCGCTCCGCAATCCCCAGGCCTCTGGGCCCCACTCCCAGCCCTTACCCACGTCCCATCCCACCTCTGGGTACAGGGCTACGGGCTCTCTCGAAAAACCCCCCCGGGGCCGCTGGGAGAGGGGCAGGGGCTGGAGGTGGACACTTACGTCGATGCCGTCGATGCCCGGGACTCCAGGGGGACCTGGCGGCCCCGGAGGACCCTGCTCACCTGGGGGGCCCCTCTGACAAAAGAGCACACGCGGGTTAGGGGAGCACGAGGAGCAAGGACAAGAAGGTGGGCCCGAGCCGCCGCCTCCCCGCAAAGACAGTGCCTGTGGAGGCCGGGCTCAAGCCCGGCATAACACGCGGAGACCAGACTTCCAAGGAAACGCGGTTGCTTCCCGTCCTCGAGGTTCTGAACGAGGCTGACAGTGAGATGAGAGCAGAATCTGGGCCCCCAGAGTGGGGTCCTTCCGTCTACGGAGCTTTCAACCCAACGGGGCTTGTGGGGAAGAGGGGGCCTCTTACTCATGGGGTTGGATCATGGAGATGGTGGCCACGGAATTCCTGAATTTAATCAGGAAATGCAGGCCAGCCTTTTGGATAAAGTGAGGCAGCTCAGAACGGAGGCGCGCCACACCAGATCAACTCCAGGATGGTTTTGCAGGTCTGTCTGCGTTCAGAAGAAAACTGGGGGGCCCTCTTAGGGAGAGACAGGCGAGGCCGAGAAACCCAGCGAGGGCCCGGCCTCTCTTCAGGTCCTCCTCTTGAAGGAGGTCTGTGCACCTCGCTTCAGAAAGACGCCAAATTTCAGGCCGACCCCCGAGCGTGACCCCTTTTATCGGTTGCAAATAGCTCCACTTTGATGGCGCCAGACGGAAGGCTGGCCTTGAAAGTTTGGACGCGTTTTAGGAAATGTGGGAATTTTAGGTTTTTTCTCTTCTGAACTGAATTTAAAAAAAGGCTTCTTTCATCAAGGAAACCTTGGTTTTTCTAAACTCCCGGTGACCAGACAGGTTACAATGGGGTCTTTGTAAGTGAAACCTCAAACGACGCCGCCCCCCACCCGGCCCTCCTCTGCCCCGTGCGGCCGAAATTCCGAGGTGAGCCCGGGCTGCCGAGTCCACGCAGGCGGGATGCGGGGTTGCCTGGGATCGCGCCTCCCCCGGGCCGGGCGGCCCAGGACCAGGGGCGGGGAGGGGACGGAGTGGGGAGGGAAGCACGGCTGAAAATCAAAGCCGCGGCCTCCAGCCTCCTCGGGCCTTCCCGCCCGAGCCTGCAGTGTGCGGCCCGGTCGGTGAGGGGGCGCCCGCTCCGGACGCTCGGGGTGTCCCCTCGGGCCCCCGCCTCCCACCTCGCTCACTGCAGGTGCGTGGCCCGAGGATGCACGGGGCCGCGCAGCCCGCGGGATACTCCGCATCTCCGCGCTCCTCCCCAGACGACTGCACCCCCGCCTCGCCCTGCGCGCCCGTGGAACACGCCAGCGCTTCTGGCCCCCGGCTCACCTGGTCGATGGTCTGGAGGAAAGAAGAGAAGAGCGGGGAGACAGTGAGAAGGCGGCCCCGTAAACCCGCGCACAACTTACTTGAGCCGCGCACAAGCAGAGCCCCGACAGCAGCAGTCGCAGCGCGAGGGCCCTGCGGCCCGACGCCGCCCAGGCCATGCCCGCCGCGCGCGCAGCGGCACCTGTCCCCGCCAAGAGCGCCCCCGGGAGCCGGGATGCGAGGGGGCGCCGGCCCGGGAGGCGTGAGTTCCTCCTGTTTATGAACGGCCCCCGAGAGGGTCCCGGGGATTGGAGGAGAGCTGGCGGGCCAGAGTTCGTAAGCCACCCAAGCTGGATCCATACCCCTTCCGCCGCCCCCCTCCCCCGCGCAAGTGGTTTCTACCCGCCAAACTGTGGGTGGGACCCGCGCTTCTTCAATATCTGGTCTGTGCAGCAAAAGCCTGGACTCTTTTAGACAAACAGTGAGGACGGGGAGAGTTTGCGGCGGTGTAGAGAGGTAAGGTGGCTGCAAATGGCCTTTGCAGGTAGTCTAGGGACTCACCGTGATCCTGGCTGGCAGCTCATGGCAAGTTTCTCTCCGGGGTCGCAGGGGGTCACAATGGATCAGCATCCATTGAAGTTCAAACTGGAGAAAGACAGCAGCCAGTCAGTTAGGTCTCTTTGGAGAACAGAAGTGGGTCATTTAAAAGGAAAATGCCATGGTAAATGTGGTCCAGCTGTTGAGTCAGGTCATCAATTCATCTCAGCGGACTAGGACTCTAGTTCCTTGAATACAGTTTTTCCAGGAGGAATGGGCTGGAAATCCTTCCCACGTTTCTCCTATCATTGGATATAAATGACTTAGCTCTGCATTGCTCCAGCAGAACCCTAGGCAGGAAACCCACCAGGGATATTTACTTCCTATATCTGTTCCCACACAGCCTTCAAGAGGTAGAGTCTATTAAAATGAGTCTCAGAGAAAAGAGGTAACTGTTGTAGGCACAAGCCAATAAATGTCAGAGTCTGGATGGGAACCGAGGCCTACTGAACTTCACAGAGGACATATTCAATAAGGTTTCACTCAGGAAAAGATTAGAAACAGACAGCAAAGAGGTGGCACCAGGAATGAAATAGAAAAAGGGAATTTGGTCCTTAGGAGAATATACACGATAGATATTGGCCATGGGGTGTCTCTGCCTAAAATGCAAGTAAGATCTAGAAGTGGAAGGAATAAGAGAAATCTAACACTCAGATAAAAAAAAATAAGAAAATAAAAAATACTTGAACTTTGCATAATACTAACATTTTCATTTGTTGAAAAGAGATAAAATTCCTAGACAACTAAAAGTCAGGTGTGTCCTGACAGCTTCTTACATTTTAGCAGGTGCTAAGGGAGAGAAAAAAGTAGGACAGGAAAGAAATAGAAAAAAGGAAGAATGGCCAGGTCTAAATCTGAAAGCCTCAAGCAAGAAGGTATAAAAAAAAAAAATGGTGTACCCAAGGGAAGCCTGCCACTAGGTACTGCTCTGGCCCCCCCTCATTGAAGGAGTTCCTCACCAGGCATTTTCAATCAAATCTGTAGTTCTTGATCAGCTGATTCTCCTGGCATTATGCAGATGTCTAAGTAAGTGACCAGGTCCCAAAGCTAAACATAATACATCTAAATGTAAAGTAATATAAGGTAAAGTGATCTCTTTTCTCTCATCCAGTAGTGATTTGCCCTCCATCCCTCTTGCCAAAAGGACTCAATGTACTGGATCGAGAATTGTTAGATGCATTTTCCCACTGTTACAAAAGCTTCCAGAGCTGAGGTTACTAGATGAAAGATCAAGTTTGAAAAGAATGAAAGATGAACTCCTTCCCTTCTGCCCAGAGAGGAAGGGAAAGTTAAACAAAAGGAGGCTTTTCATTTTATAGAGAGGTGAAAATAAGACATGAAGCTTTGATGTTCCCACACTGATGCCCCTTCTCACATGATTCTAATTGCCCTGGAGTCTCCTCTTTCTGTTTTTCTTGTTTCCCTCAACCCTCCCATGCCTTTTCTCCAGAAAAGGTGGACAACTAGGAAAATGAATTAACTGGGATGAAAAGAAAGCTAAATCAAGACATATTTTGAGATGGAAAGGTATCNAATAAGACATGAAGCTTTGATGTTCCCACACTGATGCCCCTTCTCACATGATTCTAATTGCCCTGGAGTCTCCTCTTTCTGTTTTTCTTGTTTCCCTCAACCCTCCCATGCCTTTTCTCCAGAAAAGGTGGACAACTAGGAAAATGAATTAACTGGGATGAAAAGAAAGCTAAATCAAGACATATTTTGAGATGGAAAGGTATCTACAAATTGTATGAAAATGATGACAGAGCAACATACACAGTTGTGTATTCTTGATGTGAATTATTTTTCAATAGCATTTTGACATCCTACAAAGGAACTGCTTTCCAAATCACACAGTATCTTGCAGCTAAGGAAATCACTTTAATGAAACACTTTCTTTTTAATCAGAATAATCTTGTTTGCTTGGGAGGGATTTTATTTTGGTTCTGTTCTAAACTGCAGTGGAAGTTTTAAAAGGAAGATGAAAGAAGGAATGGACCAGCCTTTCCCCTAATGATTGCTAAACATGAGGCACCACCTCCAACAGCTCTTGGAGGCCAGTCATATATGGGTAAAGGGGCTCAGAGAGGTTAAATAATTTGCCACAGGTCACATAGCTAGTAAATGTCAGAACTGGAATTCCAAATGTGCCTCACTTGAAAATAAGGTCAGCCTCCTGGAAGAATACATCTATGATCAGGTAACCCTCGCACTTGGTGATTGAACATTTGCATTAAAGATGTATGGAAAAGACAGATCTAGAAATAAAAACTACATAAATTTGTTTCCAACATGTACTAGAAGACTTCAAAACTAGACTAAGAAATTTCCTTAAGACAAAAAAAAAATCCCTATTTGCATGCTTCTTAGAGAAATATATCCAGAAACAAAATTTCTGCTGTTGCTCCTCAAATAAGCAGCTGCTTCTATATGCAGTTACATATTCATGTGTATGACAAAATATGACATATAGGAAACGTGATTTTTCTTCCTTAATGACCAGATAAGTATTTTACCAAAATAAGAAAAGGTGTCTCCACATCCCTAACTCTCAAAATAGAAGAGACCACTCATACAATGTTATTCACTAAGTCCTTCAGAAATTGATACCAAACTGGCATTCATTGTATGCAAGTGATATTTGATTCTCAAAAATAATTCATACCTTAAACACCTTGAGAAAGTTTAATTGTATGACTAATCAGGAAACCTATATCCTTTGTATAGATAGTTCATTTAAGTTACTTATTGCAAATGCAAAATAATTCATTAAGCTATTTTCTCAGAAGTGTAGTTCTCTCTGGATAAATGGGTGCACCTGTGTAAGCATGCCTGGGGCAGTTGTGATGCAGGATAAAAGGGANGTGATATTTGATTCTCAAAAATAATTCATACCTTAAACACCTTGAGAAAGTTTAATTGTATGACTAATCAGGAAACCTATATCCTTTGTATAGATAGTTCATTTAAGTTACTTATTGCAAATGCAAAATAATTCATTAAGCTATTTTCTCAGAAGTGTAGTTCTCTCTGGATAAATGGGTGCACCTGTGTAAGCATGCCTGGGGCAGTTGTGATGCAGGATAAAAGGGAATGAAATGGAATTCATCTGTGAATACAGGCGGGTTGTGACAGAGTGCCACCCAGGTCAGAGGTTTCTGAACACATCTCTGCTTCCACATAACTACCACCTACGCACTATACAATAACTGTTTGGGGGCATGCAATATTAATTCCAATTTCCATGTTAATTATTTTGAAGGCAGTTGGCAGATTTTCCTGGTAAAAGTCACTTTCATTATACATCTAAAATGCTGATTTCCACACATCTCATTTTCAAACCTGCAATCATTCCTCTCTTTGAATACCCATGGACGAAATATGTGTGACAAATATTTTAATTTAGTCCCAATAGAATCCAAGCACTAAGGAAATATTCTAGAGAAACCACAGATATTTTCCTTTCCACAAAGGAATTACAGTATGTGATAGTTGAGAAAAAATTCTAGAAGAGAAAAGTAAAATGCTTTTTATTTTAATTTAATTTAATTTTAATCTGTTATTTTATTTTATTTTAATCTGTTAAGCAGAACATAAAGTCCCTTATGCCAACCTATCTTTCTCAACATAAAATACTTCTGCATTGTTTCAAGAAAAACAGTTGTGTGAGTGTAAGCTACCTTACATCTGCCCAAATTCATCATTACCCAATTCTTTTCCATAAACGGTGTAATTCGATCCCTAAGCTAGAATAGGGTCCAGAGGACAACACATTAAAACATGGAATTTTGGCCCCAACTCTTAACTCTTATTAGGGCTAGAGATTTTTACTTATTTTGCTAGGCTATCAATAAATATTAATAAAGTACTTAAGCCTTTCATAAAAATTAAACAAAAACGAATAGCAGACAACTATCTTTTCCTCCTGAAAGAGAATTCTAATGGCAAGCTATAGGACTTAGCTCAATATTAAAGAGAATGGAACAAAGCTTAATTTTTTTTGCAAACTGAATTATTGAATTTTATACACAATGCCTAAAAACTAGCTCTTCAAAGATNTCATTCCTCTCTTTGAATACCCATGGACGAAATATGTGTGACAAATATTTTAAGTTAGTCCCAATAGAAGCCAAGCACTAAGGAAATATTCTAGAGAAACCACAGATATTTTCCTTTCCACAAAGGAATTACAGTATGTGATAGTTGAGAAAAAATTCTAGAAGAGAAAAGTAAAATGCTTTTTATTTTAATTTAATTTAATTTTAATCTGTTATTTTATTTTATTTTAATCTGTTAAGCAGAACATAAAGTCCCTTATGCCAACCTATCTTTCTCAACATAAAATACTTCTGCATTGTTTCAAGAAAAACAGTTGTGTGAGTGTAAGCTACCTTACATCTGCCCAAATTCATCATTACCCAACTCTTTTCCATAAACGGTGTAATTCGATCCCTAAGCTAGAATAGGGTCCAGAGGACAACACATTAAAACATGGAATTTTGGCCCCAACTCTTAACTCTTATTAGGGCTAGAGATTTTTACTTATTTTGCTAGGCTATCAATAAACATTAATAAAGTACTTAAGCCTTTCATAAAAATTAAACAAAAACTAATAGCAGACAACTATCTTTTCCTCCTGAAAGAGAATTCTAATGACAAGCTATAGGACTTAGCTCAATATTAAAGAGAATGGAACAAGGCTTAATTTTTTTTGCAAACTGAATTATTGAATTTTATACACAATGCCTAAAAACTAGCTCTTCAAAGATAAATTCTTAAACATGAGATATATTTCATTAACATTTTTGTCTAGACAGTACAAAAAAGGTTTAGAAAAATTACTTGAATTCACAGATTTCATGCTTCTTTTTAGTTTATGAAGAAATGTTGGTTTCTACCATCATAAGGGAACTCCTCTAGGTGAAGCTTCATGGCAACTGAGCAGGAGGCTCTGAGTTGCCACGAAATCGAAAATCCCCCTAGGTCTATGTAGGCTAGGCCAGGCAGTTCCAGACATAGTGCTGGAATGTGGTTAAATATGTTTTACATTTGCTCATTTTTAACTCAACACATCTTCATATAACATATTCACGTGCTTCACATTCTTCGCTATGGAAGACACAAAAACGTTTAGTCTATAGGACACTAACTAAGCTGAAAAACGCTTTGACAATAAATACAATGGTAGTACAGATGAAAAAAAATATATTTCTGGCTAAAGCCATCAACAAGGGGGGAGTTCATATAATCTGGAATACTTGAGTAGGGACCCAAAGGGCATGTAAGGTTTTCCTAAGCAGAGATCAGGAAGGTGAAGGAGGTGACAATAATTAGGCACAAGGAAAGTTATGCAGAGAGAAGGGACAGACTCGCTGTAGCAAAGAATTTTTCCCCCTTGAATTCTAAGGAAAATAATCCGAATATTATTGAGTAGATAATTAGGGGATTGTCACCAAAGTTTTTTGCTATAGGGATGAGATGAGGGAAGGTGGCCTTAGTTTAGAAGGGCATTTGTGGGAGATGATGTGGTAATAAATGCTGGTCGTTTGAGCCCTAAGGAGGTGTCCATAGCAGAGAAACAAGAAGAGTGGCACTCTGAGTGAGGTGGCCTGCGTGTCCTCCTCTCGTGCCACATGCCCCTTCACCTACCATCTTGTTTCCTTCTCCCCTTCATACAGAGCTCAAAAGAGTGGTCTATGTTCATTGCTTCCAATTCCTCTCCCTTCCATTCTCTCTTTAACCCTTTCTGACTGGNCCTTCCCTTCTGCCCAGAGAGGAAGGGAAAGTTAAACAAAAGGAGGCTTTTCATTTTATAGAGGGGTGAAAATAAGACATGAAGCTTTGATGTTCCCACACTGATGCCCCTTCTCACATGATTCTAATTGCCCTGGAGTTCTCCTCTTTCTGTTTTCCTTGTTTCCCTCAACCCTCCCATGCCTTTTCTCCAGAAAAGGTGGACAACTAGGAAAATGAATTAATTGGGATGAAAAGAAAGCTAAATCAAGACATATTTTGAGATGGAAAGGTATCTACAAATTGTATGAAAGTGATGACAGAGCAACATACACAGTTGTGTATTCTTGATGTGAATTACTTTTCAATAGCATTTTGACATCCTACAAAGGAACTGCTTTCCAAATCACACAGTATCTTGCAGCTAAGGAAATCACTTTAATGAAACACTTTCTTTTTAATCAGAATAATCTTGTTTGCTTGGGAGGGATTTTATTTTGGTTCTGTTCTAAACTGCAGTGGAAGTTTTAAAAGGAAGATAAAAGAAGGAATGGACCAGCCTTTCCCCTAATAATTGCTAAACATGAGGCACCACCTCCAACGGCTCTTGGAGGCCAGTCATGTATGGGTAAAGGGGCTCAGAGAGGTTAAATCATTTGCCACAGGTCACACAGCTAGTAAGTGTCAGAACTGGAATTCCAAATGTGCCTGACTTGAAAATAAGGTCAGCCTCCTGGGAGAATACATCCTATCTCCAGAATGAAGTATGATCAGGTAACCCTCGCACTTGGTGATTGAACATTTGCATTAAAGATGTATGGAAAAGACAGATCTAGAAATAAAAACTACATAAATTTGTTTCCAACATGTACTAGAAAACTTCAGAACTAGACTAAGAAATTTCCTTAAGACAAAAAAAAAATCCCTATTTGCATGCTTCTTAGAGAAATATATCCAGAAACAAAATTTCTGCTGTTGCTCCTCAAATAAGCAGCTGCTTCTATATGCAGTTACATATTCATGTGTATGACAAAATATGACATATAGGAAACGTGATTTTTCTTCCTTAATGACCAGATAAGTACTTTACCAAAATAAGAAAAGGTGTCTCCACATCCCTAACTCTCAAAATAGAAGAGACCACTCATACAGTGTTATTCACTAAGTCCTTCAGAAATTGATACCAAACTGGCATTCTTTGTATGCATGTGATATTTGATTCTCAAAAATAATTCATACCTTAAACACCTTGAGAAAGTTTAATTATATGACTAATCAGGAAACCTATATCCTTTGTATAGATAGTTCATTTAAGTTACTTATTGCAAATGCAAAATAATTCATTAAGCTATTTTCTCAGAAGTGTAGTCCTCTCTGGATAAATGGGTGCACCGATGTAAGCATGCCTGGGACAGTTGTGATGCAGGATAAAAGGGAATGAAATGGAATTCATCTGTGAATACAGGCAGGTTGTGACAGAGTGCCACCCAGGTCAGAGGTTTCTGAACACATCTCTGCTTCCACATAACTACCACCTACGCACTATACAATAACTGCTTGGGGGCATGCAATATTAATTCCAATTTCCATGTTAATTATTTTGAAGGCAGTTGGCAGATTTTCCTGGTAAAAGTCACTTTCATTATACATCTAAAATGCTGATTTCCACACATCTCATTTTCAAACCTGCAATCATTCCTCTCTTTGAATACCCATGGACGAAATATGTGTGACAAATATTTTAATTTAGTCCCAATAGAATCCAAGCACTAAGGAAATATTCTAGAGAAACCACAGATATTTTCCTTTCCACAAAGGAATTACAGTATGTGATAGTTGAGAAAAAATTCTAGAAGAGGAAAGTAAAATGCTTTTTATTTTAATTTAATTTAATTTTAATCTGTTATTTTATTTTATTTTAATCTGTTAAGCAGAACATAAAGTCCCTTATGCCAACCTATCTTTCTCAACATAAAATACTTCTGCATTGTTTCAAGAAAAACAGTTGTGTGAGTGTAAGCTACCTTACATCTGCCCAAATTCATCATTACCCAATTCTTTTCCATAAACGGTGTAATTCGATCCCTAAGCTAGAATAGGGTCCAGAGGACAACACATTAAAACATGGAATTTTGGCCCCAACTCTTAACTCTTATTAGGGCTAGAGATTTTTACTTATTTTGCTAGGCTATCAATAAACATTAATAAAGTACTTAAGCCTTTCATAAAAATTAAACAAAAACGAATAGCAGACAACTATCTTTTCCTCCTGAAAGAGAATTCTAATGGCAAGCTATAGGACTTAGCTCAATATTAAAGAGAATGGAACAAAGCTTAATTTTTTTTGCAAACTGAATTATTGAATTTTATACACAATGCCTAAAAACTAGCTCTTCAAAGATAAATTCTTAAACATGAGATATATTTCATTAACATTTTTGTCTAGACAGTACAAAAAAGGTTTAGAAAAATTACTTGAATTCACAGATTTCATGCTTCTTTTTAGTTTATGAAGAAATGTTGGTTTCTACCATCATAAGGGAACTCCTCTAGGTGAAGCTTCATGGCAACTGAGCACGAGGCTCTGAGTTGCCATGAAATCGAAAATCCCCCTAAGTCTATGTAGGCTAGGCCATGCAGTTCCAGACATAGTGCTGGAATGTGGTTAAATATATTTTACATTTGCTCATTTTTAACTCAACATATCTTCATATAACACATTCACGTACTTCACATTCTTCGCTATGGAAGATACAAAAACGTTTAGTCTATAGGACACCAACTAAGCTGAAAAATGCTTTGACAATAAATACAATGGTAGTAGAGATGAAAAAAAATATATTTCTGGCTAAAGCCATCAACAAGGGGGGAGTTCATATAATCTGGGATACTTGAGTAGGGACCCAAAGGGCATGTAAGGTTTTCCTAAGCAGAGATCAGGAAGGTGAAGGAGGTGACAATAACTAGGCACAAGGAAAGTTACGCAGAGAGAAGGGACAGACTCGCTGTAGCAAAGAATTTTTCCCCCTTGAATTCTAAGGAAAATAATTTGAATATTATTGAGTAGATAATTAGGGGATTGTCACCAAAGTTTTTTGCTATAGGGATGAGATGAGGGAAGGTGGCCTTAATTTAGAAGGGCATTTGAGGGAGATGATATGGTAATAAATGCTGGTCGTTTGAGCCCTAAGGCGGTGTCCGTAGCAGAGAAACAAGAAGAGTGGCACTCTGAGTTCTGGTGAGGCGGCCTGCGTGTCCTCCTCTCGTGCCACATGCCCCTTCACCTACCATCTTGTTTCNCTTAATTTAGAAGGGCATTTGAGGGAGATGATATGGTAATAAATGCTGGTCGTTTGAGCCCTAAGGCGGTGTCCGTAGCAGAGAAACAAGAAGAGTGGCACTCTGAGTTCTGGTGAGGCGGCCTGCGTGTCCTCCTCTCGTGCCACATGCCCCTTCACCTACCATCTTGTTTCTTTCTCCCCTTCATACAGAGCTCGAAAGAGTGGTCTATGTTCATTGCTTCCAATTCCTCTCCCTTCCATTCTCTCTTTAACCCTTTCTGACTGGGCTTTCACTACAAATACTCCAGTGGATCTTTTCTCAAGATCAGCTCCATTGGTTTCTAAATCCAGTGGTTAACTCTAAGTCCTCATCTTATTTGTCCTATCTACAGCATCTGAGTGAGGTGACCTTTCCATTCTCCCTGGAATACTATTTTCCACCAACTTTCCAAGTACCACAATATCATGGCTCTCCCCTCCACCATGGGCTGCTCATATTGGTCTCTTTGACAGAATCATCCTCACCTCAGTAAATTCTAAATGTTGGTCGTTTGGGGCCTCAACTTTAGAGTCTCTCTATTACACTCAATTGGAGAAGGCAATGGCACCCCACTCTAGTACTTTTGCCTGGAAAACCCATGGACAGAGGAGCCTGGTAAGCTGCAGCCCATGGGGTCTCTAAGAGTCGGAGATGACTGAACAACTTCCCTTTCACTTTTCACTTTCATGCATTGGAGACAGAAATGGCAACCCACTCCAGTGTTCTTGCCTGGAGAATCCCAGGGACGAGGGCGCCTGGTGGGCTGCCATCTATGGGGTCGTACAGAGTTGGACACGACTGAAGTGACTTAGCAGCAGCAGCAGCATTACACTCAACTCTCATTTGGTCCATGGCTTTAAGTACATATATACTTACAGCCCCCAGAGTTCTATTCCCAGCTGGACCTATCTCTTGAACTCCAGAACATATCTAACTACCTGCTCAGCATCTTCACTAAGGTATCAATCTCCTTATCAAACTTAGGTATTCCAAATCAACACCTGATACTCTCACTGACTCCTGCTCTTCCCCCATGGTTTTTTATGTCTCAATAAATGGAGACTCTATGCTTCCAACACAAAAAATATTGGAATCGTGCATGATTCTTTCTCTCTTACACATAAAATTTCATTTGCTTTACTCCAAAAATATTATATCAGGATCTGATCACTTTGCTGTAAGGCTCGGAGAACTGCACTCTGAAAAGGACACCAGGGACAGCCTCTAGTGGACTGACAAAGCTTATTATTTAACTGTGCAGTTTCGTAATTCTCAGGGAATAGAGCATAAGGCAGAGTTGCACGTAGCCATTTCAGATAAACGTTAAAGCACTTAACCATAAAATACAGTTCCCATCGGCCAAGACATAACATAGCTTTGGCAAAACTCTAAAGGGAATCTTATCATGAAACAACAGTCCTTGCTCTCAGAAACAGGTGGTCAGAAGGAAGGCCTTCAAACGCCTCAAGGCCAGGCGTATAATCCTTCGTTATCCGTCCCAGCTTCAGGCACTCGGTGAACGCTCATAACCCTTTGTTACGCTCGTTCCAGCTTCCAACCTTCATTATGAGTGGAGCAAATACATTTTCAGTATTTGCTTAAAGCCTTCCAGCTCCTCCACACTTTGCAACACCTCCATCACTACAGGCTTGTTCTAACCCCAGACCATCCCTGCCAGAACTATTGTAGTAGTCTCTTAACAGCTCCTCTTAATAAACAAAATTGACAAATCTCTAAACAGGCTCATGAAGAAGAGAGAAAACATAATTAAACAAAAAAGAAATGAAAAAGGAGACATAACAACCAATAACACAGAAATTCTAAAAGTTGTAAGAGTATTCTATGAACAGTTATTATCAATAAA
The DNA here is from genome assembly GCA_006410675.1 of Oreotragus oreotragus. Classification (NCBI taxonomy): domain Eukaryota; kingdom Metazoa; phylum Chordata; class Mammalia; order Artiodactyla; family Bovidae; genus Oreotragus; species Oreotragus oreotragus. The sequence goes on from SJYX01024786.1 coordinate 241,699, forward strand.
TTGAACCTAGAAGAAATGGACAAGTTCTAAAAACATAAAGCCTGACAAGACTAGGTCAAGAAGAAACAGGTCATTTGAACAGATCTATCACTAGAAGGGAAATAGACTCTATAATAATAAAATACTCCAAGCGAAAAAAAAAAATCCAAGACCAGATGGCTTCACTGGGGAACTCTACCAAACATACAAAGAAGAACTTATACCTTCTCAAACTGTTTCAAGAAATTGAAGAGGAGAGAACACTCCCAAGCTCATTCAATGAGGCCACCATCACCCTGATACAAAATCAGACAAAGATGCTATCAAAAAAGGAAATTACAGGCCATTTTTTGATGAATATATATACAAAAACAGAATATTTTGTTTTCCTCAACAAAATATTAAAAAATCAAGTCCAACAATACATAAAAAGAATCATACACCATGATCAAGTTGGATTCATTCTAGGGTCACAAGGATGGATCAACATACACAAATCAATCAATGCAATGCACTACATTAACAAAACAAAGGACAAAAATAACACAATCATCTCAATAGAAGCAAAAAAAGCATTTGACAAAATTAAGCATCCATTCATGAAAAAAATGTGTTTCAAATTTGGTACAGAGGGAACATATCTCAACATAATAAAGGCAATTTATGACAAGCTCACAGACAACACAATACTCAAAAGCTAAAGGTTGAAAGTCTTCCTATTGAATTCAGGAGCAAGTCAAGGATGACCACTCTCATGACTTCTATTCAGCATATTACTGGAAGCCCTAGCCACAGCAATCAGACTAGAAAAAGAAATAAAAAGTATCTGAATAGGGAAGGAGAAAGTAAAACTGTCACTAGTTGCAGAGGACATGATACTCTGTATAGAGAACCCTAAAGTCTCTACAGAAAATCTATTAGAGTTAAGAAATGAATTCAGCAAGATAACAGGATATAAGATTAATACACAGAAATCTTTTGTTTTTTACATTAACAATAAAATGTCTGAAAGAGGAAGTAAAAAATCATGTTTAAAATTGTATCAAAAGAAAATATACCTAAGAATAAACTTAAACCAAGAAGGCGAAAGAGCTATACTCTTAAAATTATAAAACACTGATAAGGAACTTGAAGGTGATACNCCAAGACCAGATGGCTTCACTGGGGAACTCTACCAAACATACAAAGAAGAACTTATACCTTCTCAAACTGTTTCAAGAAATTGAAGAGGAGAGAACACTCCCAAGCTCATTCAATGAGGCCACCATCACCCTGATACAAAATCAGACAAAGATGCTATCAAAAAAGGAAATTACAGGCCATTTTTTGATGAATATATATACAAAAACAGAATATTTTGTTTTCCTCAACAAAATATTAAAAAATCAAGTCCAACAATACATAAAAAGAATCATACACCATGATCAAGTTGGATTCATTCTAGGGTCACAAGGATGGATCAACATACACAAATCAATCAATGCAATGCACTACATTAACAAAACAAAGGACAAAAATAACACAATCATCTCAATAGAAGCAAAAAAAGCATTTGACAAAATTAAGCATCCATTCATGAAAAAAATGTGTTTCAAATTTGGTACAGAGGGAACATATCTCAACATAATAAAGGCAATTTATGACAAGCTCACAGACAACACAATACTCAAAAGCTAAAGGTTGAAAGTCTTCCTATTGAATTCAGGAGCAAGTCAAGGATGACCACTCTCATGACTTCTATTCAGCATATTACTGGAAGCCCTAGCCACAGCAATCAGACTAGAAAAAGAAATAAAAAGTATCTGAATAGGGAAGGAGAAAGTAAAACTGTCACTAGTTGCAGAGGACATGATACTCTGTATAGAGAACCCTAAAGTCTCTACAGAAAATCTATTAGAGTTAAGAAATGAATTCAGCAAGATAACAGGATATACGATTAATACACAGAAATCTTTTGTTTTTTACATTAACAATAAAATGTCTGAAAGAGGAAGTAAAAAATCATGTTTAAAATTGCATCAAAAGAAAATATACCTAAGAATAAACTTAAACCAAGAAGGTGAAAGAGCTATACTCTTAAAATTATAAAACACTGATAAGGAACTTGAAGGTGATACAAAGAAATGGAAAGATATCCCAAGCTCTTGGATTGGAAGAATTAATATTGTTAAAATAGCCATACTACCCAAAGCAATCCACAGGTTTAATGCAATCCCTATCAAAATACCCATGACATTGTTCATGGAACTAAAACAAATAATCCTAAAATTTATACGGAACCATAAAAGACACAGAATTGCTAAGTCAATCTTGAGAAAATAGAACGAAGTTGGAGATATAACCCATCCAGACTTCAGACTATATTACAAAGCTACAGTAATAAAAACAGTGTTGTATTGGCACAAAGGCAAACACAGAGCTCAGTGTAACAAAATAGTGAGCCTAGAAATAAACCAGTCAATAAGCAATTAATCCACAACAAAGAATGTAAGAATGCGGTGGAGAAAGCACAGTATTTTCAACAAGCAGTGCTGGGAAAGTTGGACAGCCACATGAGCATCAATGAAATTAGAATATTCCCTCATACCATATACAAAAAATCTTAAGATAGTTTAAAGACCTAAATATAATACCTGAAATCATAACACCTCTAGAAGAGAAAATAAGCAAAATATTCTTTGACAAAAATCATAACAATATTTTCTTAGCTCAGTCTCCTAAGATGAAAGAAATCAAATGGGACCTAATCAAACTTACAAGCTTTTGCACAGAAAGAAAACCACCAACATAAAATGAAAAGACTAACTAGAAATTGGAAAAGAACATTGGCAAAGACTGCAACTTACAAGAGATTAATATCCGAAATATACAGACAGTTCATGTAGCTCAATATGGAAAAAACAAGCAATCTAATCAAAAAATGAGTTGGTCTACTTAGATCTTCTGACATTTTTCCAAAGAAAACACACAGATGGCCAACAGGCACAGGGAAAGATACTCGATGCCACTAATTATTAGGGAAATGCAAATCAAAACTGCAATTAGATACTTCATACTGTCAGAATGACCATCACCAATCAAAAAGTCTACAAGTAATATATGATGGAGAGGGTGTGCTGAAAAGAGAATTCTCCTCCATTGTTGGTAGGAATGTAAAGTGGCTCAATCACTAAGGAAAACAGTATGAAGTTTCCTTTGAAAAAGTAAAAATTAGACCTACCATATGATCCAGCAATCCCAGTCCAGGGTATATGCCCAGGAAAAATGTAAAGCCAATGTTCCTATCAGCACTATTTACAATAGCTAAGATGTGGAAACAATTCAAGTGCCCATCAACAGACAACTGGCTTAAGAAGATGTGGTACACACACACACACACACACACACACACAGTAGAATATTAGCCACAAAAAAAGAATGAAATTTTGCATTTGCATCAGCTTGGATGGGCCTACAGAATGTTATGGTTTTAAAAGCAAGTCACACAGAGAAAGACAAATATAACTTTTATGTGGAATCTAAAAAATAATACAAGTGAAGGTGAAAGTTGCTCAGTTGTGTCCGACTCTTTGCAACTCCATGGACTATACAGTCCATGGAATTCTCCAGGCCAGAATACTGGAGTGGGTAGCCTGTGCCTTCTCCAGTGAATCTCCCCAACCCAGGAATCAAACTGGGGTCTCTTGCATTGTGGGTGGATTCTTTACCAACTGAGCTATCAGGGAAGCCCACCAACCACTATACATAAAGTAGATAAGCAACAAGGATTTACTGTACAGCACAGGGAATTACATCCAACATCTCATAATAACCTATAGAGGAAAAAAGACTATCTCAAAAAAGACCGACGCATTATACTGCACCCCTGAAACTAACGCAGTATTACAAATCAACTATACTTCAAAAAAAAGGGTCTCCTCCTAGGAAGCCCCTAAATGCCCTGTCCTTTTCTCCCCCTACAATACATTGTCAAAATTCAGCCAAAGAGATGCTTTAAAGAGGAAAAAAACAGGTTTCTTATCTATTCAAAATCGTCTGCCAGCTCTCCACCTCACACGTGGCCTAAAAGCGGGCATGTTGACCTGCTCCCCACTCTCATGTCTGGTCCCTCTCCAGCCTCAGGGCCGGCTTCTCTCCATCTCATCCCAGACATGCTGGTATCCAGACTTGCTTCAGACACAGTGGACAACACGAACACCAGGTTTTTAACTCGTTTCCTCTTCTTGAAATCCTCCTCCTTTAGACCACATGTATATGCTCACTCCCCCAACTCCTTCAGGTTTCTACTAAATAGTTGGGTTTTTTTTCCTCAAGGAGGTCCTCTCTCCAAGCACTCCAATTTTTCTTCTTTTTTCTCCATAGCATTTATGACCACCTGGTAATAATATAAATTTACTCACTTACTCACCTCTCTCTGTCTCCTCTCCCCTAGGATGAGTACAAGCACTGCTATAGCTTCAAGTTCTGTCTATAACTTAGCAGATGTGTAATAACTGGTTGTTGAATATTAAATGTACACATAGATATTGATAAAAAATGAAGAAAGAATTGATAGTATTTGCCTTCTGGTTTGATTACAGCTTAGGGAGAGCCCTTTCCCCTGTCTGAGTTTCAAGTCCTTCATGTATAAACTGAGAGGTTTGAACTACATAGACTTAGGCACAGACTTAGTTTCATATATCTTTGAAAGATCAGGATTCTATGGAAACCATGTTGTAACCTGAGAAACTAACCACACAGAGACTGACATGAAGGGAAGTAAAAATATCATTGAATTAATCTCATGCCTTCTAGCCACCCAGAAGACACGACAAAGATTTCTGTATGTTCTTAGCCAGTTTACATTTTAAGAAAAATAGAAATACTAATAATACTGATTATTTCCAGTTGCAACAGTCTGGGCATAGCTGAGACCAATAAAAATTTTCATATTTTCAATTTTCCATTGAAAGCAAGTTTGGCCATCATTCAGGTTTTACTCTAGTTATCCTTAGCACCTTCGCCCATCATGGCTTCTTCTCTGTAAGCAGCTCTTTTTTCTGTGTGTTCCTCTTGTTTCCTTGCCACCTAGTGGAAAATCTAGCTGATGTGGTTAATGTGGTCTATCTCGAAAAACTTGACAGTATTCAAAAATATTCCCATCAAATCACAACACCAAAGTGTTATAAAAAGTATTTTGATGTTGACGCTGAAACTCCAATACTTTGGCCACCTGATGCAAAGAGCTGACCCATTTGAAAAGACCCTGATGTTTGAAAAGATTGAAGGCGGGAGGAGAAGGGGACAGCAGAGAATGAGATGGTTGGATGGCATCACCGACTCAATGGACATGGGTTTGGGTGGACTCCGGGAGTTGGNAAAGACCCTGATGTTTGAAAAGATTGAAGGCGGGAGGAGAAGGGGACAGCAGAGAATGAGATGGTTGGATGGCATCACCGACTCAATGGACATGGGTTTGGGTGGACTCCGGGAGTTGGTGATGGACAGGGAGGCCTGGCGCGCTGCAGTTCATGGGGGTCGCAAAGAGTCGGACACAACTGAGCGACTCGACTGAACTGAACTGAACTGATGTACATGTACAAGTAACACTATCATTTCTCTTGTATTTAATACTTCCAACTGAAAGAAGATTTTTTAAAAGTACTTGTCAAAAATAACATAATAAGCAAACTTAATAGCTTGGATATTTTGTACAGTAGATATCATGCATTTCTTAAATCACTAAAAACATAACTTTCCTATAATATTTTCAAACACCAGAAATGATATTAATCACAACCTCATAGTTTATTTTTCCCGTGTTGTCATTCATGAAGCTCTGTTTGTTTTTACAGTTGGGAAGTTAGTATGATTTAATTCTGTGGGGTAGAGAGAAGGATGTGGCTTCTGCATCACGAGTTTTGCTAATCATATTTTCTCTGACTTTAACAAAAGTAACGTAGTGCAACCCATTTGAAATATACCTTTAAAAGCATTGTATCTGCCTGATTAATCATGTTTTCTGCATTGGTTTATTCAAAACATGCATAAGATAAAGGATTTGAATCATGTATTTATAAAGCCATGTATACTTTCATCCTTTGGGCTTTCATCATTTGAGCTTTCAAATAAGCCCAAACCCTGAGTGTACATCCTGAAAAGGTAGAAAGGCTAACTTTGTTTTCTAATAGAGCTGTGCCAAATAACTCTCCTGGGCAATCTTGCTGACAAGAAACAATAAAGAACCTGCCACAAAATCACGTGTTTTTATGGTATGATGCCAGGAAACTGAGCTTTGCAGGGAAATAAATGGCACCAACCTAAAATATAGGCACAAAGACAAATAGAAAATATGGAATTTATTGCTATGAAATCAGACTAACCATGTATTATAGCAGTACGTTGGGGAAAATATAAATGCTTTGAGCCCACTAAATAACCATGAATGATGTGAAGGCGTTTGAGTTGTAGTGCATGTGAGCAGCTGTCTTGAAACCTCCTGAAATTGGTTCCCTTTTCCAATTTAGAAAAGAGAAAGAGATAAAAGTTGGGCTAGATTGGGAGAAATCACAAACAAGAGCAATATAAATAAGTCTCTTAGCGTCAGCGCTCCATCAAATGTCATTTTCCACTGCATTTTCATTATGCAGTTCCGAGGGCTACCTTTTGACATCAATTAATACCTTTAGAAGGAATGTTTGCTTTTCTAAAGAAAAGCAAGTGCTGATCCTGAAAAAAGTATTCAATTCATGTAGAGTGTCAAAGATTAGAAGGAATCCAATTTCATGAAGAAAAACGGAAAAATACTCTGCAACTTGTCGCTTTAATGCTATTGGCACATTTCATTTTAATTTAAAATTTCTCACAAGTAATACTGAATATTTGCTGTCTCCAGTCAAGAGGGAAGTGCCCCAGCAGTACATGTCTCCTACCCCTCAGAATACACAGATAGCACCATTCACCACCATAAGTCTTCCAAGGGACCAGTAACTGCCAGCAACTTCAGATTACAGGCAAAGGGAGAAGATCACAGACCACAAACTAAAATAAAAACAAGAGTGTAGGGACAACTCATGGGCATTTGGAGTCTGGAGACTCGCATGAGTATTTGACTATTTTAGTCTAGAAGAATGAGGAAGAGTGAGGGGAAATTAATGAAGCTAGAAAAGAGGAGAGTTCATAAATACAGGAATTTCCATGTGAAAGTCCCTTTCCCTAGAACACTGGATTTATCTCATCCTGGATAAGTCTGTTCACCTCCAAATTCCTCTCACAGGCCCCTCCCCTAGGAAACAACCCTGGACTTCACTCCTATGCCTGCCGGCCCTGAAATGAGTGAGGAGACTGTCCCTTCGTCCACTTTCCTGGTCCTAGTCAGGTTCCATTATCATTGCTCACCCGTCTCAGCCACTCACCCCCCAGGAAGCGGGAGAAGGAGACTTGTGGCTTGCACGCCATGCGCCCAGTATAGAGGCACACAGTGAGAGTTCACTAAGTGAGCACGAGTGCAACTGATGTCTGAGGACATGTTTTCCACTGTGTAAACTTCCTTCTTTTAGAAAAGAATCTTATCTGTCCTGCCAAGTAGATTCTAAAATACTTATGCAAATCACAAATACCTTCCAAAATGAAAATGATGATATCCTTTACAAAGAACGGTATGTGGTTACACATATTTCTGTTTTTCTCAAAGGAAAGTTAGTTGGCACAGAGAAAATAGGGAAGATGAGAAATTTTATGCCCAACACTGTTTCTCACAAGCCAAGAGATCTATGTGAGATTGTGTCTTCAACTAAAAAAAATGGAGCTAATCCTATCTGTGCTTGTTATCTTATGAAATTGTTCAAAGGATAAAGTAAGTTAAGGAGAGAAAAAAAAGCACTTTTAAAACTTTAAATTGGTGTATTAGAGGTATTGAGATGCTAAAAACACATAAACAGGATTTACTTATGTAGAATTTTCTACTTCTTTGTCTTATACAGGGTAAAAATTGAGGAATACATTTTGGTGACAACTTTGGGCTTCCCAGGTGGCTGAGATAGTAAACTGTCTGCCTGCAACGCAGGAGACCCAGGTTCAATCCCTGGTTTGGGAAGATCCCCTGGAGCAGGAAATGGCAACCCACTCCAGTATTCTTGCCTGGAAAATTCCATGGATGGAGGAGCTGGTAGGCTACAGTCCATGGGGTTGCAAAGAGTCGGACACGACTGAGTGACTTCACCTTCACTTTTGAAGTTGACATTGTCACTGCCTATCCTTGGGTGTAAGTAGGGTTTGGAGGGCCTATAACCTTGATCTATTTCAGTCAACACACCACATCATCAAATACGGAACTTTAATGAGGCTTTACATTCAAGTCTCTTTTGTGTTTCCTTGTGATGGAGTCAGAATTCAGTATGAAAGGGAAAAATTGCTCATGCCTGTTGCAAATACTTTTAACATGGACAGTGTACTGATTCTGAAAAGCTCCTTGGTGGACCAAAAGCAGACGTAACTCCAGCTGCCAGGTATTTTGTTGCATTCCTGCACATGGCAGAATAAAATCAAAGATAACTGGTCCTAATTGTTCTCCACCATGATGTGAGACTATGCTTGCCAGATAACCCACAGTTAGCTGTGACTGGCTAGACTATAACACAATTAATAATACTACGACTTTACTGCTGTGGCCATTAGACAGCTTAATAGCATCCTAGCATGTAGATTTCAGAATTATAATGATGACATATTTTTCAAGAACAGTAAATTAAATCAATTATACAAGTGCTTGATTGATATTCATCACAGTGAGGATGTACTCTAAAGTCTCCTTCCCCTCGCTTATGATCCAGAAGTGACCCAAACATGGCAGAGGCTGTGTTGTCTGAAGGCCACCCCAGCGCCATTGCAAAGATCTTGCTGCAGAAAATTTCAAGATGGCACACCAGTGGTCCCATTGGCTTTCTAACCCAGCCACTTGAGGTGTGATAAATCATTAGCTGGAGAAATACTTGCTCAAGTGTCTACAAGCCAGAGCAGTAATGTGGCAGTTATAAATTGCTTCCTGTCCATCACAGAATATAGAAATTTCACACTACCCTTCACACTAATCACAATTCTTCCCTTGAAAATAGGTTATTTGAACAATTCCATTACTGAGATGCCCGCTAACCTTTCTTTCTTTGGAGAAGCATGCAGGACCCATTCAAAATCATCGTGTCACCCCTGCTACACTCCATGATATGAGTTCTGTGACTAGAATTTAACAACTCTGTACCAGAGAGAGAGCAGAGAGTATAGACGATCAAGCATTTATTTATTGAGCTCTAAATTCTTTAGTTTTTTCCAAAAGATCACTTGCCTTGTAAGATTTAGTTTTTAATTTTCTGTAATGTTATATGATATCCTTTTAAAGGGTAACTCAGTGCAAGTTTAACAATTCAAAATGATAGAACTATATGGTACTAGTTGGCACAAGCTTATGTGCCCTTATGTAATTCCTTATCCTTATGTCCATATGTCTCTATGGCAAAATCACAAACAGAGCTCTAAAATCCTTTACTTTCATAATACGTCAAGCAAGAATTGACCGCTTCTAAATAAAGAAATATTGTGACATCTATATCATTTCTACATCTTCTGGGTCAGATACCATATGACTTCCTAACCTCACCTCTCACATGCTGCATTACTACCTCTGACCCGCAACCCCTCCCCCCCGCTACGCCCCCTCACACGCGTATTCACATTTTTACATGTACACTTCTTCCAAACCATCCAGGCTCCCAATCTTTGAACATGGTTTATTTCCTCTCTGTCTTTTTTCTTTCATTCTTTTTCTCTCAGCTAAATGCACTTTCTCCTCTTTCTTTTACCAATTCAAATCCTTCCATGTCAAGCTCCATTGCTTCTGAGAAGAACAGGATTCTTGATTAACTAAATCTACCATTCATCTTAACCTTACCTTGAATATGGGCATTGATTATTTATACATAATATGTATGACACCAGTGTGGCTTTTTGCAGGTTGCCTCAAAGGATTCTGGGTGCTCCAGGTGGTCATGTAGCATCTTCCAAGTAGACTTTCAGCTACTCGAGACCAGGAGCTGTCTACTCAACTGGCTCTGCTTCTGCCATTCCATACTACACTCAAAAGAGGCATTAAAGACATTTTGAAAAACTGATTGAAAAACCTTTTTAAAAATGAATAACTGCCCATTGTTTAAGATATTCAGGTGATTTTTAAAGATGCTGAGGTCTTAATTTTCACCATTCTGGATTCATTTTAATCTCCCTTAGTGTGTGGCTGTATACTTACCGGAACAGAAACTTGAGGATTATCCACAAGTTTTCCCAGCACAGCAAAGCCATCGATATCGATTTGACCTCTTGGCTTTATAGGTAAGGACTCAATCCTGTTGCAGTCAACGAAAAGAGTCGCACTCCTCCTTTCCACACCAATCATGATCTTATGCCACTGGGAATCGAACAAGGAGGGCAAATTCGAAAAGGCTGCAGTTTGGAGACTTCCATCCAGCCCCTTGTATGAAAATGAAACAGATTTTGTTTGGCCATTAATCTTCACGCCAACTTGCTCCTTCCCTGAGGAATCCTGAATCTGCCAAATGCTCCAGTGCTTTTCAAGTGTGCTTCCAGTCATCCGAAAAGTGGTTAGAAAGGAGTATTCTTCAGGTAGCCCACTGGGATATAAATGCCTGAGTAAAATTTTAAGACAGTAAATATAACTCTTGTTTTTTGTACTCAGGTGCATTACCATATTTCCCAGTTATGCTATTTTAGATTCTAGACCTACGGAAACACCACAGTGTGAAACCCATGTGCTAGCTGTTCTTTCATGACTGTTCATAAAGACCTTTACTGAAGCCCATTCATGTGCATTAAAGTTCCATCTTAAAATACACATTAAATACAAAACTCCCTCATAGCTAAGTAAGGTCCCCAAATGCCACATAATTTCAACAGTGTTACTATTTATGCTACCTAAAGAGCTACTGTTCAGCAATCCCACCTCAAAAACACATTCTGCCAAAAAACACATTCTTGCAAAGTTCTTGGCAACATTCTTCCACAAATGACAGAAGAGAACATTTGAAATCCAAATCAGCTCTACCAATTTACATGTTTAATTAAAGCAGGTTCCTAAACTTTTATTTTGATGTAACATGTTAAAATTGTTATTTTCATAATTTTTGGATCTTTTCCTCCCCAAATATAACCTAGACTCACATAAGCATTTTGAGGACCAGTCACTTGCAGACTGGTGAGATCAGTCCCTTCACACTGAGCATGTTTGTCTTTTCCAGAAACTTCAAAGTATGAAGTTTAAGTGACAGCTGGTTGCTTGTCAGTGGACGTGTGACAGGGGAAAGGTGACCAGTTCTTACTTCTCTATTGCAACCCAGTTGTTCCCCCATCTGCCAGTTAAAACGGTGACCCCTTCCTAATTTACTGCTTTAAGTGGCAGCAATAAGACTTCAGTTTCCCTCCTGCATCCTCCTCATCTTTGGAGGCAGCCGTCTGGAGCACCATCAGCTACTTGGGTGATCTTCTCTTGAAACCAAGCGGCTCAAGGCTGAAGACCACACTTTTAAAAATCAGGACCTAGTAAATGTAAATATCACCTTCACATCTCTGTCTTCAAGGTTGTATCATTCTACTTTGCTCCTCATAAGCATAGAAAAATTATTAAGCGAAGGATAAATCTTAGGAAAAGTGAACTCGCTCTGTTGTGTCTGACTCTTTGCGACCCCGTGGACTTTAGCCTACCATGCTCCTCCTTCCATGGGATTTTCCAGGCAAGAGTACTGGAGTGGGTTGTCATTTCCTTCTCCAGAGGATCTTCCTGACCCAGGGATTGAACCCGGGTCTCCTGCATTGTAGGTAGATGCCTTATCATCTGAGCCACCAGGGAAGTTTAGGAAAACTAGATGCCAATTATTTTGTTTGACATTGCTTAAAACAGTTATGGACCAGGACCCAAAGCCTCAGATAACCTTTCTTTAGATCATACTCCAGTTTATAGCCCTCTTCTGTGTAAAGAAGAAAAGATGAGAAGAAATATCTAAGTGGATAGTGATTTATTTATTACAAACTAATATGGTGGTGGTCATTTAGTCGCTAAATCATGTCTGACTCTTGCGACCCCATGGATGGTAGCCTGCCAGGCTCTTTTGTCCATGGGATTTGCCAGGCAAGAATACTGGAGTGGGTTGCCAGTTCCTTCTCTGGGGGAATCCTTCCAACCCAGGGATCGAACTCAGGTCTCCTGCATGTCAGGCAAATTGTTTTCCGATTGAGCCACCTGGAAAGCCCCCACACATATAAATGTATTGTGTTGCCATATGTGCAATGCCAGTTACATTAAGATATATTGTTGGGGTCAGAAATTCCTAAACCAAAAAATACCTCAGATCCAAGAATGTTTAGCTATAAGTGAAAATATTCAAATTGCTATGATTTTCTGTCTTTACCTATGAAATGTTATCATCTTTATTATAGCATAAGCAAACATACAACTTTTTTCACTTCAGATATTTTTGCAAATCTTCAATAAAATGGATCAACTAGGTCAACAAATGTCATTGTTTTGTTAGTTTTACAAAACTAACAAAAATTNTATTCAAATTGCTATGATTTTCTGTCTTTACCTATGAAATGTTATCATCTTTATTATAGCATAAGCAAACATACAACTTTTTTCACTTCAGATATTTTTGCAAATCTTCAATAAAATGGATCAACTAGGTCAACAAATGTCATTGTTTTGTTAGTTTCACAAAACTAACAAAAATTGGAAACTTTTCTTTCGAGTACTCTTATAGGCTGCAGTCCATGGAGTCGCTAAGAGTCGACATGACTGAGCAACTTCACTTTCACTTTTCACTTTCACGCATTGGAAAAGGAAATGGCAACCCACTCCAGTGTTCTTGCCTGGAGAATCCCAGGGACGGGGGAGCCTGGTGGGCTGCCATCTGTGGGGTCTCACAGTGTCGGACACGACTGAAGCAACTTAGCAGCAGCAGCAGCAGCAGCATCCAAGTACTTCTTTTAGCCATTGTTTTCTAACATGACTGGCTTTTATTCATAAGACTGGGTGGATTTCCTTTGCAGCTTTTATTTTTAACTGGTTACTAGTGATGCTTATTATTCTCTTTGAAAGGCTTTCAATTCTCTACAAATATTTTATATCTGTCATGTGCATGGGAGGTTTAAACATGTACATTTAAAAAGATTAACTTTGGAGCTAAAGAAGAAAAAACATATACAGCAACTATTTACTATCTTATTTTCCCCAGATGAGGATGTCTAACATACATATTTCAATATTTTTTAATATAAGTTATTTCATTTGACTTAAGATTTTTCAGACTATACCTATTCCAGAGAGCCCTCTAACATAAGAGGTTCACTAATGACAGTTTAAGAGACTGCCTACTGCATAATTATAAAATCTTACAGAACATTATACATCTCATTTAACCAACTAAGTTAATTTAGAACTAGGAGATACATTTTAAAAGTTTTATTCAATAGTGAAATTTGGCAATTTTGCAATTTAAATGACAGATATAGTCTTTTGAGTATTCTTTTCAATAATTGATGTGAATTCAACTGGATGCTTAAAGAACTGGGGCAGGTAGTTAAAAATAGCTGTTGTTGAGGTGTGAGGTTTTCCAAGAAAAAGGATAAACCCTCATGCTTTGTCTCTTCTTACTTAAACCATTAACTTCCTAGACTTTTTAAAAACCATGTGTTACCTATTATTTGTTTAAAGATGTACTGGGGAAAGCTGTAGAATTTCATCAAAGAAAACAACTCTATTTATTTTAATTCTAGAAGTCACAGTAACTTCTTCACACGACTCCTTCACAAAGACATTAGGAGGTTAACTGAGGGATCTTTCCCAATTTGTGCTTCATCAGATTTTCCCTGCTAAATAAGCAAAGAGGTTATGTTGAAAGTAGCAGCAGGGTATGATAAAATGTCTTCATTTACTTCTGACTTGGTCAAGTAATGATACTTTTTTTTTTTTAATGGAAGATGGTTAGGGTCCCTAGAAAACAATTCATTTATGGACATATTAAGTCAAGTGTATCCAGCTCTCTCTCTCTCTCAATATATGTGAAAATAATATGTGTGTATACAAATATAGTCAAGATTGTCAAGTTATTAATCTTTCAGACTAAGTTAATGCATTAAAAGGTAAGAGGAGAAACATATAAGAAGAGAAAATTCCTTTTAATGTTCAAATTGGTTATATATGTACATGTACTTGTATATACAAGTCTAATTCATAGAACAGTTAGTCCCATTGTCTTTTTCGGATCCCTAAGATTCTGTTCTTGAAAATATGCTATGCACATCGATAAGTAAACTTGACAGCATACATAATTTAAAAGAGGCTGAATCTATAAATGATTAATTTCATTATGTTACAATCTGTACAGAATACCTTAAAAGGAGAATCACACAGTTTGAATAAAAGATAAGAAGTCCTTGGACCATGGAACATTTGTTTATGACATTAACCCATGAAAAGCTAAAAATTGTATTTGTTGCTGCAAACAAACACAACATGTCTGAAGCACGAGATGAGAATGTAAAACTCTTATGCTTAAAATAATTAAAAGCATCAAAATTATGTGGTTATGAATATTTTTAAAAAATTGAAAAGATTAACCACAAATTATGATTCTATCATGTTAGCTCCATGCGCAATAGTCTTCTTCCCACGAAAATCAGCCTATATTCTTCAGCACAGAAATTCAAGTTAAGATGGTCTACTGCATGCATGATTTGAGAACAATTCCAGTTTCTGCCTTTTTTAAGCAAGACTGCTTGGACTTCCCTGGTGGCTCAGATGGTAAAGCATCTGCCTACAATTCAGGAGACCTGGGTTTGATCCCTGGGTTGGGAAGATCCCCTGGAGAAGGAAATGGCAACCCACTCCAGTCTGGAAAATCCCTTGGACAGAGGAGCCTGGTAGGCTGCAGTCCATGGGGCCGCAAAGAGGCGCACACGACTGAGCGACTTCAGCTGGTTGATGCAGGGCAACTCAAAAAGAAAGAGTCCACTACGGTGAAAAGGCCCATCAGCAACTCTGCCCTCTGGTGCTCTCCACTATTACAGTAAACACTTCACAAATGCCCCTGTGCACCAGGCTCTCCTGGAGCCCTCTCGGTTTAGCAACGTTTACTCTTCATGGCAACCAGAGGCATTGTTATTATTATTCCTAATTCTAACCTGAGGAAACTGGGTCAAAGACAGTTTAAGCAACTTGCCCAAGGGGCTCCATCCATCTCAGCCCTGGTTCTCCTCATTCCCTTTTTTTTTTTTCTTTCTCCTACTCTCTTCTACTTCCTTCCTCCTTCTTCCTTCATATCTTAATAAGTAAAACAAGAGCCTTTAGTCTTTGTGGGGACAGAGAGTCAGAAAGATAGAGAATATGGCACATTAGTTGTAGCCTATGAAAAATATTTCGTGACCACCTTAGGTGCTTAAAGAAAAAGAAGAAAGACAAGCAGGAGGAAGGAAGGCTGCATGGCCTCCACCTCTGAACTTAGAGTTAATGACAGTCCAGACAGTACCTTAAAATTAGAGAAGAAAGGTCAGCATTAGGGTCTGGTGTCATATTCAATTATTTTATTAAAGAAATAAACATCAGAGTATTCTAAAGCTTATTTAATAATACATCCATCTCTTTGGTACATGAAAAGAAAATATATGAAAAATCCAAATGTTGATCTTTCCAAATGCAACTGGTTTCCAGGGTCACTATGGGGTAGTGCTTAAAGGCACAGCCCCTGAATCAATTCTGCCTGGATTTCAATCCTCTCACCACCTCCTCACCCTGTGATGTTATGCAAGCAACTTAAACTTTCTGGCCTCAGTTTGCTCCTCCATAAAATATGGATAAAAATGTCCCCACCACAAAACTGTAATAAGGATGCAATTTGATGTTGATTAGTAAATCTGGAAAAAGAGCTTATACAGTGTACTATTATTGTTTTATAAAGTATAATATTTCAAAACATAAATTTCTATATGCAATCTGGAAATATATCAGAATATTCTAATTTTACCAAAATTTTCATTATTATAAACACTTAGCATTTCTATGACATTCTTTTGCTGTCTAATTAGTCATTATTTACTTTTACATCTTAATTTCTATCGATGTCTTAATTTTCTTGTTCATATACTAAAGAAATCTTAACCATATTTTTTACTTAAAACATTCCATCAGCATCAACATCACATTTAAGGTATTTAGGTAATATAAAGCTGAAAACCCTGAAGCTCATTCATAACAATGTCATGACTCAGTATTTACACATGCATTAAAACATCTCAGTTATAAATTATTTAAAGAAGAAAAAGCTTAGATCCAGAGAAGGAGATACAGGATTTTTTAAAGTATTATCGCTGCCGTTGTTTCTTTTATCATTATTCTAGTTTTAGTTTTGTCTGGGTCCTGCCAGGAGCCAAGAGTTGGATGTGTGGATCTATTTCAGCACCGGGATACTTGAACAGCGCCATTGTGAGCCTTCTAACCACTGGGTGGTTTCTAGTTAAATTTATGCTTAACCCCTGGCACTTTTCACAGAGGGTCCTTTCAGGCAAAACCCAGACAAATTATAGAAAAACAGAGAGCAAAGTAATAAGAACATGTCCTGAATCAATGTATAATAGTCTCAGTGATTTTTTTTCCTGGAATGGAAAGTAAATTACACACTGAAAACATGAAAAGCATTCACATATTTGGGCACTAAAGATAGGTAGGTAAATAAATTCCTTCATCTTTAAATAAAATCATGATCCAAGAATTATTGAGCTGGGAAAGACTCTCTAACACTGGATAGATTTTCATTTTTTAAACTGTGTTTGAAGCAAATAACTAAATCAAGTATTTTTTTTTATATTACCTGGTTGGAATCCTGAAGTCTACATTATTTCCCAACTTGTAAGCCACCTGTAAGGCAGTTGATCCAACTACCCTCTGGATAGCTCTTCTGGATGCTGCTTTATCTATCTGGAACTGAGAAATCAAGTCAAATCCTATAGAAAGGGAACACAAGACAAAAGTAAAATGAGACTGGTTTCATTCCTCTCCAGAGCCTTTCCAAATAAAAGATGTATCAGGTAGATTTATAAAAAGCATACATTGTCAATATGATATACTGCTACTCACCGGGTAAATCATCTTGTCCAATCCTGACCTTTGGACAGAGTTCATTTTCACCATTGGAATTTGAATTAACAGGGAACCCTGCAAAAGAGATAGCATGTCATCTTACCTCAACCCCTACAGATATCATAGGAATATACCAATAATAATAAGAGCTGAGCAACTATTTAAAGTTCAATATTATATTAAGCAGCTTCACTACTAGTAGTATATTTGGCTTTAACTCTACAACTCTATGATTACAATTTATTCATATTCAACCCATCCTCGGTTCAAGACACAAAGTTGCTTTAATAACGTGTGTTGGGAAAGTGTTCCCTTTGGGGAAGTTTGGAATTTGTTCTTTTTGGAACCATATCTTCATGATGTTCTGAATGGCACAGTGTCAGAGCCTATTTGGTTTGGGCTAGAATATATTGCTTTAAGCACCACAAATTTTAGAAATCCTGAGAGAATCCAGAGCCAATTCAATGGTACTTCTGAAGAGTGCAGTTCTTAAGAATCTTTGTCAAGTAGAGGAAAGAGCTGAGGATTTCTTAGGATTCCTTAAGCCTAGATAAATAGAGAGTTTGCACTTGATTTCATAAATTTCTTCTAAGAGATCAAATAACTGTTCCAACTAGAATATTACCAGCACCTTAGAATGGGGAAGAGTAGTGATGGGGAAGAGTAGTGAGGAGAAGAAAAGAAATCATGCGAATTAAACCCTCAATCACAAGGAGGATGAAAAATCCTAGAATGAAATTTGGTGCTTCTTAGCCAGTAAAAGATTGTAGGGAGGGCCACTTTTTTCAACAACACAGAAGGCTTCTTATAACTGTCCAAACCCAGTGCCCTTCTGAGACTCACCTGGTGACAAACACTTTCTAGATTTCAGAAAAAGTGTTTTCCAGTTACATAGCTTTGGCCTGCAATTTCACTGCATCAAACATACTCTTTCTATCTCATCTGACTTCAGACTATTGGCTTCTATCTATTCACCCATTCATCCATCTAGCATTACCAACCACCATCTGGACGGGGTAGGTGCTGGGCTAGACACAGGTTAGGTTTCCTGCCCAACTGTGCTCACAGCCCGGACTTCTCCAAAAGCAGCACCAACACAGCCATAAAATACACCCACAGCCAAAGCAGGGTGGATGCAGGGTGTGGAGGACCCTGGCTGCCTCACTCAGCCACAGGCCTGCCTAGTCCTTTCAGGGAACAAGTAGTATTTTGAAATCGAGAAACTGGGACCTCTTACTTGGGCGACGCTTGACAGTCACTGATGCCCAGGTCCCCAGGAAACTGCATACAAAGAGGAGAACTGGAATTTTCCTAAAGAGGAGAGAAGAAAAATGTCTCAAACAGGCGTCTTTCCAGGTGGGGACGATGGCACTATTTTAAAAGTGGCACACCTGATGAATGCAGGTGACAGGTCCTCAGTCTAGTTTATTTTTTTTCTGTTTTCTTTATTAAATTCAATTGACAGAGTTAATGAATTCTCAATTTCGCAACTCCTATTCTAAAATGATCACGAGATGACCGGTTTTCCCTGTCTCGCTTTCTCCATACCTACCTCTCTTGCTGTTTCTGCACCTCTCTCTCTGTCTCTGCTTTCTTTTACCTTCTTTTTCTGCCTCTCCACTTTGGCGCTGTCTCCCTTCTCTCTCTCATCTCTCTCTCCGTCTCCCTTCTCTTCCCTCTCCCCCTTCTCTCCTCCCCTCCTACCTCTACTGTAAAAACATAGACCCCTGGCTCTGAGCACCCGCAGTCCAGTCTCCCCGCCACTGCTTTCCATCTCAAAGTCTTACCATAAGCTCTTCATTTTCCCAACTGGCTTCCCTTAGTTGCCAACAGTCCCAGTGAAGACGGGACTCTAGGGGAGTCGACACTCCCCCAAGACCCCTTCAGTGCCACCCTAGGGCTGAGTTCTGGGCCAGCTTTCGTCCCTCTTGCCCTTGGGAGGGCTAACAGCAAAGGGAGTGGACCAGAGGCATCCAGTGTTACTTTAAGGCAAAGCAGAGGGAAGGGGTGGGGAGATGCCACCCAGTAAGGCCAGGCCTCGTCGGGGGTGTGTCCCCAAAGCTAATGAGGTTATACTGAAGGAGGGACTAGCAAGGGAACATTTGCTGAAAAGAAAAAAAAAAAAAATCAGGATATGGAGACGTTCACAGGCAAGCTGCTATAAGGACGCAGTGGAAACTTTGAGAACTGCTATAGGAATACAGTGGAAGCTTTTAGAGGAAAGTGGGGATGTAGGGGTTCACGGGGGCCCCAGTGCCCAGCCAACGTTGTTCTGAATCTCCGTTTGTTCTGACACTCTTCAGTTGTATGTCCTCCAGCAAATTAGTTAATACGTCTGTCGCTCTGTTGCCTTAACTGCAAAACAAGTTGAAAACAGTTACCCCCAAACAGTTGTTTAGAGAATTAAACTGGATAGCAAGCAGAGTCTTGCACCTGGTTCAGGAGAACCATCATTATTCCCATCATCATTGTCACTGTAGTTAATATTTCGCCATGTGTTCCCCTCTATTGAAAGTACTTGTGGGGTGGGAGGTGGGAGGGGGGTTCATGTTTGGGAGTTCATGTACACCCTTGGCAGATTCATGTCAGTGTATGCCAAATCCAATACAGTACTGTAAAGTAAAATAAAGTAAAAAAAAAAGAAAGAAAGAAAGAAAGTACTTGAAGCCCGATAACATTTACTTTTTGTGACATTATAAGGTAAGATTAAAATTATTCCCACTTTAGAGGTGAGACAACTGAGGCACAGAAAATGAAGTAATTTGTAACTTCAAAGTTGCATGGCTAATTTACTCAACACTTGATGTCTGGAGAGGCTGATAAAATCTCAAGCCCCAGGTCTTATTTCTTCCTAAACTCTATAGTTACAGTACGAGTTGAGCAGAATATTCTTGGAAATCAGCAACATTTTATGCTCTAAAAACAAGTTGAGTGCAAGTTATGAGGAACACAGATCTGGAGAGAGAGATTCCTATCAGTCCCGTGTCAGACATACCCACCTTTTCCCAGAACCTGAGCAGGTCAAGAGTGAGTCCCCACCCCACCCACTCAGCACGGTCCAGCCCAAACTCAAGGACTTTCAGGGACAGAAGATCTAAAAATCCTAATGAACCATGGTACCTAGCATGAAGTAGTTTTGCTTCCTTGACATTTCTCTAATTTTTAAATTAACTAAATTTTTGTTTCACTGCAAAATAAGCAGTGTTTCTTCTTATGTTTTGTTTGTTCCCCTTGCCCCACCTCAAAAAAAAAAAAAAAATCCTTTCCTCTTCTGCCTCCCTCAGCTCACTGAAGGGTCTGGCTGAGGAGATGGGAGCTAAGCAAACTCCACCACCCATTTGCTTTCCATTCCTTTTCTACTCGTGACCTACCCGTTGGAGTCCTGTCTCCCCACAGCGCTGGGACATCCGTTTCCTCATGGCGTTTGGAGTTTTCCATGCGTCCCTGTCATTCTCCTTCCATCTATCCAAGACGATGTCCTTGGGCAGCCATTTTGGTTGAGTCACAGAATTACAGATGGTCCTGCCTTAGCTTACTCTTAAAAGTCAAAGGTTATTTATTTGACTTTTATCTTGTTTCCTGAGGTATGCCTGTATTGCTATGAACTTTCCTCTTAGCACTGCTTTTATAGTGTCCCACAGGTTTTGGGTTGTTGTGTTTTCATTTTCATTCATTTCTATGCA
>SJYX01024786.1:266382-285365 GCA_006410675.1 Oreotragus oreotragus
TGTGGGGGGGGAGGTGGGAGGGGGGTTCATGTTTGGGAGTTCGTGTAAAAAAAAAAAAAAAAAGTCAAAGGGCTTATCTTACGTAAATGGAGCAGTTTACTAGCCCAGAGAACTGACTATCTATTAGATAAACCTCACTTAGTCTTAAGAGCCATCAACAGTGACTCACTCTTAAGGAAGAGTGTGTTCAGACTGAGGACAGAAAAACTCCACTGCTTAAGCTGGAACCCTTGACCTAAAAAAGCCCACACTTCCATGAATAAATAAAGAGCGACATCAAGATGCAACCCAGTAAGTGCTATTCCACAAATGACAAACTGGGTCAAAACGGTCAAAGTGGGGGTTGCATTATCACAGCCATTCTTAGAACAATGTAAAAAGCTTTTGAATGAGCCAAATGAAACGAAATTCTGCACTGGTTTCTAACTATAAAAAGAGCCTTCTGTTGCACAGCATCTCAGTTAGAAAGCACAGAAATCCTCATCTCCATTACCTTCTGACTTCTGCTTCTAAAGGGCCATATGGGTCCCAGTTCTCCTGTTAGTAACCTAATTATGCTCTGTGTAATTCAGGGGGCATAGGCTTCCTGTACAAAATCTGTGTTAGGTCTCCTTTATATGGCAGAAACCAACACAGACCAGGTTGTAATATCAGCTCTTATCTGCTGCCAAGAAACTTTTAAATTGCTTTAATAAAATTCAGAGAAAATGATGATTAAAAAAGAAAAGAATTGACTATCTATTGGTAGGACATCAAAGGAGACTTCTTGACATCCCAAAATCACACAAGATAAGCCAACCCTAGATCCATAGGGAAAGGGGCTTTCTCCAAAGTCACCCTCTCCACTGAAATTATCTATTTGTTAAACAAGTCCTCCAATATATTACTCCAGGAAAAACTGGCAGGTTTCCCCATGGAATTACGGTTTTTGAGAAAGTCTTTTGTTAAGTGTTTTAGAAATCTCACCTCTGCTTTTGCTACTGCCCCATCCCACTTTGAACAATCTTCTATAACTGGGATCTGAAGGCAAACTTTTAATAAAAACATGAAAGAATACAGAAGAAAATGGGTTTGTTTATAAGTGGTTTGGTGTATTTCCAGCTTGGCAGTTTTATTTAAGATAGTGAAGAGCAAGCAACAACTATATTAAGAAAAAAATGTGCATTCAGAGAAAAAATATATTTTAAAAATATATATAAATATAATATATTTTTAAGAGAGAAAAAGATATTTTTATCTAACATACATATTTAAGGACATTTTTTTCCTCCTCCTCCCACCCTCATTTTCTATTAGTCATATTTCCTAGTATGACATTAACCACTATCATTGTGGCTCAGACTGTAAAGAATCTGCCTACAATGCCGGAGACCCAGGATCCATCCCTGGGTCGGGAAAATTCCCTGGAGAAGGAAATGGCAGCCCACTCCAGTATTCTTGCCTGGAGAATCCCATGGACAGAGAGGAGCCTGGGAGGCTACAGTCCATGAGATCACAAAGAGTTGGACACGACTGAATGACTCATATGACATTAGGGTCTCAAAGGGAGAAGTACAAACCCTACACTATTCCCATCTGATCATGCCGCACCCTAAAATCATAGGTACACAAGTTTTTTCATCATTAACTCTATTGCCCCACTATACTTAATAGCTCTAATCCTGAAAAACCATATGGAAATGAAATCTGGTTATTTATGTCAGGCTGTAAATGCACCAAGACACCTTGATATTTTAAATGATCCATTTTAAAACAAAAGTATCTGATACACAATGGCACCCCACTCCAGTCCTCTTGCCTGGAAAATCCCATGGGTGGAGGAGCCTGGAAGGCTGCAGTCCGTGGGGTCACTGAGAGTCGGACATGACTGAGTGACTTCACTTTCACTTTTCACTTTCATGCATTGGAGAAGGAAACAGCAGCCCACTCCAGTATTCTTGCCTGGAGAATCCCATGGACAGAGAGGAGCCTGGGAGGCTACAGTCCATGAGATCACAAAGAGTTGGACACGACTGAATGACTCATATGACATTAGGGTCTCAAAGGGAGAAGTACAAACCCTACACTATTCCCATCTGATCATGCCGCACCCTAAAATCATAGGTACACAAGTTTTTTCATCATTAACTCTATTGCCCCACTATACTTAATAGCTCTAATCCTGAAAAACCATATGGAAATGAAATCTGGTTATTTATGTCAGGCTGTAAATGCACCAAGACACCTTGATATTTTAAATGATCCATTTTAAAACAAAAGTATCTGATACACAATGGCACCCCACTCCAGTCCTCTTGCCTGGAAAATCCCATGGGTGGAGGAGCCTGGAAGGCTGCAGTCCGTGGGGTCACTGAGAGTCGGACATGACTGAGTGACTTCACTTTCACTTTTCACTTTCATGCATTGGAGAAGGAAACAGCAGCCCACTCCAGTATTCTTGCCTGGAGAATCCCATGGACAGAGAGGAGCCTGGGAGGCTACAGTCCATGAGATCACAAAGAGTTGGACACGACTGAATGACTCATATGACATTAGGGTCTCAAAGGGAGAAGTACAAACCCTACACTATTCCCATCTGATCATGCCGCACCCTAAAATCATAGGTACACAAGTTTTTTCATCATTAACTCTATTGCCCCACTATACTTAATAGCTCTAATCCTGAAAAACCATATGGAAATGAAATCTGGTTATTTATGTCAGGCTGTAAATGCACCAAGACACCTTGATATTTTAAATGATCCATTTTAAAACAAAAGTATCTGATACACAATGGCACCCCACTCCAGTCCTCTTGCCTGGAAAATCCCATGGGTGGAGGAGCCTGGAAGGCTGCAGTCCGTGGGGTCACTGAGAGTCGGACATGACTGAGTGACTTCACTTTCACTTTTCACTTTCATGCATTGGAGAAGGAAACAGCAGCCCACTCCAGTATTCTTGCCTGGAGAATCCCATGGACAGAGAGGAGCCTGGGAGGCTACAGTCCATGAGATCACAAAGAGTTGGACACGACTGAATGACTCATATGACATTAGGGTCTCAAAGGGAGAAGTACAAACCCTACACTATTCCCATCTGATCATGCCGCACCCTAAAATCATAGGTACACAAGTTTTTTCATCATTAACTCTATTGCCCCACTATACTTAATAGCTCTAATCCTGAAAAACCATATGGAAATGAAATCTGGTTATTTATGTCAGGCTGTAAATGCACCAAGACACCTTGATATTTTAAATGATCCATTTTAAAACAAAAGTATCTGATACACAATGGCACCCCACTCCAGTCCTCTTGCCTGGAAAATCCCATGGGTGGAGGAGCCTGGAAGGCTGCAGTCCGTGGGGTCACTGAGAGTCGGACATGACTGAGTGACTTCACTTTCACTTTTCACTTTCATGCATTGGAGAAGGAAATGGCAACCCACTCCAGTGTTCTTGCCTGGAGAATCCCATGGACAGAG
The DNA here is from genome assembly GCA_006410675.1 of Oreotragus oreotragus. Taxonomy (NCBI): domain Eukaryota; kingdom Metazoa; phylum Chordata; class Mammalia; order Artiodactyla; family Bovidae; genus Oreotragus; species Oreotragus oreotragus. The sequence continues at coordinate 269,846 of SJYX01024786.1, forward strand.
AGGAGCCTGGGAGGCTACAGTCCATGAGATCACAAAGAGTTGGACACGACTGAATGACTCATATGACATTAGGGTCTCAAAGGGAGAAGTACAAACCCTACACTATTCCCATCTGATCATGCCGCACCCTAAAATCATAGGTACACAAGTTTTTTCATCATTAACTCTATTGCCCCACTATACTTAATAGCTCTAATCCTGAAAAACCATATGGAAATGAAATCTGGTTATTTATGTCAGGCTGTAAATGCACCAAGACACCTTGATATTTTAAATGATCCATTTTAAAACAAAAGTATCTGATACACAATGGCACCCCACTCCAGTCCTCTTGCCTGGAAAATCCCATGGGTGGAGGAGCCTGGAAGGCTGCAGTCCGTGGGGTCACTGAGAGTCGGACATGACTGAGTGACTTCACTTTCACTTTTCACTTTCATGCATTGGAGAAGGAAATGGCAACCCACTCCAGTGTTCTTGCCTGGAGAATCCCATGGACAGAGAGGAGCCTGGGAGGCTACAGTCCATGAGATCACAAAGAGTTGGACACGACTGAATGACTCATATGACATTAGGGTCTCAAAGGGAGAAGTACAAACCCTACACTATTCCCATCTGATCATGCCGCACCCTAAAATCATAGGTACACAAGTTTTTTCATCATTAACTCTATTGCCCCACTATACTTAATAGCTCTAATCCTGAAAAACCATATGGAAATGAAATCTGGTTATTTATGTCAGGCTGTAAATGCACCAAGACACCTTGATATTTTAAATGATCCATTTTAAAACAAAAGTATCTGATACACAATGGCACCCCACTCCAGTCCTCTTGCCTGGAAAATCCCATGGGTGGAGGAGCCTGGAAGGCTGCAGTCCGTGGGGTCACTGAGAGTCGGACATGACTGAGTGACTTCACTTTCACTTTTCACTTTCATGCATTGGAGAAGGAAATGGCAACCCACTCCAGTGTTCTTGCCTGGAGAATCCCATGGACAGAGAGGAGCCTGGGAGGCTACAGTCCATGAGATCACAAAGAGTTGGACACGACTGAATGACTCATATGACATTAGGGTCTCAAAGGGAGAAGTACAAACCCTACACTATTCCCATCTGATCATGCCGCACCCTAAAATCATAGGTACACAAGTTTTTTCATCATTAACTCTATTGCCCCACTATACTTAATAGCTCTAATCCTGAAAAACCATATGGAAATGAAATCTGGTTATTTATGTCAGGCTGTAAATGCACCAAGACACCTTGATATTTTAAATGATCCATTTTAAAACAAAAGTATCTGATACACAATGGCACCCCACTCCAGTCCTCTTGCCTGGAAAATCCCATGGGTGGAGGAGCCTGGAAGGCTGCAGTCCGTGGGGTCACTGAGAGTCGGACATGACTGAGCGACTTCACTTTCACTTTTCACTTTCATGCATTGGAGAAGGAAACAGCAACCCACTCCAGTGTTCTTGCCTGGAGAATCCCAGGGATGGGGGAGCCTGGTGGGCTGCCCTCTGTGGGGTCGCACAGAGTCGAACACGACTGAAGTGACTTAGCATTTGATACAGAATAATTGTGCTTTAACCTCTCTTAACCCCCCTCAAAACACTGTGCTCTACATAACATATATACACACACTGATATTTTCCTTTCTATTAACCCAGAATTTCATTTATTTACAGTTTAAATTAGGGAACATCACCACAAATAATCATCTTCCTTGATCATCTACTTTCTTCATTTGTTCACTCAGTCATTTGACAAACACTTCTTGAATCAAGAAGTGTACCCCAAGTATATGTCACTGCTACCAAGTGTCAGGAGTTAAAGAGAACAAAAGTACGAATAAATACAACCTTGCCCTGAGGAAGATCATGGCTCAGTGTGGAATCAAATGTAAGAATGACTGCAAAATAACAAATGAAAGAGGCTGCACTATCACTGAAAACAAGTATGAACTCAGTCCAGGAGCACTGAGAAATTTTTCAGTTAAAAAAAAACCACACAATTGACCCTTTACCCATTTTGCTGACCCTCCAGCCCTCTGCCTCTTTGGTAACCACCAATTTGTTCTCTGCATTTATGATTTTTTTTTCATTTGTTTGTTTGAAGTTTTTTCAGATTCCATATATGAGTGAAATCATATAGTATTTGTCTTTCTTCTTCATTGTTTCACTTAGAATAGTACTTCCCAGGTCCATCCGTGTTGTCACAAATGCCAAGATTTCATTCTTTTTATAGCTAAGTATACAATATTCCATTGTATATATGTAACACATCTTCTTTATCCATTCACCCATTGATAGATATGGATTATTCTCATATCTTGACTACTATAAGTAGTACTGCAACAAACATAGGGGTAAGTATATGTTTTTAATTAGTGGCTGCAACCAATTTATAGTCCCATCATCAGTTTAAGAGGGGTCTTTTTTTTTTCCATCCTTGCCAACATTTGTTGTTTCTTATCTTTTTGAGAATAGCCTTTCTAATAGGTGTGAGGTGATATTTCACTGTGGTTTTGATATGCATCTCTCTCATAATTAGTGATATTGAATATATTTTCATGTATTTGTTTCCCATCTGTATGACTTCTTTGGGAAATGTCTGTGCAGATCTTCTGCCTATTTTTAATCAGGTTGTCTGTTGTCTGTTTTTTTGTTGTTGTTGTTCAGTTATATGAGTTCTTTACGTATTTTGCATATTAAGCCCTTACCAGATATTTTATTTGTAAATACCCTCTCCCATTCAGTAGGTTATCTTTTCATTTGATGATGGATTCATTCCTTCACTGTGCAGAAGCTTTTTTGTGTGATATAGCCCGTATGTTTACTTTTGCTTTTGTATCTCTTGCCTTTGGAGTCAGATCCACAAAAGCATTGCTAAGAACGATGTCAAGGAGTTTTACTGCATATGTCTTCTCCTAGGAGTTTTGTGATTTCAGGTCTTATATTCAACTCTTTAACTCATTTTGAGGTAATTTTTGTGTGTGGTGTAAGACAGGTGTCTAGCTTCATTCTTCGTGTGTGGTTGTCCAGTTCTCTTAACACCCTTTATTGAAGAGACTCTCATTTCTTCTTGGATCCCCTGTCATAAATTAATTGTCCATATATGTGTCTATATCAGTTCAGTTCAGTTCAGTTCCATTGCTCAGTCATATCCAACTCTTTGTGACCCCGCTACTCCTGGAGCTTGCTCAAACTCATGTCCATTGAGTCAGTGATGCCATCCAACCATCTCATACTCTGTCATCCCCTTCTCCTCCTGCCTTCAATCTTTCCCAGCATCAGGGTCTTTTCAAATGTGTCAGTTCTTCATATCAGGTGGCCAAAGTATCAGAGTTTCAGCTTCAGCATCAGTCCTTCCAATGAATATTCAGGACTGATTTCCCTTAAGATGGATTGGTTGGATTTCCTTGCAGTCCAAGGGACGCTCAAGAGTCTTCTCCAACACCACAGTTCAAAAGCATCAATTCCTCAGTATCTAGAATATTGGCCTGTAATTTTCTTTTCTGTGTTTTCCTTGTTTGGTTTTGGTATCAAGGTTATGCTGGCCTCATAAAATGAGTTTGGAAGCATTCTCTACTCTTCAATTCTTTGGAAGAATTTTAGACATATAGGTATTAAGTCTTCTTTGAATGCTTGGTAGAATTCATTAGTGAAGAGACCTGGTCCTAGATTTTTGTTTACTGGAAGATTTTTGATCATTGATTTATATGTTGTTACTAGTAACCAGTTTATTCCAATTTCTTTTTCATCACGATGCAGTTTTGGCAGATTGTATATTTCTAGAAATTTATTCTTTCTTCCAAGTTGTTCAATGTGTTGGCTTATAACTGTTTATACTAGTCTATTGTGATCCTTTGTATATCTGTGGTACCAGTTATAACTTCTCTTTCATTTTTAATTTTATTTGAATAGTCACTCTTTTTTATTGCTTTGTCTAGCTAAAGGCTTGCCAATTTTGCTTATCATCTCAAAAAATCAACTTTTATTAATAGTCTTATTGGTCTTTTCTGCTGTCTTTTTAGTTTCTATTTCATTTACTTCTGCTATGATCTTTATTATTTCCTTCTTTCTACTAACTTAAGGCTTCATCTATTCTTTTTCTAGATCTTTTAATAGATAAAAGTTAGACTGTTTATTTGAGATCTTTTCTTGTCTTCTGAGATAGGCCTATATTACTATGAACTTCCCTCTTAGAACCTCTTTTGCTGTATCCCATAGATTTTGGTATTTCTCTTTTCACTATTCTCTAGGTATTTTTTAATTTTTCCTTTGATTTCTTGAATGAGGCTTTGGTAATTCATATTGTTTAATCTCCACATTTTTTTCAGCTTTCTTCTTGTAATTAATTTTTAATTTTATACCATAGTGATCAGAAGAGATGCTTGACATGATTTCAATTTTCTTAAGTTTATTGAGACTTTTTTGTGACCTAATGTGATCTCTTGGAGAACTGTCCATATGCAATTGAGAAGAATATGTATTCTGCTAGAACATGCCGTCTAACAGCAGCAAAATACACTTTAATCAGTTCTTGTATTTCTTCCTCTGTTCCTCATTTACATATATTTATTTTATCTGATTAATGTGCTACTTAAGACAAAATCGTCCCTACTGATTTTTTGTCATGATGATCACTGCTGCTACTACTGCTAAGTCACTTCAGTCGTGTCCAACTCTGTGCGACCCCATAGACGGCAGCCCACCAGGCTCCCCCGTCCCTGGGGTTCTCCGGGCAAGAACACTGGAGTGGGTTGCCATTTCCTTGTCCAATGCATGAAAGTGAAAAGTGAAAGTGAAGTCGCTCAGTCGTGTCTGATTCTCAGCGACCTCATGGACTGCAGCCTTCCAGGCTCCTCTATCCATGGGATTTTCCAGGCAAGAGTACTGGAGTGGGGTGCCATTGCCTTCCTGGATGATCACTATTCATTGGTATAAATGAGGTGTTAAAGTCCCCCACTATTTTTGTAGTGCTGTCAAATTCTTCCTATAAGTTCACTAATTTTTATCTATTTTGGTGTTCTTATATTAGGTTCATATATATGCATAAGTGTTATATCTTCTTTCTGGATTGACTCATCCTCATTATGCAATGCCCTCCTTTGACTTTTATTACAGTCTTTGTTTTAAGGTCTATTTTGTAGGATATAAATATATCTCTGGCAGTTTTCTTCCCCTTTCCATTGTCATGGAACCTCTTTGTCCATTCCTTCACATTCAGTTGAGTGTGTCTTTCCTTCTGAAGTGAGTCTCCCATGGGCAACATATAGAAGGGTTTTATTTTCTTATTCATTTAGCTACTTTATGTCTTAATTGGAGAATTTATTGCATTTACATTTAAAGTAATTATTGACAGGCATGTGCTTACTGCCATTATATTCATCTTTTCTGACCATTTTTGTATTTCTTCTCTGTTCCTTTCTTCTTCTCTTTCTTTCCTCCCTTGGGGTTTGAGTGCTTTCCTTAATATAATGTTTAGTTTGCTTTCTCATTTTTTGTGTGTTTTTACTATACATTTTTGATTTGTGGTCACTGTGGGATTCACCTATAACATTTTATGTATATCATGGTCTGTTGCAAGGTGATAACTTAAATTTGAACATGTTCCATAACTTTATGCATTTTTACTTCCTCCACAAGATTTTATATTGTTGACATCACCTTTTATATGTTTTCATTTAATGCATCACTTAATTATTGTAGTTTCAGTTCACTTTAGTACTTTTGTCTCTTAACCTTCATACTTCCCTTATAAGTAATTAAGCCATTACATTTACTATATAATTACCTTTTCTGGTAAGATTTTTTACTTTAGTATGTCTTTTGTTATTTATTAGTACTGTTTCTTTTTAGTTTGGGAAAGGAGTATGTCAAAGCTGTATACTGTCACCCTGCTTATTTAACTTATACGCAGAGAACATCATGCGAAATGCCAGGCTGGATAAAGCGCAAGCTGGAATCAAGATTGCCAGGAGAAATATCAATAAACTCAGATATGCAGATGACACCACCCTTATGGCAGAAAGCAAAGAGGAGCTAGAGAGCCCCTTGATGAAAGTGAAAGAGGAGAGTGGAAAATCTGGCTTAAAACTCAACATCCAAACAACTAAGATCATGCATCTTGTCCCACCACTTCATGGCTAATAGATGGGGAAACAATGGAAATAGTGACAGACTTTATTTTCTTGGGCTACAAAATCACTGAGGACCATGACTGCAGCCATGAAATTAAAAGACGCTTGCTCCTTGGAAGAAAAACTATGGCAAATCTAGACAGCATATTAAAAAGCAGAGACATTACTTTGCCAACAAAGATCCATCTAGTCAAAGCTTTGGTTTTTTCAGTAAGCATGTTTGGTTGTGAGAGCTGTATCATAAAGAAGGCTGAACGCCAGAGAAATGATGCTTTTAAACTGTGATATTGGAGAAAACTCTTGAGAAACCCTTGGACAGCAAGGAGATCGAACCAGTCAATCCTGAAGGAAATCAATCCTGAATATTCACTGTAAGAACTGATGCTGAAGCTGAAACTCCAATACATTGGCCACCTGATGCAAGGAGCGAACTCATTAGGAAAGTCCCTGATACTAGGAAAGATTGAAGGCAGGAGGAGAAGGGGACAGCAGAGCACGAGATGGTTGGATGGCATCACCAACTCAATGGACATGAGTTTGAGCAAACTCCAGGAGATGGTGAAGGACAGGGAGGCCTGGCGTGCTGCAGTCCATGGGCTCGCAAATAGTCAGATATGAATTTTTAGTTAAAAGAAGTCCCTTTAACATTTCTTGTTTAGTGGTGATGAACTTCTTTAGGTTTTCCTTATCTTGAAAATTATTAATCTCTCCTTAAATTATGAAAGATAACTTGCTAGATAGAGAATTCTTGGTTAAGGTTCCCCTCCACACACACTTTTCACCACTTTAAATATTTCATGACACTCCCTTTTGGCCTACAAAGTTTCTGCTAAAAAATATGCTGATAGTCTTGTGAAGTTTCCCTTGTTCATAACAAAGTATTTTTCTTTTGCTGCTTTTAAGATTCTCTCATTATCTTTATTTCTTTTCATTTCCATTATAATATGTCTTAATCTGTCTCTGTGGGTTCAAGTTATTTGGAACTCTCTGGGATCCCTAGACCTGGATGTCTATTTCTTTCTCAAGATTATGGTGGGGGGCTCAACCATTTTTTGTTGTTGTTGTTCGTCTTTTTTATTTTTATTTTTATTTTTTTTCAACCATTTTTTTATTCAAATGTTTTATGGCCCTCTCTCTTCTTCACTATTTTGGAGCACTATAAGGTAAATGCTAGCCTGCTTGATGTCCTAAAGGTTCCTTAGAGTACCTTTACTTTTTTAATTCTTTTTTTCTTTTCTGCTCTAAGTTCCATTACTTTGTCTTCCAGTTTAGTGATCTATTCTTCCACGTTGTCCAGACTGCTGTTGAATCCCTCTGTTGTATTTTTCAGTTCAGTAATTGTATTCTTCCACTCTGTAACTTCTATTTGGTATTTTCTTATGTTTTCTGTCTCTTTCTGTATCACTGCGATCCATCCATTCTTCCATTCCAAGTTCAGTGAACATCCCTGTGACCAATATTTTGAATCCTTTATCAGCTAAATTGCTGATCTCCATGTTATAAAGATTTTTTTTTCTGAAGTTTTGCCTTGTTCTTTCATTCAAGACTTATTCCTGTATTTCCTCATTTTGCCTGACTCTCTGTACTTGTTTCTATGTATTAGGCAAATCAGCTACTTCTGCCAGTCTTGAAGAAGTGGCCTTGGGTTAAAGTCCCATGGTGCTCAGAAGTACAACCTACCTTAGCCACCAGAACTGGGTGCTCAAGGGGCATCCCCAGTGTGGTCTGGGCATGCCTACTTTCTGTGGCATGGGTGTGGGCATGGAAGGTGCTCTCACCTAGCTCGGCTATGACATAGCTGTGGCATTGAAATGCTTGGGGGTACTCAGCAGGTGCACTTCCCAGCACTAGCACATTAGAAAGAGAGTTACAAAGTGGCTCCTATCAGCACATGCATTAGTAGGAACAATAATATCACAAGTGGTACCCGCCTGTGTCTCTGTCCCAGAGAGAGTCACGACAGGTCCCTGTCTGTACAGCTGATGCTTTAGGATTAGTAAGTGAGGCTCCTTCATGTATGGTTCAGACACTTTTCAAACTGGTTGTTTAGTTTGCTTTCTCATTTTTTGTGTGTTTTTACTATACATTTTTGATTTGTGGTCACTGTGGGATTCACCTATAACATTTTATGTATATCATGGTCTGTTGCAAGGTGATAACTTAAATTTGAACATGTTCCATAACTTTATGCATTTTTACTTCCTCCACAAGATTTTATATTGTTGACATCACCTTTTATATGTTTTCATTTAATGCATCACTTAATTATTGTAGTTTCAGTTCACTTTAGTACTTTTGTCTCTTAACCTTCATACTTCCCTTATAAGTAATTAATCCATTACATTTACTATATAATTACCTTTTCTGGTAAGATTTTTTACTTTAGTATGTCTTTTGTTATTTATTAGTACTGTTTCTTTTTAGTTTGGGAAAGGAGTATGTCAAAGCTGTATACTGTCACCCTGCTTATTTAACTTATACGCAGAGAACATCATGCGAAATGCCAGGCTGGATAAAGCGCAAGCTGGAATCAAGATTGCCAGGAGAAATATCAATAAACTCAGATATGCAGATGACACCACCCTTATGGCAGAAAGCAAAGAGGAGCTAGAGAGCCCCTTGATGAAAGTGAAAGAGGAGAGTGGAAAATCTGGCTTAAAACTCAACATCCAAACAACTAAGATCATGCATCTTGTCCCACCACTTCATGGCTAATAGATGGGGAAACAATGGAAATAGTGACAGACTTTATTTTCTTGGGCTACAAAATCACTGAGGACCATGACTGCAGCCATGAAATTAAAAGACGCTTGCTCCTTGGAAGAAAAACTATGGCAAATCTAGACAGCATATTAAAAAGCAGAGACATTACTTTGCCAACAAAGATCCATCTAGTCAAAGCTTTGGTTTTTTCAGTAAGCATGTTTGGTTGTGAGAGCTGTATCATAAAGAAGGCTGAACGCCAGAGAAATGATGCTTTTAAACTGTGATATTGGAGAAAACTCTTGAGAAACCCTTGGACAGCAAGGAGATCGAACCAGTCAATCCTGAAGGAAATCAATCCTGAATATTCACTGTAAGAACTGATGCTGAAGCTGAAACTCCAATACATTGGCCACCTGATGCAAGGAGCGAACTCATTAGGAAAGTCCCTGATACTAGGAAAGATTGAAGGCAGGAGGAGAAGGGGACAGCAGAGCACGAGATGGTTGGATGGCATCACCAACTCAATGGACATGAGTTTGAGCAAACTCCAGGAGATGGTGAAGGACAGGGAGGCCTGGCGTGCTGCAGTCCATGGGCTCGCAAATAGTCAGATATGAATTTTTAGTTAAAAGAAGTCCCTTTAACATTTCTTGTTTAGTGGTGATGAACTTCTTTAGGTTTTCCTTATCTTGAAAATTATTAATCTCTCCTTAAATTATGAAAGATAACTTGCTAGATAGAGAATTCTTGGTTAAGGTTCCCCTCCACACACACTTTTCACCACTTTAAATATTTCATGACACTCCCTTTTGGCCTACAAAGTTTCTGCTAAAAAATATGCTGATAGTCTTGTGAAGTTTCCCTTGTTCATAACAAAGTATTTTTCTTTTGCTGCTTTTAAGATTCTCTCATTATCTTTATTTCTTTTCATTTCCATTATAATATGTCTTAATCTGTCTCTGTGGGTTCAAGTTATTTGGAACTCTCTGGGATCCCTAGACCTGGATGTCTATTTCCTTCTCAAGATTATGGTGGGGGGCTCAACCATTTTTTGTTGTTGTTGTTCGTCTTTTTTATTTTTATTTTTATTTTTTTTCAACCATTTTTTTATTCAAATGTTTTATGGCCCTCTCTCTTCTTCACTATTTTGGAGCACTATAAGGTAAATGCTAGCCTGCTTGATGTCCTAAAGGTTCCTTAGAGTACCTTTACTTTTTTAATTCTTTTTTTCTTTTCTGCTCTAAGTTCCATTACTTTGTCTTCCAGTTTAGTGATCTATTCTTCCACGTTGTCCAGACTGCTGTTGAATCCCTCTGTTGTATTTTTCAGTTCAGTAATTGTATTCTTCCACTCTGTAACTTCTATTTGGTATTTTCTTATGTTTTCTGTCTCTTTCTGTATCACTGCGATCCATCCATTCTTCCATTCCAAGTTCAGTGAACATCCCTGTGACCAATATTTTGAATCCTTTATCAGCTAAATTGCTGATTTCCATGTTATAAAGATTTTTTTTCTGAAGTTTTGCCTTGTTCTTTCATTCAAGACTTATTCCTGTATTTCCTCATTTTGCCTGACTCTCTGTACTTGTTTCTATGTATTAGGCAAATCAGCTACTTCTGCCAGTCTTGAAGAAGTGGCCTTGGGTTAAAGTCCCATGGTGCTCAGAAGTACAACCTACCTTAGCCACCAGAACTGGGTGCTCAAGGGGCATCCCCAGTGTGGTCTGGGCATGCCTACTTTCTGTGGCATGGGTGTGGGCATGGAAGGTGCTCTCACCTAGCTCAGCTATGACATAGCTGTGGCATTGAAATGCTTGGGGGTACTCAGCAGGTGCACTTCCCAGCACTAGCACATTAGAAAGAGAGTTACAAAGTGGCTCCTATCAGCACATGCATTAGTAGGAACAATAATATCACAAGTGGTACCCGCCTGTGTCTCTGTCCCAGAGAGAGTCACGACAGGTCCCTGTCTGTACAGCTGATGCTTTAGGATTAGTAAGTGAGGCTCCTTCATGTATGGTTCAGACACTTTTCAAACTGGTTTTCTTACTCTGGATCCCAGGGTGACTGAATCTGTGCACAACCCCTTTAAGAATGGATTCTTCTTTCCCTACAAAACTATGGTCTTCCTGACAAAATCCCCATTGTTTTTCAATCCCAGACATTTGAAGACTTCTCTCCTATTGCAGGACATAAGATTTGGGGGTTCCTAATGTGGAACATGAACCCCTCACTCCTTGGGGGAAAATTCTGTTTTGTTTTGTTTTGTTTATTTTAGATACCTCTCCATTTTAGATCACTGCTCCTAGAGTGAGGGGTGTGTGTGTGTGTGTGTGTGAGACTGTGTCTCTGCTTCTCCTATCCATCTCAATGCTTCCCTTTTATCCCTTGTTGTAGAGGCTCTGTTCAACGAATTTGCAGATCTATTTCACAGGAAATTACTCCACGTGTAGTTGCAGATTCAGTGTGTCTGACAGAGGAGGTGAGCTCAAGATCTTCCTACACCACTACCTTAAGCCAGGAACTCTCAAGGAGATGAAATCTTAAAGGATGAATAGATGCCTACTAACAGAACAAACAAGGACAGTACATTTGGGGCAGAAGAAACGATAGCTATCATGACAGAAAGTTCAAATAGAATATTTCAGGAACAGCAAGTTTAGTTCTGGAACTCTTTTACTTGGTGAATACATACACACACACACACACACACATATATATATATATTGCTATTTATTTATTTGGCTGCTCTAGGTCTTGGTTGTAGCATGCAGGGATCTTTAATCTTCATCACAGCATGCAGGATCTTTAGTTGCAGCATGCAAGCTCTTAGTTGTGGCATATGGCCACATAAAGAGGACAGAGCAAGACCAGGTCCCTGCCCTGTGTAGCTTACATGCTGGTGGGGATGTGTGTGTGTGTGTGTGTGTGTGAAAGTTACTCAGTCATGTGTGACTCTTTGAGACCCCATGGACTATACAATCCACAGAATTCTTCAGGCCAGAATACTGGAGTGGGTAGCCTTTCCCTTCTCCAGGGGATCTTTCCAACCCAGGGATCAAACCCAGGTCTTCTGCATTGCAGGTGGATTCTTTATGAGCTGAGCCACCAGGGAAGCCCAAGAATACTGGAGTGGGTAGCCTATCCCTTCTCCAAGGGATCTTCCTGACCCAGGAATCAGGTGGATTCTTTACCAACTGAGCTTGTGGGGAGACAGATACTAAATATGTTTACAAGAATAAACAAGGTAATTTCAGCTGGAACTGTCATTTTCAAAATTATAAAAGATGGCAAAGTATGCTAGAGGAAGGGAGGGGTTGGTTTAGAGGCTGATCAAGACTGAGGACTGAGAAAAGTCTTATCTGAGAGGGTAAATTTTGACTCAGACAAGGTGAGAGTGAAGAGGTAAGACTGATGAGGGGTACATTAGAAAAGGACTGGATGAGGGAGTAGAAGTTTGAGTAACTGAGTAGATGGTGATACTTTCTAAAATGCAATTAGGACCATAAGGGAGGAGATGAGTAGGGGATCTTGAAAATCTTGGAGTCTGGACTTTAATTCTGGCTGTTAAGAAAGTGAGTGACATGGACAAGGAAAAAGCAACCCACCCCAGTACTCTTGCCTGGAAAATTCCGTGGATGGAGGAGACTCTTAAGCTATAGTCCACGGGGTCACAAAGAGTCATACATGACTGAGTGACTTCACTTTCTTTCTTTCTATAGTTTCTTTTGGAGAAGAAAATGGCAACCCACCTCAGTGTTCTCGCCTGGAGAATCCCATGGACAGAGGGGCCTGGTGGGCTGCAGTCTATGGGGTTGCAAAGAGTCAGACACGACTAAGCAACTAACACACACACACACACAAGCAAATGAGTGACGAGGTTATGGACAAGAACAACTTTTTTAGATGTGTCTTCAGAAAGATGGTTCTGGTATTTCTTGAAAGATAGATTGAATGGATTTGATAAATATGCATAAATAGGCACAACTGTAACAGAAGTTTCAGAAAACAGTACTTACATATGTAATTGTTATGTTCTGTTTTCTGCTTTATCCTATTACATTTTTTAGTGAAGACAATCAACTCAATAAACTGATTCCAGGACCATCCAATGGGTTGCACCCTATGGTTTGAAAAACACTGGATTAAGATATAGTAGGCACTAGACATGCCATGAGGTATCTTTCCTATTATTTTCTGGTATAGGGCACAATAGTTGAGATGACCAATAAGACTCTTAAATAGCAGGATAAGTTCCTTGTTTTTTACATGAATGTCTTTTTAAAAAGTATCCATTTGGAGGGGGCCGTCCTAAGATGGCGGAGGAATAGGACGGGGAGATCACTTTCTGCCCCACAAATTTATCAAAAGAACATTTAAACTCTGAGTAAATTCCACATAACAACTTCTGAATGCCGGCAGAGGACATCAGGCACCCAGAAAAGCAGCCCATTGTCTTCAAAAGGAGGTAGGAAAAAATATAAAAGACAAAAAAGGAGACAAAAGAGGTAAGGACAGAGCTCCATCCTGGGACAGGAGTCTTAAAAAGAGAGAAGTTTCCAAACACCAGGAAACACTCTCACTGCCGAGTCTGTGGCAAGCCTTGGAAGCACAGAGGGCAACATAACAAGGAGGAAAAATAAGTAAATAATAAAAACCCACAGATTACAAGCCCAGCGGTAACTCCCCCAGTGGAGAAGCAGCACAGACCTCTGCACCCACCACTAGAAAGCGGGGGCTGGGCAGGCAGGCACAGGCTGCATTGCTTAGAGTAAGGATCTGGCCTGAATGCCCCGAGGACAATCTGAGCGAACTAACTTGGGCTAGCAAACCAGACTGTGGGATAGCTGCCACGCGAAAAGCCCTAAGACACCACCAGACCTGCGCACAGAACAAAGGACTGAACAGAACAAGCCGGCTGCAGGCCATCCCCCTCTGGTGACAGGCAGCCAGAGCCAGAAGGGGGCAATCACAGCCCCAGAGAGACATTATCTACCAAACTGCAAGCAGGCTTCTTTGCTAACTAAGACTTCTTGGGGTTCTGGACAGTCACATCTGCCTGAGAAGATGCGCTGGTTGTACACCCGGAAAACAGAGTGGCAGGGACGGGGAAGGTGATAAGTTGCAGTGACCGTGCTTGCAAAACACATCATCACCTGAGCTGCTCGGACCTGGGAAGGGCACAAAATGCAGGCCCAACCAAGTCTGCGCCTCTGAGGACTACCCAAGTGCCTGAACTTGAGTGGCTTAGACCTGGGAGGTGCATGCAGCCCAGGGCCAGCCTCGGACAGTTCCCAGTGGAGCAACCTAGAGCCTGAGCAGTGTGGGCAGGGAGGGTATACGCTCCGTGAGCAGGGGCAGGCCCAGTGTGGCTGAGGCACTGCAAACACACACCAGTGTTATTTGTTTGCAGCGTCCCTTCCTCCCCACAGCGCGACTGATAGCCTCGGACAGTTCCCAGTGGAGCAACCTAGAGCCTGAGCAGTGTGGGCAGGGAGGGTATACGCTCCGTGAGCAGGGGCAGGCCCAGTGTGGCTGAGGCACTGCAAACACACACCAGTGTTATTTGTTTGCAGCGTCCCTTCCTCCCCACAGCGCGACTGAACAAGTGAGCCTAAAAAAAGTGTCCACCACTGCCCCCTTTGTGTTAGAGCGTAAATCAGACACTGAAGAGACCAGCAAACAGAAGAAGCTAACACAGAAGGAACCGCCTTGGAAGTGACAGGTGCAATAGATTAAAACCCTGTCATTAGAAAGGGGCCTATAGATCTTGAGAAATATAAGCTGGACCAAGGAACTATCCAAAAATGAACTGACCCCACAATACCCACAACAAAACCAGAGAAAGTCCTAGATATAATTTTATAATTTTTATGATCATTCTTTTTTTTAATTTTTTTTTAATTTTTAAGTCCTCTATTGCTCCTTTAATTTTCACTTTTATAACCTACTATTACTTTGAAAAAAAAAAGACCACATTTTTTAAAAGCAAACTTTATATCTATATTTTATAATTTTTGTGACTTTGTTTTATTTTTCCTCTTTCTTTTTTTCCTTCTTTTCTTTAATATTGTATTTTTGAAATTCCAAACTCTACTCTAGATTTTTTATCTTTGCTTTTTGGCATTTGTTATCAATTTTGTACCTTTAAGAACCCAATCTTCAGTACCCATTTTTACTTGGGACCAAGATTACTGGCTTGACTGCTCTCTCCTCCTTTGGACTCTCCTTTTTCTCCACCAGGTCGCCTGTGTCTCCTCCCTACCCCTTCTCTTCTCTACCCAACTCTGTGAATCTCTGTGTGTTCCAGACGGTGGA
Source organism: Oreotragus oreotragus (assembly GCA_006410675.1). Classification (NCBI taxonomy): domain Eukaryota; kingdom Metazoa; phylum Chordata; class Mammalia; order Artiodactyla; family Bovidae; genus Oreotragus; species Oreotragus oreotragus. Next base: position 285,013 of record SJYX01024786.1, read on the forward strand.
GAACACTTGGGGAACTGATTACTGGCTGGATCTGTCTCTCTCCTTTTGATTCCCCCTTTTATCCTCTTGGCCACCTCTGTCTCCTTCCTCCCTTTTCTCTTCTCTGTATAACTCTGTGAATATCTCTGAGGGGTCCAGTTGTGGAGTGCACATAAGGAAGTGATTACTGGATAGCTTGCTCTTTCCTCTATTGATTCCACCTCATCTCATTCCAGTCACCTCTAACTCCCACCTCCCCCTTCTCTTCTCCATGTAACTCTGTGAACCTCTCTGGGTGTCCCTCACTGTGGAGAAACTTTTCATCTTTAACCTAGATGTTTTATCAACAGTGCTGTATAGAAGGAGAAGTCTTG
>SJYX01024786.1:299898-324669 GCA_006410675.1 Oreotragus oreotragus
TGAGACAACTCACTATTACCATTTAGAATGTTTTTTCCAGTTCCTCTTCTATGTGCAAGTTGTGATCATATTCTACACAGCTTCATGATTTCCATAAATGCACGTTGCAAAGAACTTACACACTTTCTTTCCCAAAATTTAAATGCAAGGATGTGTCATGTACAGAATAGAAAGCGAAGTTCAGTATAAGAACTTAGCCCTGAAGACAAGATTACAGCTTTTAATTCTAACTGCAGTAACCTCGAAAGAGAAAATAACTGTAGAGAAAGGAACCTTTGAGTAACTGGAGCAGATTCTTCCAGCAGTCCATGGTTTTTTGAAAGACATTCCTTTTCTCACTCAAAGCCACATGGGACCTTAAACTCACAACCAACTGACTAACCGCAAAGCAGCAGAGGTGTGGCAGACATTCCAGAGGCACCAAGGGCCACCATGGGGGAGCCCTGCCTCTTGCCTTCCCTGCGTTTCAAATACCCTTGGAGCCACCACTGATGCCAGGAATAGCAATGGCAACTGACACGTGGGCAGGTGATAAAGAGTCTTTGTCCTCGAGGGCTGACCTTAGAGCCCTCACGAGCTGAAAGGGCTCTAGTAATAGAACACTCAGGGATTCCAGGCAGAGGTCCGTCCAGGATGGACCAGCAGGACTGCTGGGTGGAGAGTACAGGATACTGACAGAGGCTAAGAGGGGGACCACTGGTGTCACTCCAATCTGTCTCCATGAAAGGTTTCTCCCAAGCTTCCAGGGCTTTTTCTGAAAGTGCAATATAAGGAGGGAGTGGGAGGAGATCCCTCTGCTCTGCCAGGAACTGCTTCATGCTTGAAAATGTGTTATCCTCTCAGTCTACGCAGCTCACCATTATTGCCATTTTATAAGTGAGGTGAGGCTCAAAGACGTTAGAAAACTTGCTACAGAACGTGCCAGATGAGATGCCAAAACTAAGCTTGGGTTTATCTGACACCAGAGCCAACGTCCATCCTATAATTTGTTGTTTCTGAGTCCACACACACACTCACACACATGAGCAATGATCTTAAGTACATTTTTCACCTTACTGTGCATCTAATCCTACACAATTATTTTCCTTTCTTCACAAACCCCAAGCTTCCATGGCAGTGTAATTACATCCCAGTTTCGCTCATTTGTTCACATTTTAAAAGTATAAAAATATGGTCTATATTAGAAATATCAAAAAATGAATAAATAAATCCCCAAGCTAAAAACCCCTTCAAGAGCTGATAAAATTTGTCCTTGTACAGACCACAGACTTGGGCCCTCACTGAGCAAACTGTGTCCAAAGATTTGTTTCATGGGTGCTTTTGCTGAAACTACAAAAAGTGGTAGTAAATATCTTTTCTATACTTTCAAGTGGTTCTATTCATATCAAACTTTGTCTCAAATTTTATGCTCTCACGGGTTAGGGACCTTGATTATTTACAATCTCTCTTTCTTTATGACCTGCTGCAGCCAGCCTTGTATATTCATCAGCAGTCAACACTTCAGCCAACAGCATATTTAAATCACAGTGCTGAGTACTAAAGAAACCTTCAGAGCCAAATAATGCCTTATCTGTCCTCAAAGAAGAAAGACACACACACCCTAAACCTGAAACACACTTTAGCCTTAAAGGAACCCTCAATGAAAATAAGTAGAACCACAAAGCGCTCTACAGACAGAAAGGCAAAAGTAACACACTTTCCAGAAAGATTCTAGAACATTTCACAGACAAAGTGACACTTTAACCTGACCTTGAGTGATAAATCTGATTTTAGAGGCAGACAAGGCTATAAGGAGTGACAAGACAATTGGAATAAGGGGGACAGAACCTCAGAGGCATCGTGATGAGAGGCATGTATTGAATGATGTCAAAGCGTGACTTCACCTTTTTAACTTTTACATTACAGTATAGTCAACTAGGGCTTCCCTAGTAGCTCAACTGCAATGCAGGAGACCCCAGTCTCCTGGGTCAATTCCTGGGTCAGGAAGTTCCACTAGAGAAAGGATAAGCTACTCACCCCAGTATTCTTGGGCTTCCCTGGTGCTTCAGATGGTAAAGAATCTGCTGCAATGCTGGAGACCTGGGTTCGGTCCCTGGGTTGGGAAGATCCCCTGCAGGAGGGCATGGAAACCCACTCCAGTATTCTTGCCTGGAGAATCCCCAGGGACAGAGGAGCCTGGTGGGCTACTAGCTATGGGGTCGCAAAGAGTCAGACACAACCGAGCAACTAAGTACAGCACAGAGCTGATTAACAATGTAGTGACAGTTTCAGGTAAACGTGTATATATACAAAAAATGACTTCACTTTTTGAAATATGATTTGTGTGTCATTATGGACTTAGGGGTTAAGAAAACTAATTTACACATTTAGTAAATAAATAAATGAAGACTCAGTGTTTATGACTCTTTTACTAGCTGCTGATCACATTTGTATTTTGTCACTGGAAAACAAATCAGCAATACATTTGCTGCCCGGGAGAAGGTAGAAGTAAGACCTTTGATCCTAGGCTGGCACGGCTCCAGGAGAAACTTAACTGTTGTCTGCAAAGCCTTCTCAGTTTGAGAATTCCATCAAGATATGAGGACCACCAGGTGCCTGATACCAGGAGCCAGGGTAAAGGAAGCATGATGCCTTCCCTAGGACACACAAGGTATTTGCTGCCACTTCAATTGCAAGTTATTTTTTCCCTTTAGTATCAGTATTAGACTACAAAGCCTGCCTGTAGTCAGGCAGTCTGCCTGAAGTCAGAGGCTAGGACGGGTCAATGGCATAACCAGTTAGCAATGCTATCATTTCCTTGGGGGAAAGCTGATCAGTAAATAAAGATCTACATGACTTTAAAAGGGCTTCCTTGATACTCAGTTGGGAAAGAATCCACTTGCAATGCAGGACACCCCAGTTCAATTTCTGGGTCAGGAAGATCCCCTGGAGAACAGATAGGCTACCCACTCCAGTATTCTTGGGCTTCCCTGGTGGCTCAGCTGGTAAAGAATTCGCCTGCAATGCGGGAGACCTGGGTTCGAGCCCTAGGTTGGAAAGATCCCGTGGAGAAGGGAAAGGCTACCCACTCCAGTATTCTGGCCTGGAGAATTCCATGGACTCTATAGTCCATGGGGTCACAAAGATTCGGACATGACTGAGAGACGTTCACTTTCACTTACTTTAAAAAAATAACAGCCTAAAAGAATCCTGGTACATGCTAAGTGATGGCTTCAGGCTGCAAGAGTGAAGGCACATGGCCAAGAACAGCAGACGTGTTGTGTGCAGGGAGGAGATTTGAAACTGAAGTTGCTATGAACAGTGAAATGAGTTCTGGAGTGTAGCTCAAAAGGGAGGCTGGGAAAATGCAGCGTAGCCGGAGCAACCCAAGTGGAAATCAGCATGCCCATGGCGGATTTCCTAAAACCTATTCTGTCAAGTAGAACAAAATAGCGAAGAAGCAATAAAAGAATAAATGACCTAGAAATATTGGCCTCAGAACTTGCTACAGAGGGCTGGTTTTGGAAGCACAAGTGGAAAAATTGCAGCCCCACAAGGCTTTCATCACCACAGATGTTCTTATAAGCTTTGTTATCTGACAGGACGCTGTTGAAAGTCAGAAGAATGTGTAAAACATTATTACAAGAATAACAGGAGTAACCACTAGAAATCTGTCTCGTGGTACAATACTTGGGAAATGTCATTTGGCTACAGATTTGTACTATAATAAAGTTGTCCATAAATACACACTATAAACACAGAAAGCAAGAAATAAATAACTTTGATGTTATATCCAGAGGCTCAATGACAGCTCCTTGGTGTGTTATTGAGAGCAGTTATTTTACAAGAAAAAGAAAATCCACCACGTAAGATGACCCTCACTGGACTATAAATAATCCTAAAATTAAAAAAAAAAGAAATTGAAAGATTATAAAAAGCCTCAGGGTTTTGCTGTGTTGCCTACAAAGCCCTATCACTCCGCCACTCTTGTGTCCAGAGTCACTGGAAACAAATTCAACTGTAATTTGTATACTAGCCATTCGTGTGCCACTTCTAAAAGTAAATTTTACTTAAAAATAAATAAAATAAGTACCATTGTTTTATCAAGTGAAAAATAGTGAAAGCAATTTTAATACAAGACTGTCCCCTGCATGGATATATCTTCCCTCTGAGCACCCTTCAGCGTCCCTATCAAGCAAGCCCACCCTCCTGCATGAAGCTCCTTCCACCCTAACCTCTAGCCATGTGTTCTGCTCTCTCTCTTCTCTTTTTTTTTTTTTTTTTTGAGCATTTTTTGAATTGAAGTATAGTTAATTTACAATGTTGTGTTAATTTCTGCTGTACAACAAAGTGATTCCATTATATCTATGTGTACATATATGTATACAAATAAATATACTTTTTAAAATATTCTTTTCCTTATAGTTTATCACAAGATATTGAATATATTTCCCTGTGCTGTACAGTAAGACCTTGTTGTTTATCCATTCTATATATAATAGTTTGCATCTGCTAATTCCCAACTTTCAATTCATCCCTCTCCCACACTCCCGCTCAGTAACCAAAGTCTATTCTCTACCTCAGTGAGCCTGGTTCTGTTTCATAGGTAGGCTAATTTGTGTCATATTTTAGATTCCACACACGAGTAACATCATAAGGCATTTGTCTTTCTCTTTCTGGATTACTTCACTTAGCGTGATAATCTCTAGTTGCATCCATGGCATTACTGCATTCTTCACCATGGCTGAGTAATAGTCCATTGTGTTTATGCACCGCAGCTTCTTTATCCATTCATCTGTCCCTGGACATTTAGGCTGTTTCTGTGTTCTGCATTCTGATTACTCATTGGAAAAGCTATTTGCAATGAATAATGTCACACTCCATTTCCCAGGCAGGAGGGTATAGTGGAAAAGACAGAGGCACCTAAAATCAGAACACTTAGACTTGCTACCCTCTTGTTCCACCAGTAATGTCCTTCACTGGTCTTGAGACCACAGAGGTGGCTTCGTTTTCTGCCCAGTAAGGATCCCCTCAAGGGTTCACCGTGAGACCCACGCTCATCCAGGCAGAAGAGTCTCAAGTACCCTACAAAGGTAAACCAATTATCATTTCAGAAGTATTTAGGAAGCACCCATGATGTGTAGGACCACAGTCTTAAACGCTGCATAGTAATCACGACTGAAGAAGGCAAACTCCCAACTCTCAAAAAAAGAACCTTAAAATGGAGCAGTGAAGTGAAGGCTATATACCTGACCCAGTAGCAAATATTAAGAGTAAGTTCCCTAAGCAATACCCCATGACNCACCTATGATGTGTAGGACCACAGTCTTAAACGCTGCATAGTAATCACGACTGAAGAAGGCAAACTCCCAACTCTCAAAAAAAGAACCTTAAAATGGAGCAGTGAAGTGAAGGCTATATACCTGACCCAGTAGCAAATATTAAGAGTAAGTTCCCTAAGCAATACCCCATGACTTTAACTCAGTTTGACCAACATCCGTGGTATAAGCTCTTGAGATACAAAAGTAAGCACTGTGGATCTCTGTCATCTGTTTGGCAGGACAGGCAGGCACACAGTGACGCTGCCTGTACAAGCAGATGTTGATAAAGTTCATAAAGAAAGAGCTTACTGGGCATGGATTAGGTCTGGGCAGACAGGCAGACTGAAAGGCTTAAGCCTAGATGCCCATGGGTAAAGTCTGACAGGAGATGGCAGAGCATTGTTGCTAAAGATTGGGGTTTTTCTATTTCCAGAAAAGGTGAAAAGTCTCAGATGTGGACTTGGACCGACCAGGGTAGCAAGGCAGGCCGATGCTGGGGGAGAGTGGAGGTGACTAGGGAGGCGCAGCTGCCCTGGGAAAGCGTAAGGGTGGGTTTGCATTGCCTGACCACCGAGGGGAGGGAAGAGAATGGTGTCAAGACAGGGAATCAGGGATGGAGACGCTAAGACAGTGGTTCCAAGATGATAGGAACTTCTCAACAGATTTCTTGTTTGCTTCTTTTGTAAATAATAACTTTAGGACTTCCTGTGGTCCACTGGTTAAGAGTCTGCCTGCCAAAGCAGGTGCCACAGGTCTGATCCCTGGTCTGGGAAGATCCCACACACTGTGGGGCAATGAAGCCCTTGCACCGCAACTAGTGAAGCCCCCTTGCTCTGCAACAGGAGAAGCCCCGCTAACCACAATTAGAGAAAGCTGGTACCCAGCAAGCAAAACCCAGGGCAGCCAAAATCAAATAAACTGTTAAAGATGATAATAACTTTAAAATAGCAAGTGTATGGTGTCTGCCACCTGCTGAGCTCTCTTCTTTTTATCTATATTAACCTAGTTCATCTCACAGTAACTGAGAGAGGAGGACACAGTTGTCCCCTCTGTAGAGACGAGAAAAGTCTGACCACAATTGTGGGCTGAGAAGGAGGAATCAGAATCCAGAGGGAGAGCAGAGATGCTGTCTGAACTCAAAAGAGGGGTTGCTCAGGGATTAGGGGTGATCAGTATTTTCCTCTCCACAGTTTTCAACTCTTAGCTTCTCTACCATGGGCATTATGATCTTTGAAATCAGAAAACTAAGCAGTACAAAAATAGGCAATCATGTTACTGATTTATATTGTTTTTAAATTAGTCTTTATGTCTTCTATGTAAAAATAAGCTTTCCAATAAGAAAGTTAAAATCCTGAGAGTAGGAATGGTGTCTTATTTCTCCTTTTTCCCCACCGTCTACATCTGGGGTGTGTGTGTGTGTGTGTGTGTGTGTGTGTGTGTGTGTGTGTTTTAAAGGGAACAAAGTTAAACCCAACCAAACTCAGACCATTGTTAATATTTCCTCAGATTTAGCTCTCTGCAGGCTAACTACCCTATGTCTTTTCAGATGCTGCTGCTGCTGCTAAGTCTCTTCAGTCGTGTCCAACTCTGTGCGACCCCATAGACGGCAGCCCACCAGGTTCCCCCGTCCCTGGGATTCTCCAAGCAAGAACCCTGGAGTGGGTTGCCATTTCCTTCTGCAATGCATGAAAGTGAAAAGTGAAAGTGAAGTCACTGAGTCGTGTCTGACTCTGTGCAACCCCATGGACTGCAGCCCACCAGGCTCCTCCATCCATGGGATTTTCCAGGCAAGAGTACTGGAGTGGAGTGCCATTGCCTTCTCCATGAGTGCCTTTAGGACACGCTTTAATCCTTTTTCCTTCCCTTTTTCATTATCCCACCTCCCACCACCACCACTTAAGGACTTAGAACACAGGCACATCCCTCTGGGACCACCAGGTAGCATGTGTCTCCTGCCGTTGGCTCTCCTGTGTTAGGGATTCACAACTTTGCCCTGTAATATCACCTAGATATCTAAGGAATAATCTGATTACACCATCATATTGGTTTACTTGTCATTTTCATAAGCTTAGTTATATATTAAATTGAAGTCTTTTACATTCACTCTTAATGTAACTTTCCTTCAAATTATTGATTTTTAAATAAATAAATACAAAAAAAAAAGATAAAAAAAATTATTGATTTTTAAAATTTTGTTGTTATTGATGATCTTGTTTATTTAGGGAAGAGAAAGCAAAAATGTCTTTTTTCCTGTATTTTGGTATTCTTTCCTTTCTTCTCCTTCCCTCTTAGCAAATCCATCCCTGAAGTTCATATTTCTCTCTCTTCCTATGAAAACTGTTCCTCTTGGTTTCCTAAGGGCTATACATTAAATCTTCAAGGAAGAAAGCCTGAACTCCTAGGTCCATTCATAAGAAGCACTTACTCCCAAGTTCAATACAGGTCCTGGAGGGCTTTGTCAGGAAGACCAGTCACAGAAGTGGGAGAGGAAGAAAGGTAAGTATCGGCCTCTGTGGACCTGTGTTGAGTCCATTCGCTAAAGACGGAGACGTCATGTGACCAATTTCCCACTTCTCCCAGGAGTGCAGGTGGGAGGGGTCCCAAGACGGGGGTGAATGCCTGCAGAATACGGTAGCTCGATCCACCCGTCGCCTCCCCCACCCCCACCCTCACTGCCACTGTGGAAGCTGCCACCACGCTCTGTATGTATCATCTGGAATCCTTCCAGTGGTTTGCACAATAACTGCTCTCATTTCAATATTATAAAGAAATCAAGACTCTGATAAATCAAATGACCTAAGACCACACTGGTGTTTCCTGTGGGCTGAAGCCCATCAGGCATAATGTACCTGAAGAATTACATAGAGAAGATTTTATAAGAGTTAAGCAAAACTAAGTAAAAAAACATGGAGGAAGAGTAGAAATAACAAAGTGTTAGACTCTACATGAATTCAATCAAATGTGAGGCATAAACAAAACAACCTGCAGCTAATTGATGGATTACAAATCTCCCCAAGTCAAATTCATAAACTTTATAATATCCTTGAAAGTATTGAAATAAATACTGTGACCTTAGGCAGAAAGGATGTTCTATTCATATGCATGGAATATTTTGTTCCTAATTATTTCTTCTTAGAGTGAATAATAATGTCTGGTATAAATATGTTTTGTTGCTTAAGTTTTGGTATTTAAATTTGTCCTATATATTTGCAAAGAAAAATAGAATCATAAAGTTGCTATGAAGAACTGTCTAAAAGAGGTAAAAACTGTTGATTTATAATTTACATTTTAGCTGTGTGTATTTGTTCTCAGCATATATTTAAATCTGAGTTATAGCACCACATATTTTGGGGCCAGCATAATTGCAAGGATGTTCCTGAAGCAATTCATGTCTGCTGTCTTTTTCTTAACATTGTTTTATACTCCTAATTTCTCCCTATATGTCAGTCTTATCATCTGCTTCCTAACAGTTGACCACTGGTAAAGCATAAACCAAAGGAGAATTCCTTCTACTAGCCACACGTGGAGAAAAGGAACTGGCATCTGTCAGTGGTAATGAGAGTGAGTCTTGACCATTGACAACCAATGGTAGAGTCTCTTGTGACTCTCTGAATAGACTGGCAGAGAGGCAGAGTTTTTGGTGCTAACCCTTAATTCATTTTTTATTGTGTGCCCCTAAGCTATATCATCTCAAGGTAAAAAATCCAAATGAAAAGCAGGACATATGGGTTCGATCCTGAGTCAGAAAGATCTCCTCGAGAAGGAAATGGCAACCCCCTCCAGTATTCTTACTCGGGAAAATCCATGGACAGAGGAGCTGGGAGGGCTACAGTCTATGGGGTCACAAAAAATCAGACACGACTTAGCAGCTAAACAAGGCTGTTCAGTGACTTTAAAAAATTAAAATACTCTTAAAAATGGTTAGATAACCAGAGTTACAAGTGGTAGAATCAACAACCAGACCTAAAATTGTCAGGGTCTCAATTATTTCCAAATTCTCCAATATTGTGTGTTATGAAACACTGCCGACATCTGGAAAAGTTTAATAAAATGTCTTTACAATACCGTTCCCATCCATCTTTAGGATATCTTTTTCTCAGAGAAATCCTGGACATGGCACATTTCCATGCTTTCCATAAAGATCTTTTTTTTTTCTTTTTGAGGTATAGTTAATTTAAATGTTGTGTTAGTTTCAAGTGTATAGCAAAGTGATTCAGTTATTTTTGTATATGTGTTTTCTTTTTCATATTCTTTTCCATTACAATTTATACAAGGTATTGAATATAGTTCCCTGTGCTCTATTGTAAACCCTTGCTGTTTATCAGTTTTATATCTATATTTGAGGTATAGTTAATTTAAATGTTGTGTTAGTTTCAAGTGTATAGCAAAGTGATTCAGTTATTTTTATATATGTGTTTTCTTTTTCATATTCTTTTCCATTACAATTTATACAAGGTATTGAATATAGTTCCCTGTGCTCTATTGTAAACCCTTGCTGTTTATCAGTTTTATATCTATGTATATGTTAATTCCAAATTCCTGACTTATATCTCCCATCACCCCTATTTCATTTTGTAGCCATGAGCTGGTTTTCTGTGTCTGTGAGTCTATTTCTCTTTTGCAAATAAGTTTATTTGTATCCTTTTTTTTAAAGCTCTTTTATGAGGAAACCTGTAGAGGCTTTATGTTGGAGAGCACATTGAAATGTTATACTCTCTCAAAAATGAGACGTCTCTGGCAGCTCAGTAGTCAAGAATCCACCTGCAGTGCAGGGATACAAGAGACGAAGTTTGATCCCTGGGTTGGGAATATCCCCTGGAATAGGAAATGGAAACCCACTCCAGTATTCTTGCCTGGAAAATCCCATGGACAGGGGAGCCTAGTGGGCTACAATCCATGGGGTCACAAAGAGTTGGACACAACTGAGTGACTAACACTTTCGCTTTCAGGGATATTAGCTTGTCAAGCCAAGTGTCACCTCCAGGCAAGCCGTAAACATGCATGACATGTTTCATGGCAGCCAAATCTAAGGAAGCACAGAAAAACTCAAACCCAGTTCAAAGCAGGTGTCAGTATCCATGTGAGATGGTAGTAGCCACTGATGACAAAAACTGCACGATCTAAACCAAATGATCATACAATGATCCTGCACAAACATGACAAAAAAGGTTAAAACTAGGCATCATCATCAAATCCAAAATCTGATTACATGTGTGCAACTAGAAATTAAATCTCTCCATCCTTTATGCTAGAGACCCTGGGAAACAGGGCAGGAAGGGATGCCAGAGAGCTACTCACAAAGGCCAAGGCTCTTCCCACCCAATGCTCACTACAGTGAGGAGAGCGCGCAGAGCATGAGGCCACGTCTATTGGCGCCTTGAATGACTGCAGTCTCTTTTAAAGTATTTCAGGGCTCAAGGTAAGGAAGGTGAAGAGAATTTCCAAACCCTACTGACTGTTGAGACCTGTCAAGGGTCTGAAATTCTAACCCCTGGCAAGCTAACAGGACAAGCGGCCACATGTTCACAGATGCTGGCAGAGACAGGAGCCTGCGGGCTCAGAGACGCACGACAGCTTTACTCTCCGTGGCTGGAGTGAGAACCAGCACTTGTGTTGGGCCCTGAGCTCCAGTTCCCACGGGGGCATGAAGATGGCCAGGCAAGGTCTGAAGGTGGGGTGGAGCGTGCTGCAGGAGAGCTTAGGAAACCCCAGTTCAAATGTGCAGTCAGCCCGGCAGGCCTGACCCTGGAGCAAGACATACCTATTACACAGCTGGGTAAACGGACTTCCCTTATAGCTCAGTCAGTAAAGAATCCACCTGCAATGCAGGAGACCCTGGTTTGATCCCCAGGCCAGGAAGATCCCCTGGAGAAGGGAAAGGCTACCCACTCCAGTATTCTGGCCTGGAGAATTCCACTGGACTGTACAGGCCATGGAGTCGCAAGGAGTCGGACACAACTGAGCGACTTTCATTTTCACTTCACTTTTACAAACAGCCTTGACTTTCCTTCAGAGAAGTATCTCCACCTTCCAAGGCCACTCAGCACAGCACCATCCTCCCCTCCACTCCAGTCCCAGATGGCCGCGTGTTTTCCTTTTGTTCCCCAGCGGTTTCTCTGCACTGAATCCAGTCCTTAATTTTGTTCTGGTGCCTGGACTCCTCCTTCTCAGCCCCAGCTCTGAAACGGGCCTCTGAGTCACCTGCCTGAGGCATGAAGACAGGGCGGGGACCAGGGACAGCCTCCTCACCTACAGGCATTAAGGGAAGGAAGAGCACTTAATGAGGCCAGGACGCACAGAATGGCATCTAAAACAGAAACTTTGTGGCATCTGAGCAAAAAACTCTGACCCTGGAAACAGTGGAACATGCACAAATGAAAAGGCACAGGTTGCTGATAACGGGGTTAAAAGACAAAGCAGCTCACCACAGCTCCCTCATTTCTGGGCTCAAGCAGATTGCCCAGCCTGACACATGCGCTGAGGGGGTCTCAAGCCATCCTCTAGTAACCTTGGTCACATTGCAATGTCATTATAATATCATTTGAATTGTGGTTTGCCCCACCCACACCCCACACCTCCCCAACGGAGGTTTTGTTTAGGTGCTCACAGGAAAGATTCAAAATGATGGCTAGTGGAAGCCCAAATGAGGAACCACTGATGATGCAATCCTAGGGGAAGGAAAAGAGAATCATCTTCACCCAAACCCTGGAAGATTAACCCCATACTAACAACTTAAGGTACCGCTTNGTGGCTGGAGTGAGAACCAGCACTTGTGTTGGGCCCTGAGCTCCAGTTCCCACGGGGGCATGAAGATGGCCAGGCAAGGTCTGAAGGTGGGGTGGAGCGTGCTGCAGGAGAGCTTAGGAAACCCCAGTTCAAATGTGCAGTCAGCCCGGCAGGCCTGACCCTGGAGCGAGACATACCTATTACACAGCTGGGTAAACGGACTTCCCTTATAGCTCAGTCAGTAAAGAATCCACCTGCAATGCAGGAGACCCTGGTTTGATCCCCGGGCCAGGAAGATCCCCTGGAGAAGGGAAAGGCTACCCACTCCAGTATTCTGGCCTGGAGAATTCCACTGGACTGTACAGGCCATGGAGTCGCAAGGAGTCGGACACAACTGAGCGACTTTCATTTTCACTTCACTTTTACAAACAGCCTTGACTTTCCTTCAGAGAAGTATCTCCACCTTCCAAGGCCACTCAGCACAGCACCATCCTCCCCTCCACTCCAGTCCCAGATGGCCGCGTGTTTTCCTTTTGTTCCCCAGCGGTTTCTCTGCACTGAATCCAGTCCTTAATTTTGTTCTGGTGCCTGGACTCCTCCTTCTCAGCCCCAGCTCTGAAACGGGCCTCTGAGTCACCTGCCTGAGGCATGAAGACAGGGCGGGGACCAGGGACAGCCTCCTCACCTACAGGCATTAAGGGAAGGAAGAGCACTTAATGAGGCCAGGACGCACAGAATGGCATCTAAACCAGAAACTTTGCGGCATCTGAGCAAAAAACTCTGACCCTGGAAACAGTGGAACATGCACAAATGAAAAGGCACAGGTTGCTGATAACGGGGTTAAAAGACAAAGCAGCTCACCACAGCTCCCTCATTTCTGGGCTCAAACAGATTGCCCAGCCTGACACATGTGCTGAGGGGGTCTCAAGCCATCCTCTAGTAACCTTGGTCACATTGCAATGTCATTATAATATCATTTGAATTGTGGTTTGCCCCACCCACACCCCACACCTCCCCAACGGAGGTTTTGTTTAGGTGCTCACAGGAAAGATTCAAAATGATGGCTAGTGGAAGCCCAAATGAGGAACCACTGATGATGCAATCCTAGGGGAAGGAAAAGAGAATCACCTTCACCCAAACCCTGGAAGATTAACCCCATACTAACAACTTAAGGTACCGCTATTCACGAGGATGCTCACACTCTTATTTGAGTGTATGATTTTCTGTTAGCTCAGTTCAGTCTCTCAGTTGAGGCTGACTCTGCGACCCCATGAACCGCAGCACGCCAGGACTAGCTGTCCATCACCAACTCCCAGAGTTCCCCCAAACTCATGTCCATTGAGTTGGTGATGCCATCCAACCATCTCATCCTCTGTCGTCCCCTTCTCCTCCTGCCCTCAATCTTTCCCAGCATCAGGGTCTTTTCCAATGCATCAGTTCTTTGCATCAGGTGGCCAAAGTATTGGAATTTCACCTTCTACATCAGTCCTTCCAATGAACACTCAGGACTGATCTCCTTTAGGATGGACTGGATGGCTTTTCATTCCTTCCTTAAATAAACTGCTTCTCTGTGTGCTCTCCCACATGTACTGTGCTTCCAACAAACTCTGTGCTTATTTTAGAATCGTGGTCTCTTTGTAGAGTTCTTTCTTCAAAGACAAGAACCACCCCGTCCCATCTCTCAGGGTTGTCACAGAGCATTGGATTTGAGCTTCAGGCATCGTACAGCAAATTCTTGCTGGCTGGCTCTTTTCCATATGGTAATATATATGTCGCACTGCTAGTCTCTCAATTGGGAGGTGGAAGGGAGGTTCGCGAATAAGGGGACACTTGTATACTTGTGGCTGATTCATGCTGCTGCATGGCAGAAACCAACACAAGATTGTAAAGTAATTATCCTCCAGTTAAAAGTACATAAATTAAAAAAAAATAAGACAAGGCCCAAGGCTCCATCATCTGCTGAAATGATGCCTAGCTCATGCCCCCAGCAGGATGCTCCCACAAGTAACCAGTGGCAGCTTCCTTAACCTCACTAGTGCTGACCCAAGCTGCCCTAGTAAGGAACTCCCTCCCCTCAGCACATACTGGCCACGAAATTGCTTGTTTCTAGGCTGGGTAGGATGGACAACCTATAGGCAACTGGATAATTGGGTTCAGCCTGCTCTAGCTTTTTATTCCTTTTAATGAGCTTTCTAGGGAAGAAGGGGACTTGTGTTGTGCATATGCACCTTAACCTCACTAGTGCTGGCACCCAAGCTGCCCTAGTAAGGAACTCCCTCCCCTCAGCACATACTGGCCACGAAATTGCTTGTTTCTAGGCTGGGTAGGATGGACAACCTATAGGCAACTGGATAATTGGGTTCAGCCTGCTCTAGCTTTTTATTCCTTTTAATGAGCTTTCTAGGGAAGAAGGGGACTTGTGTTGTGCATATGCAATTTTCATTAATGCTATTTGGAATAGTCTTTCAGTCTGTAAATCCAATATGTTGCCATAGAAACAGGTTTCCATCTGAAATGCATCCAGTCAATTCTGAAATTATCATTCAGAGCACTGTTATAAACTGGAACAAATCCAACAGGTACCCAGAACATCAGCACTTAGGCAGCAAGCTGCGTTTTCTCATTTTCAAGTCAAAAAATGAAGAGAGAAGAACCCAACTTAGATATCCATAAAAATACCAAAAATAGTCAAACTAAGAACATTTCTTCTTGATTATTTTATTCTTGAAATAACATTAAAATAAAGCTATACGCACCATCCAGAGAAGACAAAGTATATTTAAAATAACTAAGCGGAATGCAATGTGGGGGAGATGGTTCATTTAAACAGCGTTATCCTTAGCAAAGAATTCTGTATATTTATTTATTGGGAGAACTCCAATCTTTGGAGTGAATTTTTCAAGACTGATTGATTGATCTTGGTTGTCGTGGATCTTCACTGGCGCACAGGGCCTTTTCTCTAGTTGCTGTAAGCAGGAGCTACTCTAGCTAGACGGCACAGGCTTCTCATCTTGGTGGTTTCTCTTGTTGAGGAGCACGGGCTTTAGGGCACAGGGGCCTCAGGAGTTGCTGCATGTGGGCTCCGGAGTTGCAGCTCGTGGCTCTAGAGCTCTGGCTCAATGCTGTGGTGCACAGGCTTAGCTGTTCCCCAGCACGTGTGATCTTCCCAAATCAGAGGTCACACCCGTGTGCCCTGCGTTGCAAGGCGAATTCTTAACCCCGAACCACCATGGAAGGCCAGAGTGAATTCTTAATACTCCCTTGCACCTCTCTTCCCCTTGAAAATAGTTTAACCACTTATTAAGAGGATGAGATGGCTGGATGGCATAATGGACTCGATGGACGTGAGTCTGAGTGAACTCCGAGAGATGGTGATGAACAGGGAGGCCTGGTGTGCTGCGATTCATGGGGTTGCAAAGAGTCGGACAAGACTGAGCGACTGAACTGAAATGAAGGGTTACATAGCCCCTGGAAGCGGAGTCACAGATTTGAAATAAGGATGCGAATTTTCCAGAACTTAGGGACACAGCCAGAAATTTCTCCCATATGGGATTTATGATAAAAAGAATAAAAATAAAGTTAATTAAATAATCCATCAGTTAAATTAATCCACCTCAAATGATGATAAGCTCATGTGTTGGCAATAAAACTTAGAAAGAAAGAAGGAGAAGTCACTGAGTTGTGTCCAACTCTTTGCGACCCCACGGACTGCCTATCAGGCTCCTCCATGCGTGGGATTTTCCAGGCAAGAATACTGGAGTGGGTTGCCATTTCCTTCTCCAGGGGATCTTCCCAACCCAGGGATCAAACCCGAGTCTCCCGCATTGCAGGCAAACACTCTACCGTTTGAGTCTCTTTCTAGAGTTCACACTATTTGAATAAAATTTCCTCAGGAAAACATTGTGTAGAGTATAGACCAGCCCTGTTCTAGGGAACTTTGTGTGGTGATGGAAATAAATGAAGCAATGCTATCCAGGATGAGGCCGCATATGGCTATTGGGCACTTGTTTGATGCTGTTGCTATTGTTTAATTCTGGATTTTATATGCATCTCAAATCACTTAGGAGGGCAACCACAAACGGTGACAGTGAAACTCACAAATAGTGGTTTAAACAAGTATGGAACATATGTTTCTCACTCAATAAGAATTCCCAAAGCAGACAGCTCAGAGCTGAAGAAGTTGTCACGAGAATCACTAGCAGTCTCTACTATTTTCCTGCTGCATTGTCAGTTCCTTGTGGACACTGTCCTCAAAACGGCTGTTGCACTCTAAGCATCATATCCACGTTCTAAGAAGAAAAACGAAAGGGTAGTGTAAATAACAAAACTCTTCTTATTTTCTTTTTGGGAAAGAAAATAAGGCCTTTATCAGATATCTACCTTCAACCTGTTGATCCAAACAAATAACATGACCGTACCCAGCAGCAAGAGGAATTACTTTTCACTTTCCAGGCTCCATAGTAGAGAAAAGTAGGGAAGAAGGTGGTTTGAATGGGTTCCACTGGGCCAGTAGCATCTGCCGTGGGCACTTGAATGGAGCTAGTGCCACTACACAGCGGGACTTTTTTATTTTGTTAATTTAAATTTGAATTGTGGTGTGAATCTAGTGGCACGCATGTGGGCAGCACACCTTTATATCTTAATAGGAACAAACAGTAAACACTCAGAGCTGAAGTCAAACTGACAAGGCTTAAACAGCTGCCTTCACAATTTATTCTTGCTACTCTTTTCTCCCCCATTGTTGGGTTGATGTGAAGATTCTATGTGTTACATAAATGCTATATAAATCTTAGTAATTGTGGGGTTTTAGTTTATTTTTATTGAAGTACAGTTGATCATGAACTCCTTATTACCAAATTCAGACTTAAATTGAAGAAAGTAGGGAAAACCACTAGACCATTCAGGTATGACTTAAATCAAATCCCTTATGATTATACAGTGGAAGTGAGAAATAGATTGAAGGGCCTAGATCTGATAGATAGAGTGCCTGATGAATTGTGGAATGAGGTTCGTGACATAGTACAGGAGACAGGGATCAAGACCATCCCCATGGAAAAGAAATGCAAAAAAGCAAATTGGCTGTCTGAGGAGGCCTTACAAATAGCTGTGAAAAGAAGAGAAGTGAAAAGCAAAGGAGAAAAGGAAAGATATAAGCATCTGAATGCAGAGTTCCAAAGACTAACAAGAAGAGATAAGAAAGCCTTCTTCAGCAATCAATGCAAAGAAATAGAGGAAAACAACAGAATGGGAAAGACTAGAGATCTCTTCAAGAAAATTAGAGATACCAAGGGAACATTTCATGCAAATATGGGCTCGATAAAGGACAGAAATGGTCTGGATCTAACAGAAGCAGAAGATATTAAGAAGAGGTGGCAAGATACACAGAAGAACTGTACAAAAAAGATCTTCACGACCCAGATAATCACGATGATGTGATCACTAATCTAGAGCCAGACATCTTGGAATGTGAAGTCAAGTGGGCCTTAGAAAGCATCACTACGAACAAAGCTAGTGGAGGTGATGGAATTCCAGTTGAGCTGNAAAATAGGGTGGGGATTTCCCAGTCAGTCCAATTGCTGAGACCTCACCTTCTAATGCAGGAGGTGCAGGTTCAATCCCTAGTCAGAGAACTAAGACCCCCCCCATGCCTCATGGACAAAAAAACAAAACATAAAACAGAAGTATTATTGTAATGAGTTCAATAAAGTCTTTAAAAATGACCCACATAAAAAAAATTTTTTTGAGCAAATAAAATATACAGCAACATAAGATCTAGGAAGAAGACAGGGTAGGGGAAAGATGCCAAGATGTATGGTGCAGGGGATATTTTAGTTTGGAGGATTCTGAGAAGTGCTCCCTGAGAAAGTGACTTTTGAGCAAGCACCTCAACAAAGAGACGGTTCAAGTTGCAATGGTCTGTTGGATAGTGTTTGAGGTACAGAAAACAGCTGCCAATAACCTCAGCCAGCAGTGTGCTTGGCATGTTTGAAGATCAGCAAAGATTCCCATGTGGCTGAAGAGAAACAATCAGGGCAAAGCCTGGTGAAAAATATAGCACGTTAGGCGGTCAGTGTTCACATGTCATGAGCTCATAGGCCTTCTGGTAAGCCAGTAGAGGGTCATGAGCAAAGTAATGGCGTTAGTTTTCATTTTTTTAAGGATCATTCTGGCTACTGTATGCAGAATAAACTGTCGAGGGTATGAATGAAGTCAGAAGAACAAGGTGGACCCTCCTTCGGTGACTCCTAATAAACCACGCTCTAGGAAGCCATAGATTCAGGCAGAACCTGTGACTTACTTCTAATGGACAGAACATGGCACAGGTGATAGGATTCACGGTCAGTTATATGACATTACATGAGACTTCATCTTGGAAGACTGAGATATGAGACCCTCTCATAGTTGAGGAAGCCAACCACTTCTGGTCCTAGTGGGCCTCTAGGACCCGTAGGCAGTCCTCAGACTGAGAGAGCTGGGCCCTCAGTTCTATAACAAAAATACATTGAATTTTGCCAATAATTTGAGTTAAGTAGGAGGTGGATTCTTCCTTAGTCGAACCTCCAGATGAGAATGCAGCCGGCCAACATCTTGACTACAGACTGTCAGATGCTGAGCAGAGTTCGTTAAGATATTTCCAGGCTCCTTCTAGACCTGGGGAGACTGTGGGATAACATATGTGCAGGGTTTGTGATAATTGGTCACCCAGCAACAGAAAAACAACACAACCAATTCAGATGCTTTCGTCATAGTCCAGTCAAGAGATGATAGCTAGTAGTCATGGAGATGGGGAGAAGCGGTCTGATGTGGGATGTTTTGAACACAGAGATTCTGCCAATAACATTTGCCAGTCACTTGGATGTGGCATATGGAGAAGAGACGAGTCCAAGATGACTCTAAGAACGGCTCCATAAATGCAAATATCCAGCTTACAAGGATCAGTTGATATCTGTGTTGCCCATCTTGTAAGTAAATCCTGCTCAAACCCTGTTGGTGTGCTGTAGCACCTCTTCCAGGAATGTATTTGACCCTTTTCTAAGGCAGGCGAGTTCTGCTCACACTTCACGTTTCAAAGGAAATGTGTCCCTTCCATGAAAGTGCCATCATGTATGATAGGGGCTTAAGTTTTTGCTCCTGTCTTACCTAGCCAGTTTCTGCTGCTATAACAGAACCCCACAGAACAAGTGGCTTACAAACCACATAAATCTATTTCTCACTGTCTAGAGGCTGGGAACTCCAAGGTCAAGGCATTGACAGATTCAATGTCTGGTCTACAGATAGCTGTTTTCTTGCTGTGTCCTCTCAAAGCAGAAGGGGCAAAAGAACTCTGTGAGGTCTGTTTTATGAGAGCGCTAGCCCCATTCACTAGAACTCCATTCTCATGACCTAATCACCTCCCAAACACTTCACCCCCAAAACAGTGCCAGACTGGAGATTCGATTTCTACATATGAATTCTGGGGACACAAACATTCAGTCTACAGCACTCCCCTGGTGCATTTCTCAAAAACCTCTTAGAGCATTTGTCTCATGAACTGTGACTCATGTCTGTGCCTCTGTCTCCTACGCAAGGCAGATGGTTTTCATCTTTATACTCCAAAAGCCTAGAACAGAGTCTGGGACATCTAGAAGATATTCAAAATTTTGATGAATAAATAACTGCAGTTATTCTGAAAATATCTGAAATCATCTGATTCAACTGTGTTTTACCTGATTCTGTCCTCCCATATCAACATAGTTCATCTCACTATATGATCAACTAAAGCAGAAAAAATGTGTACTCATATATTATCTGTTTATATGAGTGTGNAGAACAGAGTCTGGGACATCTAGAAGATATTCAAAATTTTGATGAATAAATAACTGCAGTTATTCTGAAAATATCTGAAATCATCTGATTCAACTGTGTTTTACCTGATTCTGTCCTCCCATATCAACATAGTTCATCTCACTATATGATCAACTAAAGCAGAAAAATGTGTACTCATATATTATCTGTTTATATGAGTGTGTGTAATAAATAGACTGTACGGTAATCATTTGACAATGTTAACTCCATAAATAATATTATTACTCATAAGTACTGTGTATGTGGGCATGTGCTTGTTTATGTGTGTCTTGTGTGTGTGAGAGAGACAGACAAAGGATTTTATAAGCTTAAAAACACATTTAATACAATTTGAATTGCAGAGCCAGCATTTACCTTCTCCATCTATAGTTTCCTAGACTTGTAAAAGGATAAAAGTGAAATTTTTGAAAGGACTTTTGAGACTGATTAATGAACCACTCAAGAATGTGCAAAAAGGATAAGATAGATGCTGGGTCACTTTTTAAAAGGAAAGGAGTGTTCCGATATAAACATATGGTATTTGTGGAAAAAAAGTTATGACCCAACCTAGATAGTATATTCAAAAGCAGAGACATTACTTTGCCGACTAAGGTCTGTCTAGTCAAGGCTATGGTTTTTCCAATAGTCATGTATGGATGTGAGAGTTGGACTGTGAAGAAAGCTGAGCGCCGAAGAATTGATGCTTTTGAACTGTGGTGTTGGAGAAGACTCTTGAGAGTCCCTTGGACTGCAAGGAGATCCAACCAGTCCATTCTGAAGGAGACCAACCCTGGGATTTCTTTGGAAGGAATGATGCTAAAGCTGAAACTCCAGTACTTTGGCCACCTCATGCGAAGAGTTGACTCACTGGAAAAGACTCTGATGCCGGGAGGGATTGGGGGCAAGAGGAGAAGGGGACGACTGAGGATGAGATGGCTGGATGGCATCACGGACTCGATGGACGTGAGTCTGAGTGAACTCCGGGAGCAGGTGATGAACAGGGAGGCCTGGCGTGGTACGATTCATGGGGTCGCAAAGAGTCGGACTCGACTGAGTGACTGAACTGAACTGAACTGTGTGTGTGAGAGAGACAGACAAAGGATTTTATAACCTTAAAAGCACGTTTAATCCAATTTGAATTGCAGAGCCAGCATTTACCTTCTCCATCTATAGTTTCCTAGCCTTGTGAAAGGATAAAAGTGAAATTTTTGAAAGGACTTTTGAGACTGATTAATGAACCACTCCAGAATGTGCAAAAAGAATAAGATAGATGCTGGGTCTCTTTTTAAAAGGAAAGGAATGTTCCAATATAAAAATATGGTATTTGTGGGCTATGGTTTGTTCAAACACACCGGGCTGACTTTCCAGGCTTCAGTCCAATTCTGTGATGCATTCAGAAGCCCTGTGCCTACTCGTAAAAATGTCTCCGATCAAAGACTTTGACTATCGTTCAAGGTCTTTAACTGTTCGGAGCACAGCAGTGTTGCCCGTCTTATTTGGGGATCAGAGGTTCAATATTGAACCTCATGACCAATGACCATAGTTTCTCTAATTCCAGAAAACAGGTACACAAACACACAGGCACACACACACCACTACACCGAAGAGGGCAAGTAACCTGGGAGGATCGCAGGAGCGCCTCCGCGTCAGCTCACCGTGTGCCTCCAAGAGTTCATTTTCCTACTCTCACCGTTCTGAGACACCCAAACTCTCCAGTAAGGCACAAATGTATGATTGCTGTTGTGTGAGGAACTTCTTGACAACAAGACTTATGGTTTGGAGCGTGATGGAGTTTCTGACTCTCCAGATAAAACAGTGTTTAACACTGTAGCATATTCAGAAGTTGAAATACAGTGTTGTACAGGTGAAATTGATATAGTGTTATAAATCAGAGTTATCGCAACTTTTAAAAACTGATGCTCAAAGCGGCACATTACTTTAGTTAGAGTAATTTGCAGATTGCAACCAAAGAGGAAATACCAGACTTAAAAGAGCTTAAGCCAGGCCTGAACACAATGGAAGGGACTTTCTGTAGACAAAATCCAGACACAGAACAAATCTAGGCTGCTCAAAACGTTACTTAATCTTAACTTAGTTCTCAGATAAGGATGGAATATCAACTGATAATGACAGACATTTATCAGTCTGAGTTGACGCTATACGAGAGACACCATCGGATGGTCAGTCTCTTAATTCGGTCTGTGTTACCTTTGCTGTTGTTTACTCACTAAGTCGCATCTGACTCTTTTTGTGACCCCATGAACTGTAGTCCGCCAGGCTCCTCTTGTCTCTGGGATTTCCCAGGCAAGAATACTGGGGTGGGTTGCCATTTCCTTCTCCAGGGCATCTTTCCAACCTAGGGATCAAACGTGCATCTTCTGTAGTGCAGGCAGATTCTTTACCACTGAGACACCAGGGAAGCACCTATATTACCTTATAAACATTCAAACAACTGTCATTGCTAAAAATGGATAAGAACTGGAATCTATTTTTGGAAAGCACATTTAGAATATTCGCGAAGCCTCTCAGCTCTATCTTTGACTACTAGGAGAGCACACCATTCAGAGCCACGCAGAATGCCATTTGAAATAAACAAGCTTCTGAGGACTTCTCTAGTGGTCCCGTGACTAAGGCTTCGTGTTCCCAATGCAGAGGGCCTGGGCCTGGGTGTGATCCCTGGTCAGGGAACTAGATCCCATGTGCCACAACTAAGAGCTTGCAGGCTGCAACTAAATATTCGGCATGCGACTTTAACAAAAAAGAAAAAATCTCACGTGCCACAACGAAGCCCCCATGTGCCACAACTGAGACCCAGCACAGCCAAATAAATAAATTAAATAAATGTTTAAAAAAACAGTGCTAGACCTTTTTATATTTTTTACTCACTTTATTCCCATCAGTTAGCACAACACCTGGCACATAGTCCTTGCTAACTAAACAATTGCTGAATAAATAAATGAAAATGTAATCAAAAAATGAAGTAAAATGTGCATTCTTATGATATAGGAAAAAAATCAATACATAAAGAACTATTTGTTCAGTGGTTACAAAACCATATTTCAGAGCCAGAAAATATGCATGACTTTTCTTTTGGAGAAATTCATATAATTTCCAGATGAAGATTCTTAAAAAACCCAGCTATGTAAATTAGCAACCCAACATGATTCAAACAAGTAAAGTATGCTAAAATCTGCACAGGTGTTTCTGTGATTTTCATACACAGGAAGAGGATATTTAGAAAATTGTTTTCATGTTGATCTTCTAGACAGGAAATGAAACCTCAATAACCTTAATACTTTGTTTACATTTAATAACTATTAAATTTAAAATTTTTATGATTTTTAAATTTCCCAGCAAACCAATTTTCTGATTTCACCTTTTTTAAATGATGCTACACTTTGGCAGGAATTTGCTCATATATTCTTTCGGCTAGTTAACCTAGCTTCCATTTTACTTAGGAAAACTCTTAAGAGATACAGTTTTATATTTTCAGAGTAAAATGCAATTTTATTGGGTTGATCAAAAAATTCATTCGAGTTTTCCATAAGAAGTTATGGGAAATCCCAAATGAACTTATTGAAGTCTAGAAGTAATTATTATAGAAGTACTGGGTGGCAATATTTCTGTATTACTTCATTAATTTTGCTGCTGCTGCTAAGTCACATCAGTCGTGTCTGACACTGTGCGACCCCATAGACGGTGGCCCACCAGGCTCCCGTCCCTGGTATTCTCCAGGCAAGAATAATGGAGTGGGTTGCCATTTCCTTCCCCAGTGCATGAAAGTGAAAAGTGAAAGTGAAGTCGCTCAGTCATGTCCGACTCTTCGAGACCCCATGGACTGCAGCCTACCAGGCTCCTCTGTTCATGGGATTTCCCAGGCAAGAGTATTGGAGTGGGCTGCCATCATTAATTCTACTTTGTTTTATTCTCATCTTGCTCTCATCCGTATTTTGTTCCACTGTCACTGAAATATGACCAACTTTATATTTTCTCTCACATTTTAAGTTTAATATAGACAGAATGGGGTGATGGAAAGAGCAATGAATTTGAACTCAGAAGATCTAGGTTTGAATCTTGCACAAACTGGGTGATATCATGCCTTTGCTTTCTCATCTGTAAAATGGGGATTATCTTCTTATCAAGACATGGTGAAAAATCTAATATGTACTATATATATATAATATATATTCTCACTAATATGTAGTGAGAATCTAGTGACTTCTATATAAAACTAGTGGATTGGACACATTCCTCTTAAAATCTGACTGTAGCATCAATAAAAGTAAAATGATAAGGCATAAGTCCACAATGATAAAGCAGAAATGGACATTTAAAAACAGAATTTGGAGACAAGTGGCAATCAGATTTGCAGATTCGAGAAAGCTGAATCTTAAGCCCACAGTGGAGAGAGCTTGGTTAAGACTCATCAGAATGTCCTGGAATTGTATGTAGGTCATGAAGCAACAGTTAGAACTGGACATGGAACAACAGGCTGGTTTCAAATAGGAAAAGGAGTACGTCAAGGCTGTATATTGTCACCCTGCTTATTTAACTTATATGCAGAGTACATCATGAGAAATGCTGGACTGGAACAAACACAAGCTGGAATCAAGATTGCCGGGAGAAATATCAATAACCTCAGATATGCTGATGACACCACCCTTATGGCAGAAAGTGAAGAGGAGTTAAAAAGCCTCTTGATGAAAGTAAAAAAGGAGAGTGAAAAAGTTGACTTAAAGCTCAACATTCAGAAAACGAAGATCATGGCATCTGGTCCCATCACTTCATGGGAAATAGATGGGGAAACAATGGAAACAGTGTCAAACTTTATTTTGGGGGGTTCTAAAATCACTGCAGATGGTGACTGCAGCCATGAAATTAGAAGATGCTTACTCCTTGGAAGAAAAGTTATGACCAACCT
>SJYX01024786.1:324705-377601 GCA_006410675.1 Oreotragus oreotragus
ACTGCAGCCATGAAATTAGAAGATGCTTACTCCTTGGAAGAAAAGTTATGACCAACCTAGATAGCATATTCAAAAGCAGAGACATTACTTTGCCGACTAAGGTCTGTCTTGTCAAGGCTATGGTTTTTCCTGTGGTCATGTATGGATGTGAGAGTTGGACTGTGAAGAAGGCTGAGAGCTGAAGAATTGATGCTTTTGAACTGTGGTGTTGGGGAAGACTCTTGAGAGTCCCTTGGACTGCAAGGAGATCCAACCAGTCCATTCTGAAGGAGATCAACCCTGGGATTTCTTTGGAAAGAATGATGCTAAAGCTGAAACTCCAGTACTTTGGCCACCTCATGAGAAGAGCTGACTCATTGGAAAAGACTGATGCTGGGAGGGATTAGGGGCAGGAGGAGAAGGGGATGACAGAGAATGAGATGGCTGGATGGCATCACGGACTCGATGGACGTGAGTCTGAGTGAACTCCGAGAGATGGTAATGAACAGGGAGGCCTGGCGTGCTGCGATTCATGGGATCGCAAAGAGTCAGACACGACTGAGAGACTGAACTGAACTGAACAGTTGATTTACAATGTTGTGTTAGTTTCAGGAGTACAGCAAAGTGATTGTTACACACACACTTTTTTTAGATTGTTTTCCCTTATAAGTTATTGTAAGATATTGTGTATAGTTCCCTGTGCTATACAATAGGTCCTTATTGATTATCTATTTTATATATGGGTGTGTGCTAAGCCTCTTCAGTCAGATCCGACTCTTTGCAGCCCTATGGACTGTAACCCACCAGCCTCCTCTGTCCATGGGATTCTCCAGGCAAGAGTACTGGAGGGGTTTGCCACGCCCTTCTCCAGGGGATCTTCCCGACCCAGGGATCAAACCAGCATCTCTTTAGGTCTCCTGCATTGGGAGGATGTTTCTTTACTACCAGCACCACCTGGGAAGCCCTTTCATTTATAGCAGAGTGTATTTATTAATCCCAAAATCATTCTTAAAAATGATACAAAAGACCTTATTTACTAACAAAAATAGATTCACAGACATAGAAAGCAAACTCTGGTTACCAAAGGGGAGAGGGGATAAATTCGGAGTTTAACATTTGTTATTACTGTATCCCAGTTCAACAATTTGCTAGCCTTATGGTCAAGTTACCTAACTTCACAGTATATGAATAACTTCATTTGCAAAATAGGGTTAATAATACTCCTACATGGAGTTGTTCTGAAGATTAAATGAAATAATACATCAAACTGCTTTGCATATGCTCATGGAAGCATTCAATACACATCAGATGTTATTATTCAATTATGATTGAAGTTATATTTTAAAAGGAGCAATTTCTGTAACTTGTAGAAAATAGTGGAGAAAACAAGGTGAGGTTAAAATGATTTATAGTGGATGAGCCAAAAATAGGGAGCTAAATCAAATTTGTCCATCATCAAAATGTAAGACTTTAAAGCCAGAATGATTCCACCAGGACTCAAAAGATACATGAGATGAGATTCATCTTGACACAGTCTGCCAAACTAAACTTTTCTTTTTCATATTGTAGCCTCATTATAAAAAAAAGCATATCATATACATAATACACATTACATATTATATTATATATGTTGTAGGCATATTCTACATAATAGGTATGTTTATATGTATGTTATATATGAAAATATGTATTTCTCTCATCTTTGCTCATATAGTATTACTCTTTCCTTATTTTCAGTACATGATAGCATAGGAAAGTTAGGTGGAACAAATATATCACTGCAGAAAATCTC
Organism: Oreotragus oreotragus; assembly: GCA_006410675.1. Lineage (NCBI taxonomy): Eukaryota > Metazoa > Chordata > Mammalia > Artiodactyla > Bovidae > Oreotragus > Oreotragus oreotragus. Next base: position 326,477 of record SJYX01024786.1, read on the forward strand.
ATTTCAAGTAACTTCAAGATGTGTAGCACCCATCAATGACATCCCCAGCTCTAAAAACAACATATTTATAGCCATGACTTTACACATCTCAAAAGATTTCTTAATATGGTGTTCAAATAAACCAGTAACTCCCACACATATGTTAACTCTCTATTTATATCTTAGCTATAGAACCAAATGATAAAACAGCTAAAATTTAGAGAAATTTTTAACATATTTTAAAAAATATTTCTTCAAATGTTGCAGAAGTATGTGAAGTCTGGAAAAGCCGAATAGGAATTCTACGAGTTGTGGCTTAAGACGGTTTTATTTTATGAAAGGACCTGGTGTGCCCTTCTCATCATTTTTCTGGCGTCTCTACAGCAGACAAGGACAGTTCTTGTTTGTCCTGCAGTTTCCTTGGTAAAGTCTAAGTAGGTCAGAGCAAGAAGCAAAAAGCTTTTCTTTCACTGAGAAATTAACAACTCAGAGCCCTCTTTATATCTAAAACAACTTTGACCATACAGTTGCCTGAAAGCAAACACGTGGCTGACCCCTTCCTCCCAGATGTGTGTTCACAGATCCTGAAGACACAACAAACCTTCAGTGTTAAGACTGCAGATTTCCTGGCATATTTAGGACTCTGCTGCTGACAGTTTGTGAAATTGCCAGCGCAATGCCAAAGGCATAGCAGCGTGTGGTTATGCTTTGCTGTGGCTGCTCCCCTGGATGAGCAGTTAGTTGTAAATCAGACTCCACCTCTGGCAGACAAGGTCATCTCATTTTGTGTAATATTCAAGTACAAATCGGAGTGAGAAGACGAAGGTGTGAGGGTAGGAATTCTATTTCAACACAGCAGGAAGATGCTGTGAGCTCAGTTTTCCAAGTCTCGCCAGGTTGTTCTCCAGTGTCTGGAGCTGACTGTCAGCAGGGCGAGGATCGCCTCTGTACTGAGTCCTTTCTCAGGGATGAAAGTGAAGGCAAAAAAGTGTTACTCACTCAGTCATGTTTGACTCTTTGTCCAACTCTTTGCGACCCCATGGACTGTAGCCCACCAAGTTTCTCTGTCCATGGGATATCCCAGACAAGAATACTGAAGTGGCTTACCATTTCCTCCTCCAGGGTATCTTCCCAACTCAGGAATCGAACCTGGTCTCTTACATTGCAGGTAGATTCTTTACCATCTGAGCTACCAGGGAAGCCTTCTCAGGGATGGTTCTGTTGAGCCGAACTTTTAACTGACACCAACGTCTGATGACAATGGTTCTGACAGTGACCTTTAAGTGCTTTATTGAGCTAACATGCATCATGCAGATTGTAACTGGGGTCCCTCCACTCCCTGAGTTCTTGAAGAAAGTGCTCTGTTCTGCCCAGGCCTTCCCCAGGATGTTGCTGATTTTCAGATGACTATTTAACTTATATGCAGAGTACATCATGAGAAATGCCAGGCTGGATGAAACACAAGCTGGAATCAAGACTGCTGGCAGAAACATCAATAACCTCAGATATACAAATGACACCACGCTTATGGCAGAAAGAAAAGAGGAATAAAGAGCCTCTTGATGAAAGTGAAAGATTAGAGTGAAAAAGTTGACTTAAAACTCAACATTCAAAATAACAAAGATCATGGCATCCAGTCCCATCACTTCATGGCAAATAGATAGGGAAACAGTGGAAACAGGGGTAGGCTTTATTCTCTTGGGCTCCAAAATCACTGCAGATGGTGACTGCAGCCATGAAATTAAAAGACACTTGCTCCTTGGAAGATAAGCTATGACCAACCTAGACAGCATATTAAAAAGCAGAGACATAACTTTGCCAACAAAGCTATGGTTTTTCCAGTAGTCATGTATGGATGTGAGAGTTGCATCACAAAGAAAGCTGAGCACCAAAAAATTGATGCCTTTGAACTATGGTGTTGGAGAAGACTCTTGAGAGTCTCTTGGACTGCAAGGAGATCAAACCAATCAGTCCTAAAGGAAATCAGTTCTGAATATTCATTGGAAGGACTGATGCTAAAGCTGAAGCTCCAATACTTAGGCCACCTGATGTGAAGAGCCAGTTCATTGGAAAAGACCCTGATGCTAGGAAAGACTGAGGGCAGGAGGAGAAGGGGACAGCAGAGGATGAGATGGTTGGATGGCACCAGTGACTCGATGGACATGAATTTAAGTAAGCTCCAAAGTTTTGAGTAAGCTCCAAGGAGTTGGTGATGGACAGGCATGCTGCAGTCCATGGGGTCACAAAGAGTCAGACACAGCTGAATGACTGAACTGAACTGAATATTCCCAAGTCTCTTCTGCTTGGCTTCCTGCATCCACAGATGTGTCTCTATTTCACTAGGCATCAATTTGTATAGAAAATACAAACCTTTCATCAGTTTCCATCCCCACCCCCACCCCAAAAAAGTACATTCACATGGTTAATAGAAAGACTGAAAGTTTCCATGGCAGGGGTTGGGGTGGGGTGGGCACATTTGAGGAAAAGTCACTTGAAAATTAAATGGGCGTAAATTTAGGTAAGCAAAAAGACAGACTCTTTCCCACTGTCCAGACCTGCTCCACATGATCCTAGGGGATCGTGGCACAATGAAGATAAGTTACTTCGACATAAGATTAAACGGTGTGCTGGAATGGGGTTTGACTACAATAAGTGTGTACCAATATTATGAAAGACATAAATGAGAAAAAATGGCCAATAAGTGCTTCCCCTACACACACATGCATAACTCTATTACCAGACCACAGTCTTTATTTCACCACCAAAACCAAAAATAAAAAAAAAAACAAACCTGTCAGTTATTACTGTGACCCAAGTCTACATTCACAGTAATTGGAAATTCTTTACATTTAAGATTTAGCTTCCTGATTAAATATGTTGTGTGAACTACTAGATATTGGCTTGTTTCAAATTTTAAGTTGCTTTGAGTTCCCCCTATGTAAGGGGTTTGGAAAAAAAATCTCATTTAGAAAGCAAGCTGTCAGGGCAAGGAAAGGAGTATTAACTCACTAAAATCACTATTTATACTTAAGAGAGCCTGTAGCCTTGATTTAAGTGCTAGGCTAACAATGGAATCTCATCATCTTTCTGTGTTTGCTAGCCAATGCCACTGAAAAGCAAACTGACACAAATGAGGTTCTTGAATTAATTTTCTAGTACAAGACAGTTTGACTGTCACACTGGAAATGTAATTTAAATTAAGCAGAAGGAAATGGCAGAGTCCTTAAATAGATTCCTACACACTCTTCCAGGATTCGGAAGTGTCTTGTTTGAGTACCAGTGCCTATCTTAATGTGAGTTACTTGTGGGTATCAGCTACAGCTATTGAACTGCCAGGTCAGAGGGTGGGTAATTCGTATGACCCAGATGAATGAGTGTACTGCAGAAAAAAATACCCAACTACCATATTGCTACTCTGATAAGTGATGGTAGCTGTTAAGACTCTGTGTTCTAACCAGGTAAAATTCTGACACCCTAACAGAAATTCTCCTGTGAGTGTGCCCAGTTACTTCAGTCATGTCCAATTCTTTGCAGTCCTATGGATTGTACCCTTCCAGGCTCCTCTGTCCATAGGATTCTCCAAGAAAGAACATTGGAATAGGTTGCCATGTCCTCCTCCAGGGGATCTTCTCAACCCAGGGATCAAATCCACGTCTCCTGTGACTCCTGCATTGCAAACAGATTCTTTGCCGCTGGGCCACTGCTATATAGTTCTCCTAGCAAATGGTTTCAGAGAATTTGATGCTATTGGTTTATGACTCATCCATACTATTATATTCACAAGAAAGTCTGCGAGATTAAACAAGCTTATTTGGACTCAGAATTGAATTAAAACACTTAGTTACCATAACATAACAAAGTTTGGTGTTGGTCTGTGAAGCTAACCTATCTCTCTCCTTTCACAGTCAGACTCCTGATCAGACTTGTTCATGATGACTAAAGATATAATCTTTTTATTTTCTCCTTGAGCTCCCTTGCTGCCTAAGTTTGCCTTCCTGGTTCAAACCAGAAGGGTTTGTCTGGGTTTGTCAGGGTGTTGAGCAGGTGCTTAGGACACTCAGCTTCCAGCCTCCACAGTTGCTCTGACTCCTATGGTCTGAATGATGCTGGACACTTTCCCACATCCTTTGGTTTCCAGGAGTTGTTTCCTCTTCAGTTGCCATCTCCCCCCCTTATTCCTACCTGTGACATGATAGATATTGTGGGGTTATGCTCTGTAGGAGACAAAATAACGGTCCTCCAAAGATTTCCACTGTCAGCTCCCAGAACCTGTGACTGTTACGCTGCATAGCAAAAGATGTTGAAAATGTAAATAATGGTATGGATCCTAAACTAGGGAGATTCTCTTGGATTAGGAAAGTGTGCCCATTCTAATCACTTGAGCACTTCAATGTAGAGAGATTTCTTTGGCTGGAGTCAGAGAGAGAGATGAGGCAGAACAGGCCTGACACAGAAGGGGAGGTAAGAGCTAATCAAAACCTGAGGAGGGCTTGGCCCATCACTGCTGGCTTTGAAGAAATCCTCTTTTCAAGAAGACATATACAGAGGAAAAGCCCAACTGTGTATGTAAAACCTTTTTGCTAATACCTTAGAAATCTCCAAAGTTCAGAATGTCGCACAAAGGGCTATTTGAAGAGACTAAAAGTCTGTATATTCATAGATACTTTCAGCCAGACCAGCAGAAACCATAAATAGAGATGAGATTATCCAGGAAAGATCTGTGTACAATCAAATCCCCATGACATACATGGAAGACACACAAAGTCCTTAAGGGTGTTATGGCAGCAGAAACACCACAGCCTAGGACTGACAGGGTCTGGCAAACCCCCACAATTTTACTTGAGGAAACAGATTGATAAAAGTACTCAGGTGCAAACAAGGCTGCCTTTCATGAAAAAGAAAGCACGAAGCAAGAGCCCAGAGGGTGTAACCCAGAACCAAGTTTCCCTCAAACCTTGAAATCTAATGGAGTTTGCACGAAGGGATTTCAAAATTATGGGTCACTGGTGACTCTCCCCTTCTTGTCAGCCAGAATGTCTGAAACTGTTGCCTGATGCCCATCACATCACTGTACGTTTGGAGGAAACAGCTTGTTTGTTTAGTTCCACAGAGATATAGATGGAGAGGAACTTCGCTCCAAGACAGTTTCACTCATAGCTGATTTAGGTGAATCAGGTGATTAGATTTAAGACTCTAGAGGAGATGAGATTTTAAATTTGCTGCAATGAGAAGAGATCGTTGGGGATCTTGGTATGCAATGAGTGTATTTTGTTATGTGGGGCAGATGTGAATCTTTGAATGCCAAAAGGTAGGCTGAGTAAGCAGAAGAGTAAGCTCCCCAAATTTGGGAATTACTCCCCAAAGAGTAATTCCCAGAACAATGTTATTCTGTGTAGCAAAATGGAGACATAATCACTTGGTAATGTGATTATGGTTATGGACTTTAAAATAGCCATATTATACTGGACTCTTCAACTGGACCTAATATATTCTTAAGCAAGATGCTTAAACATAAGAGAGGAAAATGGAAGAGCTAATAAAAGAGATGCAACAGCAAAGAAGGCAGGAAAGATAAGCCAAAAGAAGTCACAAGAGATAAGTATGGGGAAACACTGAACTACCATTGCTGCTTTAAGGACGGGGAAAGAGGCCACAGGTCACAAATGCGGACTGGGCTGCGAAGGCTGCTTTAAGGATAAAGAAAGAGGCCATAAGCCAAGGATGCAGGCAGCCTCCAGAAGCAGGGAACAACCCCAGCCAACAACAGGTTCAGAAATGAGGGACTCAGTACTGTACCACGTGGAACTGAAATCTGCCAAGTGAGCAAGGAAGTGGATTCTCCCTCAGGTAAGACTCTAGGCTGACCGGCACCTTGATTTCAGCCTGTGGCACCTTTTGCAGGGAAACCAGCTGAGCCTGGCAGGCTTCCGACCTACATAACTGCAAAATAATAGAGTTGTGCTATTTTAAGCTGCTGAGCTTGTGATAACAACAGACAACTAGTACACATTCACTTACACTGTCAGATTTAACTTGTTATAAAAAGATGATCCTCTCTGCATTTCTAACGGCTTCCCTGGTGGCTCAGACAGTAAAGCCTCTGCCTGCAACGTGGGAGACCCGGGTTCAGTCCCTGGGTTGGGAAGATCTCCTGGAGAAGGAAACGCCAGCCCACTCCAGTATTCTTGCCTGGAAAATCCCATGGACAGAGGACCCTGGTAGGTTACGGTCTATGGGCTGGCAAAGAGTCGGACACAATAACAGTGTGGTCCCTCTGTACTTTTTCTTAGACCCTAAAATTAAAAAATCATTTTAAATGACCCCGTCTCTCACATAAAGTAATTTCAAACATTTGTTTTGTGTCTTGTGCCCCAAACTAAAATAGTCTCTATTATTTTGCTGCTGTGTTTAGGAAGAGTCAGTTAAAAGACTCAAGATCTAAAATATGCTTCTCCAAAATCAGCCAAATCACAAGACAAATCCTATGAATTTCTCCCCTAAATCTTAGATGGAGACTTTGAGTTCCAGAAAATCAAAGTGGTTTTGGAGGAGAGTTCTGGGAGAGATTCAGAGGTATGAATTCCAGACCTGGCTCTGATACCAAACAGCTAGACAGCCTCTTGGAAATCCATTTGCCTCTCTACATCTCATTTTTTTCCCTTTAGAAAAAAACGGGTGGGGCCGCTGGGGTTTCCTTGATGAAGAGCTGCTTGGTTGCAACCTACAGGCCTGGTAAGCCTCAGTGAGGTATGAGAGGGGGCAGATGCCGGGGGGAGAGCAGTCCAGCAGGCTCAGCCGGTCGTGTTCCATACGCCCCGTGCCACAGCGTCACTCTCCTGACGAACCCAGTCACCAAACACAGAGCCCGAGAAGGTCCACAAGTGGGCTTAGAAGAATTCACGCCACTCGCTGGTCATGTTACCTCTGACGAGGCTTGTCTGGAAAGGGTGAGGGCTGAGAGAGGACGAAAGTAGAGTGTTCGGGGCTTCCCAGGAAGCACAGCAGTAAAAAAAGAAAATCACCTGCCAATGCAGGAAACTCAAGAGATGTAGGTTCAATCCCAGAGTTGGGAAGATCCCCTGAAATAGGAAATGGCAACCCACTCTAGTATTCTTGCCTGGCCCCATGGACAGAGGAGTCTGGAGAGCTACAGCTCATGGGGTCACAGAGTCAGACACAACTGAGAACAGAGCATGCATGCACACACACACAAACGTTCACCAGTTTTACTGCTATGGACTGAGTGTGTCTCCCCTCCCAAGTTCACACACTGAGGCCCAAACCCCTGCTGCGATGTAATTTGGAAAGGAAGTCTTGGAAGGTAGTTGGCTTCAGATGAGGTCATAACGGCAGGCCCTGTCGATGGGATGAGCGTCCTTCAAGAAGAGACACCAGAGAGCTTCCTCCCACATCCACTCTGTGAGCACAAAGCAAGAAAGTGGCCATCTGTAAACCCGGAAGAAAGCCCTCACTAGAACTCGCTGTGCTGGCACCCAGGCCTCAGACCTCTAGCTTCCAGAACTGTGAGAAAATAAATACCTGTTAAGTCTGCGGCATTTTGTAATGGCAACCTGAGCAGACTAAGACAGTTGTAAGGAAGAGCTTCAGTTTTTGCTCTGCAACTGCTATTTTATTTAACTTTCCTATGAGAATATATTAGTGTATTTTTTATTATTTAAAATAACTAAAAATAAACCCAGGGAAAGAGCCCCTATAGCTTACTTACAGTGATAGTTTCAGTTTTCTGTTAGACTCAGGAGCAGACCAGCTGCAGGTCAAACCAGCCATCAGTGAAAGACATCACGTCAGTTTCATCAATGCATGTATGCATGTTCAGTCATGTCTGTCACGTCCGACTCTTTGCACCCCATGGATTGCAGCTGACCAGGCTCCTCTGTCCATGGGATTCTCCAGGCAGGAGTACTGGAGTGGGTTGCCATGCCCTCCTCCAGGGGATCTTCCCAACTCAGGGATCAAACCCCGGCTCTCCTGCATTGCAGGCAGATTCAGAGGTTAAAGTGTCTGCCTGCAATGCGGGAGACCTGGGTTCGATCCCTGGGTCGGGAAGATCCCCTGGAGAAGGAAATGGCAATCCACTCCAGTATTCTTGCCTGGAGAATCCCATGGACGGAGGAGCCTGGTGGGCTACAGTCCATAGGCTGGCAAAGAGTCGGACACGACTGAGTGACCACTTCGTTACTGCTGAGCCCCAGGGAAGTCCAGTTTCATCAAAATTCACTCTCAATTTGGAAGACTCTCATTGATTCACTTCTCTACGTTAAAGTGACATAATTAACAAGTATCACAGTGAAAAGATCCTTTAGAACAATGTCAAAAATTCAAGAGAGTACTGAAATCTAGGTTTTCTGATGACATTTAGAAACATATATAAAGTTCAGCACCATCTCCTGGAGTTCACTCAAACTCACGTCCATCGAGTCAGTGATGCCATCCAGCCATCTCATCCTCTGTCGTCCCCTTTTCCTCCTGTCCCCAATCCCTCCCAGCATCAGAGTCTTTTCCAGTGAGTCAGCTCTTCACATGAGGTGGCCAAAGTACTGGAGTTTCAGCTTTAGCATCATTCCTTCCAAAGAATACCCAGTATACTAACACATATATATGGAATTTAGAAAAATGGTAACAATAACCCTGTATGTGAGACAGCAAAAGAGACACAGATGTATAGAACAGTCTGTTGGACTCTGTGGGAGAGGGAGAGGGTGGGATGATTTGGGAGAATGGCATTGAAACATGTATAACATCATATATGAAATGAATCACCAGTCCATGTTCGATGCAGGATACAGGATGCTTGGGGCTGGTGCACTGGGATGACCCAGAGGGATGGTATGGGGAGAGAGGTGGGAGGGGGGTTCAGGATGGGAAACACGTGTACACCCGTGGCAGACTCATGTTGATGTATGGCAAAACCAATACAATATTGTAAAGTAATTAACCTCCAATTAAAATAAATAAATTTATATAAAAAATGTAATTGTTGCTCTCTTGGCACTTATAATTTAGTAGCTCAAACAGATATTCAGTTCAGTTCAATTCAGTAGCTCAGTCGTGTCTGACACCTTGCAACCCCATGGACTGCAGCATGCCAGGCCTCCCTATCACCAACTCCCAGAGTTTGCTGAAACTCATGTCCATCAAGTCGGTGATGCCATCCAACCATCTCATCCTCTGCCATCCCCTTCTCCTCCCACCTTCAATCTTTCCCAGCATCAGGGTCTTTTGCAGTGAGTCAGTTCTTTGCATCAGGTGACCAAAGTATTGGAGCAACAGCTTCAGCAAGAGTCCCTCCAATGAATAATAAAATAAATTAGTACACAACTATGAACGATAATTTGGGTTTTATTTTGTCTATATTCTCTAAGCAATTTGTCCATAGTACCTTTTAGCTATTGCTATTACTCTTGCTTGCTTAAACCTTAAATCAGCTTTACCATCCCCTCTATGTATGTAAAGAGCTATACACAATGGAGAAATTATTTTATCAGGCACAAAGCACCAGCCCCAAAATTAGTTGAGTTCTAGCTCTGCCACTAAGTGAACTTGCAGACTCTGTAAAATTTAAATTCTGTAAAATTAGGTGGCACCATAGATATTCCCTGATAGCTCAGCTGGTAAAGAATCCGCCTGCAATTCAGGATGCCCCAGTTCGATTCCTGGGTCAGGAAGATCCCCTGGAGAAGGGATAGGCTACACACTCTAGTATTCTTGGGTTTCCCTTGTGGCTCAGCTAGTAAAGAACCCACCTGCAATGCAGGAGACCTGGATTTGATCCCTGGGTTGGGAAGATCCCCTGGAGCAGGGAAAGGCTACCTAGTCCAGTATTCTGGCCTGGAGAATCCCATGGATTGTATAGTCCATGGGGTGGCAAAGAGTCGGACACGACTGAGCGACTTTCACTTTCATAGATGTTTCTGTAGGGTTTTTCCAATTTTAAAATCATGCAAAAAATGCTTTCCAATCCGAACATTATTTTATATTCCAACCATGTGTTGTTTCATATTAAATAAAGGATGTGTCTTTGAAAAGAGGAAGGAACTTGAAAATATTCAAATAGAGAATTCGCACAAATAAGTAATAAGAAAATTTGTAAGAACATAATAAGCTTGGCTTTAAGAAATATGTAATAAAGACTGTTCAGTGTGATCCACAATGTACCCATTTGGCGGTGGCAGAAGGACGCTTGACCTGTGTGATGTTAGCATCTTTCTTTGGAGGTCTTTAAAGACAGAGCATTTGCGGTGGGGCAGCTTAGAAAGCAGGAGGGCAGGATGACATGGCAGGCATATCCCAGCTCTCTGAACATCATCTGAGACATTTTCTTCAGAACTCAAAATTTTTTTTTTTCTGTAAAGGAAGAGCTCTTTTAATTATCCATGGACATGCATTATTAATCAAACTCTATCTTTGAATCATAATTCATGCCAAAGTCCCTAGAAGCTAAGATCGTGTATGAGAATTTATGAGAACTGGAAAACTCCACCCAGAGGTCATTGCAAGGACATTAAAGGGCATTTACTTTGTTTGAATGGGATGTACTTTATGAATAGGGCTGATTTTCACCTGTGGCAATACTCCAGGGGAATTAAACATGCTAATTTAATTATGAGAGTTTCAGAGCACTCTTGGCAGAAAGGCATTCGCCAAACTTCAATTATTTTTAGATTTATCTTTGAATTTAATTTAAAATGTGATTAAATTCATTTCCTTGTTATCTGAGCTGATGTAAAGTCATTGTTTAAGCTGATTCAAAAACAAAAGAATATTAATCTTTGGTTTCTTCATGTAGCTTACATTAAACAGTAAATCATTGCATAGTCTTATTTATATTTGATATTATTCTCCAAACTAAACACAGGTTTTGTATTGGACAGTCTTGGACACAGTGTGGTACAAATATTAACTGGTTCATTTTCTCCCAGTCACTGCTTTCAAATATACTTTGCCAATTCTTTTCTGACCCTTAATAACATCTCAGGCAGACCCCATAGCTTCCTGGTTCCTTTTGGATATTTAAATATCCAGTCCAGATTAGGTCAGTCCATGGGGTCGCTGAGGGTCGGACATGACTGAGCGACTTCAGTTTTACTTTTCACTTTCACTTTTCACTTTCATGCATTGGAGAAGGAAATGGCAACCCACTCCAGTGGAGAATCCCAGGGACGGGGGAGCCTGGTGGGCTGCCGTCTATGGGGTCGCACAGAGTCAGACACGACTGAAGTGACTTAGCAGCAGCAGCAAAAATCTGATCTACAAATCTTATAGCACAGGGAGCTATAGTCAATACCCCATGAAAAACCATGATAGAAAATCATACAAAAAAGAATCTGTGTGTGTGTGTGTGTATAACTGAATCACTTTGTTGTACAGCAGAAATTAACACAAAGTTATAAATCAACTATACTTCAACTTAAAGCGCTTTTCCAATCTTATTAATATATTCAGTTTAGCATCCGTGACCTTATCTTCCCAAGCATTGCCACGTGCAGCCTGAAGGCCATGGTGTGTACCCAGATCACGATCTGCTTTTCTCTCCTTCAAAGACGTGGAACAGAAGCACGGCCTTGAGAAACTGGGGCTACACCACGTCCATCAGCACTCATGCTCAAGGTTTCCCAGCCCCGTGCATCGACTCTGGCAGGGCAGCGAGGGGCAGGATGTAGCGGTACCCTCTGGGTCAGGCTCAGGAGAGATGCGCGCAGCACAGTCCGGGTCAGACCGTGCAGTGGGTGGATGCCTATCTCTCTTTGCTAAGCCCTGCAGAGTTCATGCGCATCTGCTATCACAGCATCACCTGTCCCACATCCTGATGAATGCGAAAACAGACTGCAAGGTGGAGCAAAACACACAGTTTACACTGGGTTTGGAGCTCCCCTGGTGACTCAGACAGCAAAGAATCCACCTGCAATGCAGGAGACCTGGGTTCAATCCCTGGGTTGGGAAGATCCCCTGGAGGATGGCATGGCAACCCACTCCAGCAGTCTTGCCTGGAAAATCCCGTGGACAAAGGCACCTGGAGGGCTACAGTAAATGCGGTCACAAAAAGTCAGACGCGACTAAGCACAGCACACTGAGTTTGACCGCCCCTTCCTCCAAAAAAGAGAAAAACAGGGTGACTGCATGAGAAGACAGTAAGCCCGTTGGAGTCCACTGGAGTTTGTATCCAGGTGAGAAGGAGACAAAAAACAGAGACACTGGCGATGCAATAAAAGACAGGAGGAAATGAGAGGTCCATCTTCATGAAAAGAAATGAAAGATGGACATTCAAGACACCAGTGAAGAGAGAAGTCTTGAAAGGAATGTTTGCTCAAAGACAAGAACAAAGGAAAGTAAGTTGGGAGAAGAAACAAAGAAATTAGAAAAGGAATGATTAAAAGTGGAATAAAACCTAACAATAGCAAAACGGACCACTTTCTCCCATCTTCTGATGGAGACATAATCAAGGGAATTTCCAAACTGCTGAGCTTGTGTTCATCTTGTCTCGCATATTTAAATGTATTCAGCTTCATCCCCATGGACTACTCATAATACCTTGTCTTAATTTACTCTAAGCCTGATGTCTTCTAAATCTTCCTTTTTTTAAAATATTTTTATTTAAATTTATTTTAATTGGAAGCTAATTACTTTACAATATTGTATTGGTTTTGCCATACATCAACATGAATCCTCCATGGGTGTACACGTGTTCCCCATCTTGAACCCCTCTCCAACCCTCCTCCCCATACCATCCCTCTGGGTCATCCCAGTGCACCAGCCCCAGGCATCCTGTATCATGCATTGAACCTGGACTGGTGATTCATTTCTTATATGATTTTATACATATTTCAATGCCATTCTCCCAAATCTGAGTGGTCACTCCTATGCTCACTCCATGCACACTAGCAACTTCATACATTTAGATTGGGAACTGTGGGGTAGGAGAGCGTTTACCAGCCTGACAATGGAAGCACAAGGTCACTGTCCACAGCTGTTGCAGGCAGGCGTCTTTTGTTTGCGTCAAACACCAAACGTGAAGGAAAGGCATGCTTAATTTGAAAAGAAAAAATGGCTGGAAAAATGTAAGCTACATAAAAGTGTTCTGCCCCAGTACTCTTGCCTGGAAAATCCAATGGACGGAGTAGCCTGGTGAGCTGCAGTCCATGGGGTCGCTAACAGTCGGACAGACTGAGTGACTTCACTTTCACTTTTCTCTTTCATGCATTGGAGAAGGAAATGGCAACCCACTCCAGTATTCTTGCCTGGAGAATCCCAGGGATGGGGGAGCCTGGTGGGCTGCTGTCTATGGGGTCACACAGAGTCTGACACGACTGAAGTGACTTAGCAGCAGCAGCTTTATACTAAAGAGACAAGAAGAAAGGAAGGGAGGGGAGGAGGGTGTAGGAGGAGAGAGGGAAGGCCGGAGAGTTTCCAGTTCTAAAATCTCTGGAAAGCTGTCTAAGACACCTTCTCTCCTATTTTGCTCTCTCCCACTAAGTTCCTAAGCCAGTAATGCCCAAGGCAGTGGATAACGAAGTGTGCAAACCCACTGTTCCTGATACATGAGTCAACCGATTTAGAAATAATAATTCATGTGTGCCCGTATCACTCTTTAAAAACAAGGTATGGTTGAGGAATGTATTGAGAGTTTGGAATCAGCAGACACAAACTATTATACATAGGATGGATAAGCAACAAGGCCCTACTGGGTAGTACAGAGAACTGTATTCAATATATCTTGTGATAAACCCATGATGGAAAAGAGTGGGGAAAAGAATATGTATGTGTATAACTGAATCATTTGGCTGTACAGCGGAAATTAACACAACATTTTAAATTAACCATCTGCCAATGAAATAAACTTTTTAAAACACAATGATTATTGTGTTATCTTGTCAGTAAATGAGACTTCGGGGATCTTTCTTCAGGGGCACAGAGTCACTGGTAGGTGGCTCCTCCACATGAGTCACACTCAAGGCCCGCTGTCCTTCCCTTCCTGCGTCTCTTTCCTCACCCACTGTACCACACTTTGTCCTAGCCCTTCCTCACCTTATACTCAGGTACTCCAGGTCTTCAGCTCCGTGCCTCCAGTCCACCCTGAATACCTCCTTGAATCATCATCTTCGCCGTGTCTTTTTCAGACTTAAAATCTTTCCATGTTTCCCTATTGTGTGTTACAGGACCTATTTCATGGCATTAATGGATAGGCTTTGACAGGAACTTTGAAGACACTGAAATTCTGGGCCAACTTTTCTATACTGTGTATTGTTTTGCTGGTAAGAATATCTAGTTTTTTTCACATCCTCCTTGAGGCCCTAAAAAAGGCTGAGAACCAGCAATCTAGGGGCAAAATCCAAACTCAACCTGCAAGAAGTGAGATCAAATCTGCATCCTAAGTACATCTTCCACTGGGTCAGCTCTCCTCGTAGCCATTCATGTGTTCATTCAATAAATATTCACTGCGTACTTCTCTGTTCCAGACAAGACAATAGACACCAAGGACCAAGTGAAAATACAATTTCTCCCCTAATGAATTTCCAGACTCGGCACAACATCGTGCTCACCCTGCTCACCCTACCCACCCTACCCACTGTGGGTAGGGAATTAGGTCTGTGGCCACACTTGGCATTTCAGGAATTGTCAAGATATGGATGTGGAATAACAGAAATGGCCCTTGGGGTCAGGAACAAAAGGGGAAGGGAAGTGATACCCAAAGGGATCCCATCAAATCAAAGGGCGGTGCTGGGCAGAGAGGTGAAAATGAGGCAGTAGCTGAATCCAAAGCTCAGCCAAGCTAAACGGAGCAAATGCACTCAAGGAGGCAACACGGGGTGGAGCTAATTGAGAATCTGGGGGACCCACGCCTGCAGCCAGGTTTCCTCCCCACCCTCCCGCTGTGCCAGGGTGAATGGTGTCAGGACTCGGAAACAGCAAGGGTGGGGCACTGAAGTCCTGGAGGACCTTACAGCAGTGGTCACACACCCGCCGACCCTTCAAAGAAGAGCAGGATTGGGTCAAATGGACAGAGAGGAAGGCAGGACATGCCTTAAAAGGGAACATTAAGTGTAAAGTCCAGAGACTTGATACAGAATGTTTAGGGGAGCTAAAAGAGCTTCAGTACAAGTAGAGGTTTGGGGCAACTTATTTAGTTGACAGCTGATAACCCTAAGTATACTGATGCTTGGTATTCCAAAAGAAAATGAGATTTGTAATTTAGAGCACAAGAGCAGGGATAATGAGAGCTTGCTAGACCAAGTTCCTTTATTTTACTGAGCAACAAACTCAAGTTTAGGCGGGGCGGGGGATGGTGTCTGTTTTACCCAGGTTCAGTTTAAGTTCAGTCGCTCAGTCGTGACCAACTCTTTGCAACGCCATGGACTGCAGCACGCCAGTCCTCCCTGTCTGTCACCAACTCCCGGAGTTTACTCAAACTCATGTCCATTGAGTCGGTGATACCATTCAACCATCTCATCACCTGTCGTCCCCTTCTCCTCCTGCCTTCAATCTTTCCCAGCATCAGGGTCTTGTCCAGTGAGTCAGTTCTTTGCACCAAGTGGCCAAAGGATTGGAGCTTCAGCTTCAGCATCAGTCCTTCTAGTGAATATTCAGGACTGATTTCCTTTAGGGTGGACTGGTTGGATCTCCTTGCTGTTCAAGGGACTCTCAAGAGTCTTCTCTAACACCACAGTTCAAAAGCATCAATTCTTTGGCACTCAGCTTTCTTTCACCCAAGTTAACTAATGACAAAGCAAACACTGCATCTTTGTCCATTGGTCCCAGCTTTGACGATGCTTCTACACCACACAGCCAGCCCAGGACCTGATCCAAATGATTTCTCCTCACACCCAGACTATTTAGAAAAAAAAAAAAATAATCCATGTCTACAAGGTCAGAGGGTAGGTAGGAAAATGATGATCTTTCACTTTTGTGGGTTATAATATTGAGCAGCTTTGAAGATTAGGATAGACATGTCAAGGGCACCCCTGTCCGGACAGCATGAGGACCAGCCTTGAGTCTGGCACCTGGGCAGTGGCATTCTGGCAAATGGTGAACCACCAGCATTCATTCGGGGTGAGAATGAAGGAGGAGGCACATTTAGGAGGCTCACCTACAAAGTGTTCCAACTTCTGTGCAGCAAGTATTTCATCGCCAGTTGCCACTGTGATGTAACTGAGACACTGACAGTTACATCACGCTGGTGACGGACAGTCAGGTTTCAGAAGCCACCACATGCTGGTTCACACACAGCACCACAGGCAGGCTCAGTAAGGCCCTCCTGAATCCACCTACAACCAACCCACCAGCGAGGTCTTTAGCCTCCCCACCTTCAGTCTTGGTTGAGTCAGAGCTCCCCATCCATGGCAAACACAGTAAGATAGTTCATCTATTTTGCTAGCCAGTGCTTGCTTCCTAGAAGAATAGAAAGAGACTAAATCCCACCTTCCAGGAGCAAGAGCACTAGCCAGCTCCTTCTGACCTTGGCTCACGACCTTGAACTTGACCTTGGTCCCCACAGCGGGGTGCTCATCACACTCCAAGGACGAGAGTGACCTAAACACCAGCCCAAATAGAGCTGGGACATCATCCCCTTACAAACTGTCTTAACAGCCTCAATGGAAGTCCCGAGTTTCCGCTGCTTCAGGAGTTCTTCCATTGTCCTGAAATTAATAGCACTGAGATCAAGTTCCCAGACGGAGTTCAGGGGCCATTAGGCACAAATTGAGGTCAAGGGTGGCTCCTGGGGACAGTCTTGAGCCATGAGGGGCCATAGGGAAGGTCTCAGGCCACAGCCGATTTCACGCTCTGGTGAAATCACAGCTGGCTTCACACTGCTGAGTGTGACCTACGGGCTCCAGGCAAAGCACTCCACACGGCCCGGAGCCTCTTAGGACCTGGGCCACGCCTTTGCAGCCACGCTAAGGTGGGTGTTTGAAGGTCCTTTGAGGGAAAGCCTTCCAGGGCTGGGGGTCGTGCAGGTGCGTCGCCTGCAGGCCTTCACCCCTTAGCCAGCCCCGCCGGAGCTCCTGTACCCATCGCCGGGAAGCGTTCTAGCCCCGCTTCTGTCTTCCGCATCCTTGGCCCCTCGAAGCCACCGGGCCACTCTGTGGCTCTCTGCTGCCCCCTCCTGTCACAAAGTGGTAATGACTCCACAGGCCCCATCCTCTGGACCAGTTTCCAAGGTCCCAGAAGTCTGGCTTCTGCATATTCCTCTGTACTGTGGGCAGGTCTTCCCGCTTTGTACTCTGGCTTCACGGACAACTCTCTCTCCTGGATCCCTTCCTAACATGTCTGTGGACATTTGTGAGTCCTTTCCTGACTTTCCTCTTCCTCAATAAAGAGCGTCTTCAAAGAGACAGTTCAAGGACTCTTCTCTGTTCAGATATTCACTCGTGGGGAAACCATCCCCTTACAGATTTTCAAGCAACAGCCTCAGTGGAAGTGGTAGATTTCCATTCCAAGACCTGTGTTGCATTTTTCTCTCCACCCCTTCATTGTTCCTTCTCTCTCTTTTCACAATTCTTATTTATAGATTTCTGGGCTGGAGTTAAACTTTCAGTGGGCTGTCTGGCCTGGCCCTAGAATGACAAAAATATAAGATCCAGGCTCTAAGGGACAAACTGTGTAGATCTTTCTGAGAAGATTAGATTATTTCTCCCCATGTGTGCATCCAGCAAACTTCTGCTGGAAATTCATCAGCACTGGAAAAATTATGGTTGATCAGACTCAAAGAACAGGCAAATGTATACACAAGCCAAAACAATAGGTTTTTGGTCCATGTACATATTAAAAACCACTCAACAGCTTTTGGGCAGAAAAAAGCACTAGCCACGTGGTTTTCACTAGCCTTTGCATCCCTCCCCTGTACAACCCCATCAAAAGATGAACAGCTCTATGATTAAAAATATACACACGTATACTAATTCTATTTTCTAAAGAGATGGACAGATTCACAGCATGCCAGTGTCAGCTCTAAACCCCATAATCTGTGGAGGATTAAGTTCTAAGCTTATCCTCTCTGAATCCATCCATAATAATGAGATTTTGGTTCATTTGAATTTAAATGCTATAACTGAGTATCTGGAAGCAGAATTTATTAAAACCCTCACCCAAGTTATTACTGAATGTGTTGCTTACGTGTCCGACAGGATTTTCTTTTAAAAAAAAATTAACATTTACTCAGAAGTGAGGTAAAATGAGTCCATAATGTAAACAAATCACCTCCTTTCTATTTTATATAATCATACTTTATTTTACTTTTAAAATTAACCTGGGGCATTTTCCACTTTTAATAAAGAAGTATTTTTCTGTCGTTGAATAAAATTAGCTGATCTAACTCAAACTTTATGCTGCCAGTTTTATAAAAGCAGCCCATTCTCAAGTAAGCAAAACTTATCATTAGCAATGTAATATACTTATTATAAAATGGCTTTTACAAAACTTTGTTAAATATTGCCAATAAACACATTATCAGCAACGGATTTTACATATCCTAAAGGAATGAGGCATTATTTTTGAGCTTTAACATGACAAACGTAAGGTTATTCAACCTATAGATAACCCATATTATAGACATCCATCACTGTTACTTGAAGGGAAGTATATTAAATTAAAACAATTAAAAATGGTAAACATAACCGATGTTTAATATGGAAAATTTCAGAACTTAAGAACTAAACTTGAATGTAGGTATTACAAAAACTGACAAGAAATAGCAAATTCTTCAATTGTATGCAAACAGAAATGGCTTTGTAAAATCCAATCTGCCTCAACTATAAGTGATTAGAAACTAGTAATAAATTAGCATGCCTTGAAGTCCCAGGTTTTTGTATTTCAGGCAGCTAACATCAAAAAAATAAATGACTGATAAAGTCATAAAAACTTTGTGTAAACCTATAGCTCAGTACTTTGAACTAAAGAGAAAACACAAAGATCAGTTACTAATTTGCTGATGGTTCTTAACAGTCTCTTGGACGACTACCAACGTTCGTGCCCTCAGAGCTCTGTAGGAAATCAGTAGTAGCTCTTCAATACTGCCACTAGATGGCAGAGACCTGGCGACTCAGCCTTAGTCTAAAATTAGTTAAAACTCTGGGAATGGTTCAGTTCAGTTCAGTTGCTCAGTCATGTCCGACTCCTTGCAACTCCATGGACTGCAGCACACAAGGCCTCCCTGTCCATCATTAACTCCTGGAGTTTACTCAAACCCGTGTCCATCAAGTCAGTGATTCCATCCAACCATCTCATCCTCTGTCGTACCCTTCTGCTCCTGCCTTCAGTCTTTCCCAGCATCTGGTTCTTTCCCAATGAGTAGGTTCTTCACATCAGGTGGCCAAAGTATTGGAGTTCAGTTTCAACATCAGTCCTTCAAATGAATATTCAGGACTAATCTCCTTTAGGCTGGACTGGTTAGATCTCCTTGCAGTCCAAGGGACTCTCAAGAGTCTTCTCCAACAGCACAGTTCAAAAGCATCAATTCCTCAGTGCTCAGCTTCTTTATAGTCCAACTCTCACATCCATACATGACTACTGGAAAAAACTATAGCTTTGACTAGATGGAATCTGGTTGGCCAAGTAATGTCTCTGTTTTTTACTATGCTGTCTAGGTTGATCGTAGCTTTTCTTCCAAGGAGCAAGTGTCTTTTAATTTCATGGCTGCAGTCACCACTTGCAGTGATTTTGGAGCCCCAAGAAATAAAGTTTCACTGTTTCCGCATCTATTTGCCGTGAAGTGATGGGACCAGATGCGATGATCTTAGTTGTCTGAATGTTGAGTTTTAAGCCAACTTTTTCACTCTCCTCTTTCACTTTCTTCAGGAGGCTCTTTAGTTCTTTGCTTTCTGCCATAAGGGTGGTGTCATCTGCATATCTGAGGTTACTGATATTTCTCCCAGCATTCTTGATTCCAGCCTGTGCTTCATCCAGCCCGGCATTTTGCATGATGTACTCTGCATGTAAGTTAAATAAGCAGGGTGACAGTATACAGCCTTGATGTACTCGTTTCCCAATTTGGAACCAGTCTGTTGTTCCATGTCCACTTCTAACTGGTTCTTCTTGACCTACATACAAATTTCTCACGAGGCAGGTCAGGTGATCGGTATTCCCATCTCTTTAAGAATTTTCTACATTTAGCTGTGATCCACTCAGTCAAAGGCTTTGACATAGTCAATAAAGCAAAAGTAGATGTTTTTCTGGAACTCTCTTGCTTTTTCCATGATCCAGCAGATGCTGGCAATGTGATCTCTGGTTCCTCTGCCTTTTCTAAATCCAGCTTGAACATCTGGAAGTTCTTGGTTCATGTACTGTTGAAGCCTGGCTTGGAGAATTTTGAGCATTACTTTGCTAGTGTGTGAGATGAGTTCAGTTGTGCAGTAGTTGGAACATTCTTTGGCGTTGCCTTTCTTTGGGCTTCTCTTGTGGCTCAGTAGGTGAAGAATCCACCTGCAATGCAGGAGACCTGGGTTCGATCGCTGGGTTGGGAAGATCCCCTGGAGAAAGGAAAGGCTACCCACTCCAGTATTCTGGCCTGGAGAATTCCACGAGGTCGCAAAGAGTTGGACATGACTGGGAATGGTAGGCATACAGAAAGGTTTTTATAATACTTTGGGTCAAATAATTAATAAGTCTTTCTTTAGGCCAGATTCATATTTCCCATATGAAAATTTAGGATACTAGAATTTAACAAGTTGGCACACATCACTGTGATGTAACTGAGACACTGACAGTTACATCACGCTGGTGACGGACAGTCAGGTTTCAGAAGCCACCACATGCTGGTTCACACACAGCACCACAGGCAGGCTCAGTAAGGCCCTCCTGAATCCACCTACAACCAACCCACCAGCGAGGTCTTTAGCCTCCCCACCTTCAGTCTTGGTTGAGTCAGAGCTCCCCATCCATGGCAAACACAGTAAGATAGTTCATCTATTTTGCTAGCCAGTGCTTGCTTCCTAGAAGAATAGAAAGAGACTAAATCCCACCTTCCAGGAGCAAGAGCACTAGCCAGCTCCTTCTGACCTTGGCTCACGACCTTGAACTTGACCTTGGTCCCCACAGCGGGGTGCTCATCACACTCCAAGGACGAGAGTGACCTAAACACCAGCCCAAATAGAGCTGGGACATCATCCCCTTACAAACTGTCTTAACAGCCTCAATGGAAGTCCCGAGTTTCCGCTGCTTCAGGAGTTCTTCCATTGTCCTGAAATTAATAGCACTGAGATCAAGTTCCCAGACGGAGTTCAGGGGCCATTAGGCACAAATTGAGGTCAAGGGTGGCTCCTGGGGACAGTCTTGAGCCATGAGGGGCCATAGGGAAGGTCTCAGGCCACAGCCGATTTCACGCTCTGGTGAAATCACAGCTGGCTTCACACTGCTGAGTGTGACCTACGGGCTCCAGGCAAAGCACTCCACACGGCCCGGAGCCTCTTAGGACCTGGGCCACGCCTTTGCAGCCACGCTAAGGTGGGTGTTTGAAGGTCCTTTGAGGGAAAGCCTTCCAGGGCTGGGGGTCGTGCAGGTGCGTCGCCTGCAGGCCTTCACCCCTTAGCCAGCCCCGCCGGAGCTCCTGTACCCATTGCCGGGAAGCGTTCTAGCCCCGCTTCTGTCTTCCGCATCCTTGGCCCCTCGAAGCCACCGGGCCACTCTGTGGCTCTCTGCTGCCCCCTCCTGTCACAAAGTGGTAATGACTCCACAGGCCCCATCCTCTGGACCAGTTTCCAAGGTCCCAGAAGTCTGGCTTCTGCATATTCCTCTGTACTGTGGGCAGGTCTTCCCGCTTTGTACTCTGACTTCACGGACAACTCTCTCTCCTGGATCCCTTCCTAACATGTCTGTGGACATTTGTGAGTCCTTTCCTGACTTTCCTCTTCCTCAATAAAGAGCGTCTTCAAAGAGACAGTTCAAGGACTCTTCTCTGTTCAGATATTCACTCGTGGGGAAACCATCCCCTTACAGATTTTCAAGCAACAGCCTCAGCGGAAGTGGTAGATTTCCATTCCAAGACCTGTGTTGCATTTTTCTCTCCACCCCTTCATTGTTCCTTCTCTCTCTTTTCACAATTCTTATTTATAGATTTCTGGGCTGGAGTTAAACTTTCAGTGGGCTGTCTGGCCTGGCCCTAGAATGACAAAAATGTAAGATCCAGGCTCTAAGGGACAAACTGTGTAGATCTTTCTGAGAAGATTAGATTATTTCTCCCCATGTGTGCATCCAGCAAACTTCTGCTGGAAATTCATCAGCACTGGAAAAATTATGGTTGATCAGACTCAAAGAACAGGCAAATGTATACACAAGCCAAAACAATAGGTTTTTGGTCCATGTACATATTAAAAACCACTCAACAGCTTTTGGGCAGAAAAAAGCACTAGCCACGTGGTTTTCACTAGCCTTTGCATCCCTCCCCTGTACAACCCCATCAAAAGATGAACAGCTCTATGATTAAAAATATACACACGTATACTAATTCTATTTTCTAAAGAGATGGACAGATTCACAGCATGCCAGTGTCAGCTCTAAACCCCATAATCTGTGGAGGATTAAGTTCTAAGCTTATCCTCTCTGAATCCATCCATAATAATGAGATTTTGGTTCATTTGAATTTAAATGCTATAACTGAGTATCTGGAAGCAGAATTTATTAAAACCCTCACCCAAGTTATTACTGAATGTGTTGCTTACGTGTCCGACAGGATTTTCTTTTAAAAAAAAATTAACATTTACTCAGAAGTGAGGTAAAATGAGTCCATAATGTAAACAAATCACCTCCTTTCTATTTTATATAATCATACTTTATTTTACTTTTAAAATTAACCTGGGGCATTTTCCACTTTTAATAAAGAAGTATTTTTCTGTCGTTGAATAAAATTAGCTGATCTAACTCAAACTTTATGCTGCCAGTTTTATAAAAGCAGCCCATTCTCAAGTAAGCAAAACTTATCATTAGCAATGTAATATACTTATTATAAAATGGCTTTTACAAAACTTTGTTAAATATTGCCAATAAACACATTATCAGCAACGGATTTTACATATCCTAAAGGAATGAGGCATTATTTTTGAGCTTTAACATGACAAACGTAAGGTTATTCAACCTATAGATAACCCATATTATAGACATCCATCACTGTTACTTGAAGGGAAGTATATTAAATTAAAACAATTTAAAATGGTAAACATAACCGATGTTTAATATGGAAAATTTCAGAACTTAAGAACTAAACTTGAATGTAGGTATTACAAAAACTGACAAGAAATAGCAAATTCTTCAATTGTATGCAAACAGAAATGGCTTTGTAAAATCCAATCTGCCTCAACTATAGCTTTTACAAAACTTTGTTAAATATTGCCAATAAACACATTATCAGCAACGGATTTTACATATCCTAAAGGAATGAGGCATTATTTTTGAGCTTTAACATGACAAACGTAAGGTTATTCAACCTATAGATAACCCATATTATAGACATCCATCACTGTTACTTGAAGGGAAGTATATTAAATTAAAACAATTAAAAATGGTAAACATAACCGATGTTTAATATGGAAAATTTCAGAACTTAAGAACTAAACTTGAATGTAGGTATTACAAAAACTGACAAGAAATAGCAAATTCTTCAATTGTATGCAAACAGAAATGGCTTTGTAAAATCCAATCTGCCTCAACTATAAGTGATTAGAAACTAGTAATAAATTAGCATGCCTTGAAGTCCCAGGTTTTTGTATTTCAGGCAGCTAACATCAAAAAAATAAATGACTGATAAAGTCATAAAAACTTTGTGTAAACCTATAGCTCAGTACTTTGAACTAAAGAGAAAACACAAAGATCAGTTACTAATTTGCTGATGGTTCTTAACAGTCTCTTGGACGACTACCAACGTTCGTGCCCTCAGAGCTCTGTAGGAAATCAGTAGTAGCTCTTCAATACTGCCACTAGATGGCAGAGACCTGGCGACTCAGCCTTAGTCTAAAATTAGTTAAAACTCTGGGAATGGTTCAGTTCAGTTCAGTTGCTCAGTCATGTCCGACTCCTTGCAACTCCATGGACTGCAGCACACAAGGCCTCCCTGTCCATCATTAACTCCTGGAGTTTACTCAAACCCGTGTCCATCAAGTCAGTGATTCCATCCAACCATCTCATCCTCTGTCGTACCCTTCTGCTCCTGCCTTCAGTCTTTCCCAGCATCTGGTTCTTTCCCAATGAGTAGGTTCTTCACATCAGGTGGCCAAAGTATTGGAGTTCAGTTTCAACATCAGTCCTTCAAATGAATATTCAGGACTAATCTCCTTTAGGCTGGACTGGTTAGATCTCCTTGCAGTCCAAGGGACTCTCAAGAGTCTTCTCCAACAGCACAGTTCAAAAGCATCAATTCCTCAGTGCTCAGCTTCTTTATAGTCCAACTCTCACATCCATACATGACTACTGGAAAAAACTATAGCTTTGACTAGATGGAATCTGGTTGGCCAAGTAATGTCTCTGTTTTTTACTATGCTGTCTAGGTTGATCGTAGCTTTTCTTCCAAGGAGCAAGTGTCTTTTAATTTCATGGCTGCAGTCACCACTTGCAGTGATTTTGGAGCCCCAAGAAATAAAGTTTCACTGTTTCCGCATCTATTTGCCGTGAAGTGATGGGACCAGATGCGATGATCTTAGTTGTCTGAATGTTGAGTTTTAAGCCAACTTNCCACCTGCAGTGATTTTGGAGCCCCCCAAAATAAAGTTTCACTGTTTCCCCATCTATTTGCCGTGAAGTGATGGGACCAGATGCGATGATCTTCGTTTTCTGAATGTTGAGTTTTAAGCCAACTTTTTCACTCTCCTCTTTCACTTTCTTCAGGAGGCTGTTTAGTTCTTTGCTTTCTCACATAAGGGTGGTGTCATCTGCATATCTGAGGTTACTGATATTTCTCCCAGCATTCTTGATTTCAGCCTGTGCTTCATCCAGCCCGGCATTTTGCATGATGTACTTTGCATATAAGTTAAATAAGCAGGGTGACAATATACAGCCTTGATGTACTCTTTTCCCAATTTGGAACCAGTCTGTTGTTCCATGTCCGCTTCTAACTGGTTCTTCTTGACCTACATACAAATTTCTTACGAGGCAGGTCAGGTGGTCTGGTATTCCCATCTCTTTCAGAATTTTCCACATTTAGCTGTGATCCACTCAGTCAAAGGCTTTGACATAGTCAATAAAGCAAAAGTAGATGTTTTTCTGGAACTCTCTTGCTTTTTCCATGATCCAGCGGATGCTGGCAGTGTGATCTCTGGTTCCTCTGCCTTTTCTAAATCCAGCTTGAACATCTGGAAGTTCTTGGTTCATGTACTGTTGAAGCCTGGCTTGGAGAATTTTGAGCATTACTTTGCTAGTGTGTGAGATGAGTTCAGTTGTGCGGTAGTTGGAACATTCTTTGGCGTTGCCTTTCTTTGGGCTTCTCTTGTGGCTCAGTAGGTGAAGAATCCACCTGCAATGCAGGAGACCTGGGTTCGATCGCTGGGTTGGGAAGATCCCCTGGAGAAAGGAAAGGCTACCCACTCCAGTATTCTGGCCTGGAGAATTCCACGAGGTCGCAAAGAGTTGGACATGACTGGGAATGGTAGGCATACAGAAAGGTTTTTATAATACTTTGGGTCAAATAATTAATAAGTCTTTCTTTAGGCCAGATTCATATTTCCCATATGAAAATTTAGGATACTAGAATGTAACAAGTTGGCACACATCAGAAAAGGGAAAAAATAGTGGAGGAAAAGAAAGATATTTTCCCTAAAAATTGCTTATTTTTAGCTATGATAAATATTATAACAGAATAGCATAAGGGAGAAATACAGAGGTTAAAACCATGAATCTCCCCTCCACCCACTTTGGAATGAACACGGAATATATATCTGCAACTATTAGAAACATACACTTACAGATTAACAACTTGGCTGAATTTAAATTGAAACCATCTGGAGGTATATCGAATGACTTAAATGTCTTTAAATATAATGGTAATTTTTACTCCAAACAACATTTTTTAACAACTTACTGGAAAAAAATTCGTATACCATATAATTCAACCATTTATTGTGTAAATTCAATATTTTCCAATAAAGCCACAAAATTATACAACCATCACCACAATCTAACTTTAGAACATTTTGTTTCCTTTATAAGAAACCCCATGTACCCACTGACTGTCAATACACATTCCTTCTACAACCCCCCACTCAGCAAACCCTAATCTACTCTGTGTTTCTATAGATTTGCCTGTTCTGAATATTTCATATAAATGGAATCAAACAATATGTGATCTTTTGAGATTGGCTTCATAAACTTAGAATAATGTTTTCAAGATTCATCTATGATGTAGCATGCATCAGAATTTTATTCCTTTCTATTTATTACTGAAAATATAAAATATTTTATATTTCACATTGATAATATTATATAATGATAAGATAGAGCACATTTTATCCATTCATCAGCTGATGAACATCTGGGTAGTTTCTATCTTTTTTCTATTCTGAATAATGCTACTGTGAAAGCTGGCATACAAGTATATGTGTTTTCAAATTCAGGGGGTTATACCTAGGAGTGGAATTCCTGGGTCACATAATTCCATGTTTAACCTTTTGCAGAAATGCCAAACTGCTTTCCATAGTGGCTATGCCATTTTATACTCCCATTCGTGCTCATGCCCGGCTGCTTCAGCCGTGTCCAACTCTTTGCGACCCCACGGACAGTAGCCCACCAGGCTCTTCTGTCCACGGGATCCTCCAGGCCAGAATACTGGAGTGGGTTGCCATGCCCTCCTCCAGGGGATCTTCCCGACCCAGGGGTTGAACCCAGGTCTCTTATGTTTCCTGCAAGGGCAGATGCATTCTTTACAATTAGTGCCACTAGCCCATTTATATACTTTCTTTAGAGATGTATCTATTGAAATTTATTGCCTGTTTGTAATTAGGTTGTCTTTTTAATTATTGAGTTTTGTGTGTTGTTTATGTATTCTGGACATAGGTCTCTTATCTGATATATGATTTGCAAATATTTTTTCCAATGCTGAGGGTTGCCTTTTCACTTTCTAATGGCGCCCTTTGCAGCACAAAAGTCCTTGCCCCATGGTTTAATCTTCCATTTTTTTCTTTTGTCACTTTTGCTTTTGGTGTCATATCTAAGTAGCCACTGTCTAACTTAGGGTCACAGATTTACTCCTGCTTTTCTGTAAGATTTTGATTATGTAGCTCTTCCATTAGGTTGATGACTCATCTGGAACGAATTTGTGTGTGTGTGAAGTTTGAGTCCAACTTCATTCTTTTGCATGTGAATATCCAGTTGTCTCAGCACCATTTGTTGAAGAGACTGCAACTGCCTGCCCAATTGTTGAACTGTCTTGGCCCAAGCAACGTATTATAACCTAAGTAATGTGTATGTATTTGGAAGAACAATCAAGGATATTGCTCCAGATGCTTTTCTGAAGCTCAAACAAAGACTACCACTCATTTATACATTTCAAATGAGTTTGTGATTTCAACATATCACCATGCCTAGCCTCAATAGACATTCAGATTAATGAATAAACATACAAATCTCTCTGCCTTTTTCTGTTTTCAAAGGCCAATTTATATATCTCTTCATTTTGATTTTGTACATTTTGCTTGCAAATTATAAAATCCTCAAATTGTCTAAGACATGACACTGTTAAATTCACTAAATTCTTATTTGCATCTGTTTATTTTGCCTCTTGATAAAGGTGTTAGTATAAACTTTTTTCGAAGACTACCTACATTGAAATAGCATCTAATTTGAGTTTGCTTGAAATTTTATTTTTATTTCTCAAGAGTGCTGTTTCTCAAACTTGACCTCAATCTCCTAGTAGCACCTGCAGATGACCCACAAAATGTCTTATGAACTTACTTAATAAAAACTGATGTACAATGTGATGAGGACAGTTACCATCCATTACTGAACACTGGACCAGGCATTTTACATATGCTAAGCCACGGTGGCCAAGTCAGTAAGCTACTGAACTTGGATTCAAATCCACATCTGTCTGCCTCCAAGGACAACATGCTTGGCCTCTCCATGGTGTCCTTTGAAGACAGCAATGGACATTTAATAAATGCATCTCTAGACTCTCTTGCAACCCCATGGACTGTAAGATACCTTTATATTTGTGCATAAAACCAAAATTACAATGGGAAAGTTTTTTTAATTTGTATATGAGAATACATCAAAATCACTGAAACAATATTACTTCCAAATAGCATGGAGCACCTCGTGAATAATCTTATTGGCAATTGATATGTAGTTTTTAAGTGGAATTAAACAAAGGGCAATGTTTTTGGTTTTTTAATATGCTGTGATTAGTCGCTCAGTCGTGTCCGACTCCTTGTGACTTTGTGGACTGTAGCCCGCCAGTTTCCTCTGTCCATGGGGATTCTCCAGTCAAGTAAACTGAAGTGGGTTGCCATGCCCCCGTCCAGGGATCAAACCCAGGTCTCCCGCATTGCAGGCGGATTCTTTACTGTCTGAGTCACCAGGAAAGCCCCTTTGAATATTCTACTTTTGGGTTAAACAAACATCTCTCCCAGGTGGTGCTAGTGGTCCTGCTCCCGCCTTCCAGTGCAGGAATCATAAGAGATGCTGGTTTGATCCCTGGGTCAGAATGAGTCCCTGGAGAAGGGCATGGCAACCCACTCCAGTATTCTTGGCTGGAGAATCTCATGGACAGAAAAGCCTAGTAGGCTACCGTCCATGAGGTCGCAAAGGATCGGACACGACTGAATCAACTTAGCATGCAGACATATAGATGAGATTCAGATTTATAATCTAAATGGTAACACTGAGGAGACCCAGGGACACATAACACTTTTTAGTTCAAAACATGTGCCCACCCAATATCATAATACGAATGTAACTGTAAGAACCAGAACACCATGTGAAACATGACACAACTTATTCATTTATTTTTCTTTTTATTCCTTCATTCAGCAAATATTTAGAGAGTGGTGATTAAACTCTAGACATTATCCTAGGCACCAAAGACACATCTATTACCAACACAAGATTCCTGCACCTGGGGCCTTTACTTGCAGTGAATAGACACAGATAAGAGCACCTAAAAAAAAAAAAAAAAAAANTATTGTTGACAACTGACCTGTCTTTTCCATTTGAGTAAAACAATGATTCTGCTTCAGGAAGAGGTTTTCAAAACAGTTGCTGACTGCCAGCATCCTCAAATCCTCTATGACTCTAGAAAAGAAAAGAAGGGTAGAAACTAAAACTCCTTTTTTCCAAAAACCCTAACAGACATTCCAGGCCACTTAAAACTTCTGTGATGGCCACCAAACTAACAGTGGAAACTGCAAGAGAAGGCATTTTTCCTGGCCAATTTGATTTGACCCAGCCCTCATCTGCTAGCTGAGATTAGACTACGTTTGGTGATAAGATATGGTATATGAGAATTACAAGTGTGTTATCACGTTGTGCTACATCATGGGGCCAAAAATAAAAAGAAAACGTGAAAGGTTATCACTAGAAATGTGTGGGAAGCTGATAACTAAGGAAAAGGAAGTCTGCAGTATGACAAAGTCCACAGATAAATCTCACCACATGCAGCAAAACTCAAATAATAAATACGCTGGGCACCAAAAAATCTAAAATAGAAACAAGGACAATAAGATATATTTTCAGCTGTAGATGCCCACACAGACTATATTCCCAAATATGTTTATTCTACATGCATAGGAAAATATGAAGAAAGGCTTGAAAGGGAAAACATGTATCATAAGAAACGGTGGTACTGTGGAAACTACTGGGGTCAAGACAAGGGAAGATACTGCCCAGTTACCAACTTGTGAATCTATGGAAATCATGGCTAAAGAATAACATATTCAGGCTACCAAATTCTGATGCAAAACATCTGCAGTCCCAGCCGTCCATTGTTTCACCAAAGTGGGAAGGGAAAGATGTATCTAAACCCGCTACATGGGCGAGCTGCATCAGCAGAGAATGCTAGGTTCCAGCAGAGTTTCCATTCTCAACAAAAGATGGACTGTTCTCAGCTCTTTCTCAGCAACCTTGATAAAATCTGAAAAGATGTGCCTGTCAGAAAGTTGATAAGAGCTTAGCTGCAGTGGAAGTACTGATAGGGAACCCTCACTTCAAACCCGTAAAGTCTAATAAGCACAAGAAGTCAGCAGTGGTTATTGCTGTGCAGACACTAAGTCGTGTCCTACTCTTTGAGATCCCATGGACTATTGCATGACAGGTTCCTCTGTTTCCACTATCTCCTGGAGTTTGTTCAAACACATGTCCATTGAGTCTATGCTGTTACCTAGCCATCTCATCCTCTGCCACCCCCTTCTCCTTTTGCCTTCAATCTTTCCCAGCATCAGGCTCTTCTCCAATGAGAACTCCATGAAAAGGCGAAAAGTTAGCAGTGAACAAACAGGAAAATCGCTGGTATCAAATATCAAATCATCATCTACCTTGTCATTTCTTCATCACCTTCCAAACCACCTGGAGCTACTCAATACATAACTGAAATTTCTAACCTCACACCAAAATGTCTGCAATCACTTATCAGAATACAGATCACAATTTCAAACATTCTTTTTTTAAAAAAGAAAAGATAAGAAAAAAGAATAGTGAGAAATGTACTTATTTGTATGCCAGATATCTCGAAGCTTTCCAAAAGCATGACCTAATCTAAAAATGTTCTGGAAGCATAAGATGAAGTCATATTTTTTCCATGTACCTTATAGACATCTTGCCAACCTTATGGGAGGTGTTCAGAAGGAAAATCTGAGAGATTATGATTTTCATTTGAAAATCACAGGTCACTCTCAAAAAGGACAGTGGGTTGGCCCAAAAGTTCATTTGTTTTTTCCATAACATGTTATCAAAAACCCGAATGAATTTTTGGGCCAACCCACTACACGACGTGTTAGAGAAATCTTCAGAATGTCCAGGAGGAGGAATATAAAAGGAAATTTCCTTTAATTCTTTTCTTCTATTTTGAGGGGAAAAAACACAAATAAATAATTTGAAAATATCAATTTTTTTAAAAAGCACTTTTTTTTTGCAATGTGCATTTGTATACCCCACTGAACCACTGTAATCAGGGTGATGGATATCCAACTGATTTTTCATTAACAATGTTGCACCCTGTACTTTTTTAGATAGTGCCCAGTGGGCTCCAAACCAAGCATTTGCACAGCAGTAGAGACGCCTAGAAAATGCTGGAGCTCCCAGAGCAAGTGGGGCTAGATGGAGCATGTCCGCACTGAACTCATGACTCTGAAATCCTTGAGGCTATAGTCAGCAGATTATAACGGCTAAGATGAAAGCCATTTTCAAGAATAATGATGAGATGAACAGTATTTCTGAAAATAAAAGTATATTATTGAAGACTCAGATAGCAAATAGCAGAGTACAAAATCAAGTTTTGCTTTCATATCATGTCCAAAATGCTTTTTCAGTTGTTTTTAAACCTATAGTTTTACTTATGTGGATTTTAAAAGTTTAAGCTTTCAAAAAGTAATCTATATCAAAATAGGTTTTTCCTACTCTGTGAGTTAAGAATTCATTGCTGTGGGATCTTAAATAAGCTATTGATCAAAAAAGATTGGGAAGATAAGGTAGGAACAAGTTGCCTGCATGCGTACTCAGTCACTTCAATCATGTTTGACTCTTTATGACCCTATAGACTCAGTCCACCAGGGCCTTCTGTCCATGGGATTCTCCAGGCAAGAATATTGGAGTGGGTTGTCATGCCGTGATCCTCCAGGGGATCTTCCAGACCCAGGGATATAACCCATGTCTCCTATATCTCTTATATTTCAAGTAGACTCTTTACTGCTGAGCCACTAGGGAAGCCCAGGAACAAGTTAGTAATTATTAAACTAGTAAGCTGGTAAACAAATAACTTTTCCACTGATACAGAAAAATGAAGCAACCACAAAGTTCAACACAAACTACCAGCAACATCTGGTTGCATATATAATGGTTCCCTCCCTCAGCAGATCCTTATCATCACAGAAGCCTGAAGACCCAGGACTGAGGAGCTGTGATGGTTAAGTTTATGTGCTATTTTGATGAGGCCAAAGCACCCAAATATTTGAACCAGTGCCAATCTTGATATTGCTGAGAAGGTATTTTTATTTTAATGATGTGCTTATGTGTGTATTCAGTTGCTCATTTGTATCTGACTCTGCAATCCTATGAACTATAGCCAGCCAGGCTCCTCTGTCCATGGAATTTCCCAGGCAAGAATGCTAAAGTGGGTTGCCATTTCCTCCTCCAGGGTGATGATATTCACATTTAAATCGGTAGACTTAGAGTAAAGCTGTTTATCCTCTGGTTGTAGGTGGGCTTCGTCTGATCAGTTGAAGGCCTCCAGAGACCAGACTGAAGTTCCCCAGAAAAACAGGTAATTCTATTTGCAGTCTGCCTTTAGAGTCAAGCTGCAGCTTGAAACCTACTTGGTTTCCCAGGTAGGAAATCCTACCTGGGTTTCCAGCCCATCCTGCAGCTTTGAACTTGCCAGCCCATATAATCACAGGAGTCAATTCCTCCAAATCACTCTCTTTTTATTTAGGTCAGTCGGTAAAGAATCTGCCTGCAGTAGCAGGAGACAAGGGTTTGATCCTTGCGTCAGGAAGATCCCCTGGAGAAGGAAATGACAACNTGTGGCAAGGTGCGTCTAACAGCAGGGAGGCGACCTTAGAGGATCATAAGCAAAGAAGCAACACAGCCAGTGGATATGGCCCAAGTGGTCAGGTTCAGGGGTAGTTTAGAGGTAGAACCAAAAGATCTTGCAGAAGTTTCACCTGTACAGGTAGCAGAAAGAAAAGAGGTAAATGCATGAGATAAGGTCTTAAATTGCACAGCATAATTCAGACTTGTATTTTTGTACAACAGAAGAGAAAACGTAAATCTAACAGAATTGAAATTAAAATAAAAAAAAACTCCCTCTTTCATTTCCCTCTTGCATCCTCTGGAGAAGGTTCCCATCATCACATTAGACTGTGCATTCCAACAATTTTAATCATACCAGGTGATTCTAGGTACAGAAAATTGTTCCACAAAAAAGAAAAAAAAAATGATCTATTTTGCCAGATCCGCCTAAGGACTTTTCCTTTAAATAGCTGTGTATGTTCCTAGTGGCCAACATGTCTAGGGGTGTTAAACCATCCTCAGCCTTTGTCTCTGCAAACTACCCTTATCTTAATCCCACCCAAGGCACCAGCCCAGCTATCCATGTTTGTACCACATCTTTTCATATCCTACCCCCAAGACAGGCTTCCCAGCTAGCTCAGCTGGTAAAGAATCTGCCTGCAATGTAGGAGAGCCCAGTTCAATTCCTGGCTCGGAAGTTCCCTTGGAGAAGGGATAGGCTACCCACTCAATTTTCCTGGTCTTCCCTGGTGGCTCAGACAGTAAAGAAACCACCTGCAATGCGGGAGACCTGGATTCAATTCCTGGGTTAGGAAGATCCCCTGGAGGAGGACATGGCAACCCACTCCAGCACTCTTGCTGAAGAATCCCATGGACAGAGAAGCCTGGTGGGCTACAGTTCATGGGGTCACAAAGAGTCCGATGTGACTGAGAGACTAAACACAACACAGTGCCCCCAAGACACAGGTGACTGGGCCGAGACTGCATAGGGCTGGCTAATTTATCGACAGGTCAAAGAGTTGACAGAACGAATACAGAGCCCGCTTGTTCTTGGTTCTGGGACTGAGAGGCTGTGGAGAGAGAGCTCGAATCCATACGGAGCAAGACAAAGCCTAGTGTTTCTAGTTCTAGGGGAGTGGAAACTGGGGGTTTCAGGCTGGCAGGGGGAAGAGGGGAAGCAAGGCCAGCATGAAGGCAGGAGAAAGCATAGACCAAAAAGGAGGATCAAGAGATCATGGACACTCAGAATTAAAGAAATCCAACCCTTTGGGTGTCTTGCAATCACAATTCCTGGTGAGACACTCCTCTACTCCATTTAAAGATAAGGCCGTTTACAAATGCTGGGCTTTATCTAGCTTTTATTAAGAACAAATATGGGGCTTCCCCAGTGGCCCAGAGGTAAAGCATCTGCTGCAATGCAGGAGACTCAGGACATATAGGTTCGATCCCTGGGTTGGGAAGATCCCCTGAAGGAGGGCATGGCAACCCGCTCCAGAATTCTTGCCTGGAGAATCCCACAGACAGAGGAGGCTGGCAGCCACAGTCCATAGTGTTGCAGAATCAGACATGACTGAAACAACTGAGCATGCATGCATGCACACAAAAANCTGGGTTGGGAAGATCCCCTGAAGGAGGGCATGGCAACCCGCTCCAGAATTCTTGCCTGGAGAATCCCACAGACAGAGGAGGCTGGCAGCCACAGTCCATAGTGTTGCAGAATCAGACATGACTGAAACAACTGAGCATGCATGCATGCACACAAAAACAAATCTACTACAAGGCCTGGCTGTAGCATATTGTTGACAACTGACCTGTCTTTTCCATTTGAGTAAAACAATGATTCTGCTTCAGGAAGAGGTTTTCAAAACAGTTGCTGACTGCCAGCATCCTCAAATCCTCTATGACTCTAGAAAAGAAAAGAAGGGTAGAAACTAAAACTCCTTTTTTCCAAAAACCCTAACAGACATTCCAGGCCACTTAAAACTTCTGTGATGGCCACCAAACTAACAGTGGAAACTGCAAGAGAAGGCATTTTTCCTGGCCAATTTGATTTGACCCAGCCCTCATCTGCTAGCTGAGATTAGACTACGTTTGGTGATAAGATATGGTATATGAGAATTACAAGTGTGTTATCACGTTGTGCTACATCATGGGGCCAAAAATAAAAAGAAAACGTGAAAGGTTATCACTAGAAATGTGTGGGAAGCTGATAACTAAGGAAAAGGAAGTCTGCAGTATGACAAAGTCCACAGATAAATCTCACCACATGCAGCAAAACTCAAATAATAAATACGCTGGGCACCAAAAAATCTAAAATAGAAACAAGGACAATAAGATATATTTTCAGCTGTAGATGCCCACACAGACTATATTCCCAAATATGTTTATTCTACATGCATAGGAAAATATGAAGAAAGGCTTGAAAGGGAAAACATGTATCATAAGAAACGGTGGTACTGTGGAAACTACTGGGGTCAAGACAAGGGAAGATACTGCCCAGTTACCAACTTGTGAATCTATGGAAATCATGGCTAAAGAATAACATATTCAGGCTACCAAATTCTGATGCAAAACATCTGCAGTCCCAGCCGTCCATTGTTTCACCAAAGTGGGAAGGGAAAGATGTATCTAAACCCGCTACATGAGCGAGCTGCATCAGCAGAGAATGCTAGGTTCCAGCAGAGTTTCCATTCTCAACAAAAGATGGACTGTTCTCAGCTCTTTCTCAGCAACCTTGATAAAATCTGAAAAGATGTGCCTGTCAGAAAGTTGATAAGAGCTTAGCTGCAGTGGAAGTACTGATAGGGAACCCTCACTTCAAACCCGTAAAGTCTAATAAGCACAAGAAGTCAGCAGTGGTTATTGCTGTGCAGACACTAAGTCGTGTCCTACTCTTTGAGATCCCATGGACTATTGCATGACAGGTTCCTCTGTTTCCACTATCTCCTGGAGTTTGTTCAAACACATGTCCATTGAGTCTATGCTGTTACCTAGCCATCTCATCCTCTGCCACCCCCTTCTCCTTTTGCCTTCAATCTTTCCCAGCATCAGGCTCTTCTCCAATGAGAACTCCATGAAAAGGCGAAAAGTTAGCAGTGAACAAACAGGAAAATCGCTGGTATCAAATATCAAATCATCATCTACCTTGTCATTTCTTCATCACCTTCCAAACCACCTGGAGCTACTCAATACATAACTGAAATTTCTAACCTCACACCAAAATGTCTGCAATCACTTATCAGAATACAGATCACAATTTCAAACATTCTTTTTTTAAAAAAGAAAAGATAAGAAAAAAGAATAGTGAGAAATGTACTTATTTGTATGCCAGATATCTCGAAGCTTTCCAAAAGCATGACCTAATCTAAAAATGTTCTGGAAGCATAAGATGAAGTCATATTTTTTCCATGTACCTTATAGACATCTTGCCAACCTTATGGGAGGTGTTCAGAAGGAAAATCTGAGAGATTATGATTTTCATTTGAAAATCACAGGTCACTCTCAAAAAGGACAGTGGGTTGGCCCAAAAGTTCATTTGTTTTTTCCATAACATGTTATCAAAAACCNCTGGAAGCATAAGATGAAGTCATATTTTTTCCATGTACCTTATAGACATCTTGCCAACCTTATGGGAGGTGTTCAGAAGGAAAATCTGAGAGATTATGATTTTCATTTGAAAATCACAGGTCACTCTCAAAAAGGACAGTGGGTTGGCCCAAAAGTTCATTTGTTTTTTCCATAACATGTTATCAAAAACCCGAATGAATTTTTGGGCCAACCCACTACACGACGTGTTAGAGAAATCTTCAGAATGTCCAGGAGGAGGAATATAAAAGGAAATTTCCTTTAATTCTTTTCTTCTATTTTGAGGGGAAAAAACACAAATAAATAATTTGAAAATATCAATTTTTTTAAAAAGCACTTTTTTTTTGCAATGTGCATTTGTATACCCCACTGAACCACTGTAATCAGGGTGATGGATATCCAACTGATTTTTCATTAACAATGTTGCACCCTGTACTTTTTTAGATAGTGCCCAGTGGGCTCCAAACCAAGCATTTGCACAGCAGTAGAGACGCCTAGAAAATGCTGGAGCTCCCAGAGCAAGTGGGGCTAGATGGAGCATGTCCGCACTGAACTCATGACTCTGAAATCCTTGAGGCTATAGTCAGCAGATTATAACGGCTAAGATGAAAGCCATTTTCAAGAATAATGATGAGATGAACATTATTTCTGAAAATAAAAGTATATTATTGAAGACTCAGATAGCAAATAGCAGAGTGCAAAATCAAGTTTTGCTTTCATATCATGTCCAAAATGCTTTTTCAGTTGTTTTTAAACCTATAGTTTTACTTATGTGGATTTTAAAAGTTTAAGCTTTCAAAAAGTAATCTATATCAAAATAGGTTTTTCCTACTCTGTGAGTTAAGAATTCATTGCTGTGGGATCTTAAATAAGCTATTGATCAAAAAAGATTGGGAAGATAAGGTAGGAACAAGTTGCCTGCATGCGTACTCAGTCACTTCAATCATGTCTGACTCTTTATGATTATGACCCAATAGACTCAGTCCACCAGGGCCTTCTGTCCATGGGATTCTCCAGGCAAGAATACTGGAGTGGGTTGTCATGCCGTGATCCTCCAGGGGATCTTCCAGACCCAGGGATATAACCCATGTCTCCTATATCTCTTATATTTCAAGTAGACTCTTTACTGCTGAGCCACTAGGGAAGCCCAGGAACAAGTTAGTAATTATTAAACTAGTAAGCTGGTAAACAAATAACTTTTCCACTGATACAGAAAAATAAAGCAACCACAAAGTTCAACACAAACTACCAGCAACATCTGGTTGCATATATAATGGTTCCCTCCCTCAGCAGATCCTTATCATCACAGAAGCCTGAAGACCCAGGACTGAGGAGCTGTGATGGTTAAGTTTATGTGCTATTTTGATGAGGCCAAAGCACCCAAATATTTGAACCAGTGCCAATCTTGATATTGCTGAGAAGGTATTTTTATTTTAATGATGTGCTTATGTGTGTATTCAGTTGCTCATTTGTATCTGACTCTGCAATCCTATGAACTATAGCCAGCCAGGCTCCTCTGTCCATGGAATTTCCCAGGCAAGAATGCTAAAGTGGGTTGCCATTTCCTCCTCCAGGGTGATGATATTCACATTTAAATCGGTAGACTTAGAGTAAAGCTGTTTATCCTCTGGTTGTAGGTGGGCTTCGTCTGATCAGTTGAAGGCCTCCAGAGACCAGACTGAAGTTCCCCAGAAAAACAGGTAATTCTATTTGCAGTCTGCCTTTAGAGTCAAGCTGCAGCTTGAAACCTACTTGGTTTCCCAGGTAGGAAATCCTACCTGGGTTTCCAGCCCATCCTGCAGCTTTGAACTTACCAGCCCATATAATCACAGGAGTCAATTCCTCCAAATCACTCTCTTTTTATTTAGGTCAGTCGGTAAAGAATCTGCCTGCAGTAGCAGGAGACAAGGGTTTGATCCTTGCGTCAGGAAGATCCCCTGGAGAAGGAAATGACAACCACTCCAGTTTCTTGCCTGGAAAATCCCATGCACAGAGGAGTGTGGTAGGTTGTGGTCCATGGAGTCTCAAAGAGTCGGGCACAACTGAGCAACTAACATTTTCCCTTTCATGCTTTATAGATTATACAACCACCAAAGAGAAACACTATCTCTCCTGCCTTGCTGCTGCTGCTACTGCTGCTAAGTCGCTTCAGTCGTGTCCAACTCTGTGCGACCCCACAGACAGCAGCCCACCAGGCTCCCCCGTCCCTGGGATTCTCCAGGCAAGAACAGTTTTTTCCTCCTAAAAAAAAAAAGAGAGAGAGAGAGACATGAAGACTAATACCTGCCTTACGAATGAAGGTAGAGCTTTTGGATTTATTTACGCAAACGCTTACGGAGCACCTTTGACACAGCAGACCCCGCACTGTCCCAGCCCCATGGGGGTGCAGCAGAGAACCAAAGAGACTCAGTCTCAGCCCTCACGGAGTTTATCATCTGGTGGCAAGCTACACATGATAGGCAAATAAGCTACTGCATCACGGATTCAATGGTGCAGTGCAATGAAGAACAACAGAACAGGAAAGGGAGATAGAGAGGGTTGCTGCTTTAAATACAGGGATGGGGAGGACTGGGAGGGAGGCAGGGGAGGAGAAATACCAGGCGAGGGAACAGCAGCTATAAATGTCTGAGGTGAGGGTGTGCCTGGTGTGTCCAGAGAGCAAGGAGGCCAGGGGTTAGAGCAGAGTCATCCAGGCAGAGAAGGACAGAGGTCTTTCTCTGAGCGAGGTGAGTGGCCAGTGGAAGGTTTCAAGGGAAGGAGTGACGGGATTGGACATGACTTTGAACAGTTACTCTGGCGGCTCTATGGAGAGTCGAGTCTGGGAGGTCACGCCTGGACTAAGGGAGAACTTGAAGACAATATACTTCAGGCAGGAAAGGATGGTGGTTAGAGTCGCCAGGTAGGAGAGGTGCGATCCATCAGTGCCCAAGCGGCAGGATTCCAAAGCAGACCTGCTCCCCTTTGGAAGCATCAAGGTCTGAAGGTCACAGATGACTCTGGCACACAGGGATGTCCAAGGCTTGGGTATGAACCCAAGGAAGTGCTCCTGGAAGTTCCTTGGGCTGGGGGGTGGGGCGAGGGGTAAGGCAGGAAGATCTATGACAATGTGACCACAAAGACTCTATCATAATCACAGCTAAAATAGCCAATGTTCCTGGATATGGAGAAAGGATGAGGGGCAAAGGGGACATAGTGTCTGTGCAGTCTAGAAAAGGGGGCAAGGCTCTTCCGGTCTGTCTCCAGAATTAGCCCAGATAGGCAGCATGGTGGCGGTTTTCATGTTCCGTCTGTTGCAGGGCACAAATATCCTTA
The DNA here is from genome assembly GCA_006410675.1 of Oreotragus oreotragus. NCBI lineage: Eukaryota > Metazoa > Chordata > Mammalia > Artiodactyla > Bovidae > Oreotragus > Oreotragus oreotragus. Next base: position 365,999 of record SJYX01024786.1, read on the forward strand.
TAACACAGAGGGATGCATCAAGTTCTCTTGGTCTGGTGGCAGCTGCCACTGGGATCATCATGTTAATCTTCTTATCCTGGTTCTGCGTCCAACTAACAGCCTGATGGCCAGGTAGTCTCCTGGGAGCAGTGAGTTCCCACGCTAGTTACATGAACATTATGCATTAGTTCCCATGCTACACCATGAATGTTGCAATTCATTTGATAGCTATGCTTTTCATAGTAAATTAATAAATTGGTTCAAAGGAAGGGACATATTATACCTATGTCCGATTCATGTTGATGCATGGCAGAAACAAAACACAATATTTTAAAGTGAGTATCCTTCAATTAAACATACATTTTTAAACAGTCATACTTGCGTGAATGCCATGAGTCCAACTGATGTGAATCAATCCTCTTGAATCTGAATGATTAGAAAATGTCAATATGTCTTGCTAAACTGAGGAGGAGACTTTAAATCCCTGGCAATGCCACCCTGAAAGGTTGGCAAAGGTGGTGGGGTGATTCGAGCTGGACTTTGATGAGAGAATAGGAGTTTGTTAGCTCAAGAATTCAGGAGGAACACTGTAGGAATGAAATATGCAAAACCACATGGGCAGGAAAGGAAGGTTTTTGTTCACATAGTTGTCCAGCATCCATGAAGCAGAGACTGAGCGTTGGAGCATTGTTGAGATACATTTGAAAAGTTGTTTGTGGTCAGATTATTCCCTGAATGCTGTAACGAGAAGGTTGGATTCTCGGCTAAGACCGGGAGGCTGGCCACTATATGTAAGCACACTTGGAATACAATGGAATATTGATTTGTTTTAGAAAATGTCTCCAACGTAAGGATGTGAAGGATGGACTGCACTGGAGAGAAACTGGATGTACTGGGATGCGTGAGGAAGAGTTTCCCCGGGGAAACAACATGGACCTGAAGAAAGGCAGAGGGAAGGTCCAGATGGGAGTAGCATCAACAGGATGACTCAAAATGCACTGTGTGTGAATATTAATGGAGATGCTCAGATAGATTTAGCTTAGCCAGATAGTTAGACAGCAAGATCATTAACTCAGACAGGGAAGGGAAATGGGCAAGCACGTGTTGGAGGAGGATATATTGAGTTCACTTTTGAACATGTTGATTTTGAAATGTTTGTAAGTCATCCAAGTGGAGACATCTAGAAGACGGAAACATAGCTCTGTGGTTCAGGAGAGCCCTGTGGGCAAAGCTGCAGCTTTGGGATTTGCTGTGGAAGACAAACAAAATCATACAATCATACAAATTAGAATAGATTAGAATTTGGTAGTGTGAGGAGACAGGTAAATGAATAGAATGCCAGATTAATCTTCTAGAGTGCCAGTTACCTCATGGGATTGCCCATTTGAAAGCTCCAGTGGGAGAGGAGACCTTAAAAGCTCTCATCTCTGTCTCCCTCTCACCCACCCACCCCCCACCACACACACACATAAATTCGTAACTATGTGAGTTGATGATGTTAACGTGACTTATTACATGATCATTTCACTGTATGTACAAGTATCAAATCATGATGTCATACACCTGAAACTAATATATACATGTCACTTGTATCTCAATAAAAATACATCTTTGCATACACACACACACACACACACACACACACACACAAGCTCAGTGAGTTCTCTCTCATTCTTATCCCCTCTTCAGCCTGCCATCTGACACTTGACAGGCTAGATCATCCTTATCCTTTCATCCTATAACCACCTCCCACTTGCTTCAGCCGAGACGGACTTCTCACTGTGCTCACAATCCATTAAGCTGACTGGGATACCACCTGCCCATTTGCCTCCTCTCAGGTAATCCACCTCACCTGTCCTTCTAAGCCAAGCTAACTTTCAAGTCTTCTATGAGAAATGAGGAAGAAGAGAAAGTGAGAATAATTACTGAAAAATTTTGTCTATTTTACCTTACAGGTGGACTAGGAAGAAGAGAAGCATAGGGACTTCGCTGGCAGTCTAGCAGTTAAGACTCCATGTTTCCCCTGCAGGGGTTAGGGGTTCAATCCCTGGTTGGGGAACTTAGATCCCACAAGCTACATGGGCAAAAAGTAAAAAGTAAATAAAAATTTTAAAATAGGAGAAGGTAAAATGATTAAGTAAATAACTAACAATGTCTCTATGAATATAGTGATCAGTACTATGCATTTTTGAAAGCAATCATTTGCTATTGATATTGAAGTTTCCCATTTACTTCAAATAGCAATGTCTTGTTTTTTAGTAAAATAGCAACTCCTGGATTCAACATTTCTAGCTTTCTGCTGAATATGTGAACAATTGCTAGTTGGCAAGTTTTGATATGAGCGCTGCAATTCAAGGATTAGAGGAAAACACCTGGGGAAGTTTTTGAAATTACCCAAGCTCCTGAAGATTCTGTTATTACTTCCCTTGGGGGCTAGCCTGCTGCTTGAGAACCCCTAGCTTGTGAGTCTTCTCATGGATGGATGTACCTCTGCCTCCTGTATGGGTCTGAGAATCACTGCAGAGCATGCTGTGCTGTGCTTAATCGCTCAGTCATGTCCGACTCTTTGCCACCCCATGGTCTATAACCCGCTGGGCCTCCTTGTCCATGGGGATTCTCCAGGCAAGAATACTGGAGTGGGTTGCCATGCCCTCCTCCAGCGGATCCTCCCAACCCAGGAACTGAACCCAGGTCTCCTGCACTGCAGGCAGATTCTTTACCATCTGAGCCACCAGGGAAGCCCCCCACAGGGTCTGCCGTGGGAAACGGCAGACCTCTTACAAAATCTCAAGCTGGTTATTCCCAGTGATAAAGAAAATCCGCACCCCCCATCCCCCGGCCAAAAATTGAAAGCAATTAATTGGGTGACTCCAGTTCCACAGACTATAAGGAACAACCCCCAGAAGATATTTAAAAGTATAAGGAGATTTTCCCCTTAAATTGTCATGCAAAATTTTTAAAATATGTAAGAAATGCAATATCCAAGTGAAAACCAAGTCAGCAGCCTGTCTCCAATCTGCTGGGTGATATACTTAGCATATTTATAATTCAATAAGCTGACTTTAAAGCTGTTTTGAGCGACTAAACTACTTTGTTTCCTCCTGTGACTTCATGGAACTCTGTGTCTTCCTCGTTGCCAATCACTCTGAGGCCACCGTGTCCTCCAGAGAGGCCGGCTGTGTTTCCTGCTATGTTGTGTTAATAGTTCTTAATGATGTGGGTACAGTTTCATTGGAGCAATCATTTTTTGTTCAGTTTATGAATACCAAACAGTCCCAAGCTGTTTTGATGACTAATACCTGCATGTATTATTGTCATTCACTCAGAGCCAGGATTTATTTAGCATCTTAAATTTTAATGGCCCTGTGTTTATTTTTATTAACAAAAGCAAACAGAGCTCTTTGAAATACGTAGGCACTTGGCTCTAATGAAAGATAATAAGGTACCAAAACTTATTCTAGAAAGTTCTATCCTAGAACTTTAAAATCAGAGAAGAATCAGGTGATCCCTTACTTTGTTGGCTCTGGCTCAAGGTGAGCCGCAGAATCACATGGAGATTCCCGAGCTGGAAGGTTCTCATGAGATCCCCAGGTCTGCATTTAACACAAGAACTCAGGGTGATCCTTGAGCTCAGGGTGAAACTTCCTGGCTGACCTCTTCACATACTCACAATGAAGCTGAGCCCCAGGGAGGTTAAAGGACATTCCCAAGGTCGTACAGCTGGATCACAGCTAATGACGGCCAAGCAGAAGCGATGTAGCCTCACTCTCAGCTCTGGGCTCCTCATTCCGATACCTTGCCGGTCTGGACTGCTCCTCTGCTAGGTCCCTACGGCAGGAGCGGTTGCCTCTCTAGTGCTTCCTGGAAGGGACACTCCCAGTTCTCTGCAGGTGCCACAGACGAGAAGGAATCTACCTCTGTGCCAAAAGCAGCAGAAAAGCTGTCACCTTCAGGGGAGGACAAAGGAAGCCAGCACCAAACAACATTAAAGCCAAGTGCCAGGAGCTTGGAGAGACAGACAGAGATCACTCTGAAATGGCAAGTTCACTCATGACTCACCTAACATGAGCACAATTGTAAAAAGTAAAAATCAAAACTCCATTTTTAGTTAACTTTTGTGTATGATGTTAAGAATGCTCTCATTTCATTCTTTGACATGGATCAGTATTACCCAGCCATTAAAAAAGAATGAAATAATGCCACTTGCAGCCACATGGATGGACCCATAGATAATTATACTCTCAGACAGAGAAAGACAGATCCCATATGATATCACTCTTATGTGGAATCTAAACAAGGACACTAATGCACTTATTTACAAATCAGAAACAAAATAACAGATATAGAAAACAAAATTATGGTTACCAGACAGGAAGGGAGAGAGAGATTTATCAGGAGTTTGGGATTAACATATACATACCACTATATAAAACAGATAAACAAGGACCTACTGTATACCACTGGGAATGGGAACTCTACTCAATATTTCGTAACAACCTATAAAGAACCTTTAGTTTTGATTAAAAAAAAAAAAGGCTAAAAAGTATGGGGTGGGGGGCCGCCCTAAGGAAAGGCACGTGGGGGACTTCTGGGATGCTGGCTGTATTCTATTTCTTGACCTGGGAGGTGGTTACATCTGTGTCCCCTTTAAAACACGTGTCTCTTTTTGTGTTGTATGTGTTTCTCTGAATATATGTTATATTAATATTTTGCAATAAAAATTTGTAAAGGGTTTCAAAAGCCTGAGGGATACAGGTTCCAGTATAGATGTTGGGTTGCATCTCTGCATGAATTGCTAAAATTAGAGTCCAGCTGTGCCTCCGGTTAGTGTAAATATTTGTCTGTGTACCAGCCCAGAGGACTTACACCGCAGAGGTCTTATGATGTTTAATTGGAAGGCATTTGATTGGAGGTTGCCAGGATTCATTCAACACTAAATATAGTGCCCATCTAATTCCATATGACTTACACGTTTAGTGCTGACTATATTAAAAATCATCTTTAAAATAGTCATGTTTGCTTGATGCACCAATGTTTTCAGCTGTAGTATCTATGATTCCCAAGCAAACATGGAGAAATAAATATATGTCCTAAAGGGGAAGATGAGTAATTTTCTGAGCTTTACAAGGGCAAAGGCTGTCATTTTGCAACTTAAAAAAAAAAAAACTTGAATTTATTTTGATTTAGGTGTGATTAGCCAGGAACTAAACCAAAACTTGAAGACGTCAGAAGATGAAGTTATAGTCGATGGCTATCATTTCATTGTTTGAATTGATTCACACTATTAATACATCTAGATAAGACAGCTTTGGATGGTGTGCCCATGTGTGCTATTTTAAGTTATAGAATATTTAGAAACAATTTGGTACCAGAGTTGACGACAACTGCTTCCACAAAACTGAATTCTTAACATGTTTTTTAATTTCCTGTGATTTACTATCTGAAAATGGACCTAACTTATTAACATAGTACTTCAAAATTAATTATTTGGATTTACCATAATGAAGTATATCATTATGAATAAGAGTATAATTTATATGCATACTTAAAAAATAATAACAAAACACACACCTATGTACCTACCACCCAATTTAAGAAATAAATAAAAATCTCTGTTCCTTTTCTCCTCCATAAGAGGCAAACACTATTTTGAATTTTATGACTATCACTCCATGCTTTTCTCTGAAATTTTACCAAGTGTATGTAGTACATATAATTGCACATATTGCTTAGCTTGACATGTTTCAAGCATTGTGTGTGTTAGTCACTCAGTCACATCTGACTCTGCAACCCCATGGACTGTAGCCCGCCAGTCTCCTCTGTCCATGAAATTCTCCAGGCAAGAATACTGGAGTGGGTTGCCAGTTCCTGCTCCAGAGGTTTTAAGCATTAAATAAATGAAATCATGTAGCAGCATCTTCAATAAATTTTATTTATTCAGCATTCCTTTGTTTTTATATTTACCATGTCAACAAGCGTATCTTACTTCATTCATTTTCAGTGTTCTATATGCAATTTTCTGAATATATATCGTAAAGCACTGATTCTTACTTTCATGTAAAAGGTATTTGGGTTGTTTCCAATTTGAGGGTTTTGTTCTGTTACCAAAAATGATGCTATTAACATTCTTAGACATGCCTTTTGCCCATGTGCAAGTTTCTCACAATTGAATCTCTAGCAGTGGAATTCCTAGATCATTGGCACACATATCTTTAACTCGAGCAGATAACGTCAAATTGTTTTTCCCAAGTGGTTGTACACAGTTACATTCTTAAATGTCTGAATTTGCTTTTCACTCCCACTTACTCAACTATGAGTTACACAGCAGTAGTAACTTTCCCTTGCAGATTCTCTTGCTTACAAGTATTAGAAGCAAACTCTGAAGCGACTTGTCAGGCTCACATAACCACGCTACAGAAAGGCCAAAGGTTGGCTTTAGTTGTGACCGGAAGTGGGAATTTTAATTCCATCAAGACTGTCCCTCTCACTCTCATTTCTGCCTCCCAGTGATGCCTGCCTCGTTCTCTCCAAGCAGCTTCTCCACCAAGGAAGGGACACTGCCGTCTGTAATTCCAGATTAACAGTCCTAATGAGAGCTGGACTGAGCCAGCCTGGGGTCCAAGCTCATTCCTTAGATTGATAATCCCTGTGACCAGTGGGTGAGGCCTTCTGATGGGGTCACAGGACCACTTATGTGGTGGACAGTTAGGAGCTTGGTTATCAAGGAAGAGGGGTGACATGGTGAGCTGATGACTGGTGTAAACTGTAAACAATGACTAAAATTGGGATGATGGCTAAATAGAATAAACCTTAGCCAACCCTTACATGACGTGTAAAGTATGACACAGAGGATGTCACACCTGAGGACACGCCTGTCACACCCTGACTCCTCCACCGCAAGAAGCCAAGAAAGGGACACCCCTCTCTCCAGGTGCCTGGCGTCGCTTGTGGAGGTGTCGCAAGTGGCAGGCATGGGAAGAGAAGTGACCTGGCAGCTTGAGCATATCTTCAATGGCTTGAACTTCACTTGAACACACTGTTTAGCTTCTAAGGCCAGAGTAGGTTTGTAATGTAACAGGCTTAACATGGGACTGTTTTTCCTGCCAATCAGAACCTAGACGCTTCAGATAAGACTTGTTACAGACAGAAATAAAGATGCCGCGTCTCTTTCCACATAACTGCACTGCGGTGTGAGCCCACACAGCCTTGAAGTTCCTGCCTCTGTTTCCTGGTTCAGGCGCCCCCCCCACCCCCTGGCCCTCCTGGCTGAGAGTCCCCCAGTCTCTGCCTGGACCCTCTCTGCCTCAGCCTAGGTGTCACAGAGCCTTACCATCAGGACACCACAGGGAGTCAGCATCCTTACATGTGGAAGTGAAAGACCAGTTGTATGAGATACAGTCAGTGTCCAGGCAATGCTTGCCATTCCCATGGACGCCAGCCTGACTTCATTGGCCAACTTGGCTGTGGGGCTGAAAACTTTCTCTGGACACCAGTGGCTACTCACAGGCACATGACAGGCTGGAAACACCAGACAATTAAGGTCCTTTGGGAGCAGCACCAATGACTATCTGGGAGATAAAGACCTCAGCCCCTTTGCCGAGGTGTGGGTCATTTGAGATACATGCTCTAATGTACTCCCCAGCCTCCCCAGCAAGGTTAGATGCCAGTTGCCCACGTGGTAACTTGTTTGACAGCACATCTGTGAGATAATAGAAAATGTGTATATTGGTCTCTGCCTCTGGCTTCTGGCACAGAGATCCCAAGAACCTTGTAATTTCCTAAAAGTGATAAGAGCACAGAAACATCCCTTGCTCGAATATTTGGTTCTTGACTCTGGTTCTGATGTAGGGGTCCTGAGAATCATTGTAAATTCTTGGGTGATGGGAGCGTCTTTTGTTCCAATGAGGTAACTCTGAGTGAGCCCCTAGGCGGTTCCTGGGTGGCGCTTGTTACAAGAAGGCTAGGAATTAGATAGTTAGAAGCTTGGAATTTTAGCTCTACCTCCACATTATCTTGAGAAGGGAGAAGGACTGGAAATGGAGTTAATGATGGGTCAGGCCTACATGATGAGGCCTCCATAAAAATCCCAATATTGGTGGGTTTAGAGGCTTGCAGGTTGGTGAACACATCCACCCTGGAGGGGGATCAGTGTAAGGCAGCCCACCTCCACCAGGACAGGAGCTCCTGTGCTCAGGACCCTCCCAGGCACCTCTTCATCTGGCTGCTCACCTGTATTCTTTAAAACATCCTTCAAATTGGTAAGTGTAAGTGGTTCCCTCCACTCAGTGAGCTGCTCTGGAATTAATGGAATCTGAGGAGGGCATCATGGGAACCCTGATTGGTGGCCAAGTCAGACAGAAGTGCTGGATGCCCTGAGGATCTGCTCCTTGTAGTTGGCACTTGAACAGGGCTCGGGCAGTCTTGGGGGACCAAGACCTTAACCTAGGGGATCTGACACCAAGCTAGGAATTAGATAGTTAGAAGCTTGGAATTTTAGCTCTACCTCCACATTATCTTGAGAAGGGAGAAGGACTGGAAATGGAGTTAATGATGGGTCAGGCCTACATGATGAGGCCTCCATAAAAATCCCAATATTGGTGGGTTTAGAGGCTTGCAGGTTGGTGAACACATCCACCCTGGAGGGGGATCAGTGTAAGGCAGCCCACCTCCACCAGGACAGGAGCTCCTGTGCTCAGGACCCTCCCAGGCACCTCTTCATCTGGCTGCTCACCTGTATTCTTTAAAACATCCTTCAAATTGGTAAGTGTAAGTGGTTCCCTCCACTTAGTGAGCTGCTCTGGAATTAATGGAATCTGAGGAGGGCATCATGGGAACCCTGATTGGTGGCCAAGTCAGACAGAAGTGCTGGATGCCCTGAGGATCTGCTCCTTGTAGTTGGCACTTGAACAGGGCTCGGGCAGTCTTGGGGGACCAAGACCTTAACCTAGGGGATCTGACACCATCTCCAGCTGACGGGGTCAGAGTTCAGTTAAATTGTGAGACACTCAGCTGGTGTCATGGAGAGTTGCTCGGCACATGGAAAAGACCCCACACATGTGGTGATCAGAATTGTCACAGTGAAGTGTTCAGTGTGATAAATGAAGGAGACACACAGGGGAAGGACCATGGAATATTCCAGCACTGCACCCTTATTGGCTTTCTTCCATTATATTTAACTTCTCCACTAACCTATTGGTGTTTCCTGGGAACATGCCCCAAGTAAATCTTCTTGTATCTAAATCCTTTCCTTGGGTTTGCCTCTGAAGGGGTATATAAGACAACAGGGAAACAAAACATAAAAACCTCCAACAACATGACTGTGAAGTACCCAGATTTCCACAGGAGAGTCTGAGGTAAGCTCCCTTCAGAATCCTAAGCAGGAAACTGAGGTGAAAGCCCTTCACCCTTTCATGTAATTAGGGCAAAGCTAGGACACATGCTTCCAGAATCTCTTCCCTCCTTCACTTCTCTCCCCTCCTTTCTATGCTGGAACACAAGCAACCTTTTGCTGGACGTTACCTATATCATATCTTCCTTCTACTGTTGGAAAGCAGGCCTCTACTTATCTGATATAAAGATTTTCACCATCATTGGCTGAAGGTGTATCTTTTTAAAACTCATGAGAAATCTATGTGCTGGGTCATCCAGATTCAGCCCTTGGTTAATGTGGGTAAAGAGGAGAGTGAAAAAGCCAGCTTGAAACTCAATAATCAAAAAACTAAGATTGTGGCATCTGGTCCCATCACTTCATGGCAAATAGAAGGGGGAAAGGTTAAAGTAGTGACAGATTTATTTTCTTGGGCTCCAAAATCACTGCAGATGGTGAATGAAACCATGACATTAAAAGGCACTTGTTCCTTGGAAGGAAAGCTACGACAAACCTAGACAGCATGTTGAAAAGCTGAGACATCACTTTGCCAATAATGATCTGTATAGTCAAAACTATGGTCTTCCCAGTGGTCATGTACGGAGGTGAGAGTTGGATCATAAAGAAGGCTGAGTGACAGAGAATTGATGCTTTTGCACTGTGGTGTTGGAGAAGACTCTTTAGAGGCCCTTGGACAGCAAGGAGATCAAACCAGTCAATCCTAAAGGAGATCAACCCTGAATATTCATTGGCAAGACTGATGCTGAACTGAAGCTCTAATATTCTAGCTACATGATGTGAAGAGCTGACTCACTGGAAAAGACCCTGACGCTGAGAAAGATTGAAGGTTAAAGGAAAAGGGGGCAGAAGAGGATGAGATTATTAGGTAGCATCATGGACTCAGTGGACATGAATTTGAGCCAACTCTGGAAGAGAAGACAAAGCAGCCTTGTGTCGTGCAGTCCATGAGGTCACAGACCAACTGGGCATACAAAATTCTCTCTCAAAACTTACTGAGCAGCTTTCACTACTTTTTTATTTCAGAAGCTATCACCTGTTTTTATTCTCTATTCTTTCTGAAATATCCATCTCCCTGCTAGAAGCAGAGATACTGAAGAAAAAGAGAGGAAAGAAACAAATAAAAGTGAAAGGAAGAATACAGAACTTCAGGGCCTTTCCTACAAAATAGGTCAATTTGAAACAAATAGTGCACCTAATATTCAAAGAAATTAAAACCAAGTTGCCCTTCCTGACAAAATAAGCCTGAAAAACAGGTGATCAAGCAAGAGATAAAGAGAGAACAGGGGATGAAAAGTGAGCTTATGGATCTCAGGAATGAGCTCTTCTGAACATGAAATTATTCAGGGCAGGAAGGGTGAGCCCAACTTTCTCCACTCCTGCCCCAACTCTAGCAATTTTCTTTACCCCTTCAGATTCTTCTGATTAAACAAAGACTCCACCTTCCCAGAGGGACAATCCAAAAATTTTACCAGCCCATCTGGCCCTGTTACCACAGTCAATTTGACCACTATTTGGTCTACATTTTAGCTGTAAAATATAGTTAAAATATATCGAGCCATCCCTGGTGGTTCAGATGGTAAGGAATCTGCCTGCAATGCAGGAGAACTGGGTTCAATCCCTAGGTTGGAAAGATTCCTTGGAGAAGGAAATGGCTACCCACTCCAGTATTCTTGCATGGAGAATTCCATGGACAGAGGAGCCTGGCAGGCCACAGTCCATGGGGTCGCAAAGAGTCAGACACGACTAAGTGACTAACACAATTTACAGAAACGAATTTCTCCTTCAGTTCAGTTCAGTTGCTCAGTCGTGTCCGACTCTTTGTGACCCCATGAATCGCAGCACACCAGGCCTCCCTATCCATCACCATCTCCTGGAGTTCACTCAGACTCACGTCCATCGAGTCTGTGATGCCATCCAACCATTTCATCCTTGGTCGTCCCCTTCTCCTCCTGCCCCCAATCCCTCCCAGCATCAGAGTCTTTTCCAATGAGTCAACTCTTCGCATGAGGTGGCCAAAGTACTGGAGCTTCAGCTTTAGCATCATTCCTTCCAAAGAAATCCCAGGGTTGATCTCCTTCAGAATGGACTGGTTGGATCTCCTTGCATTCCAAGGGACTCTCAAGAGTCTTCTCCAACACCACAGTTCAAAAGCATCGATTCTTCGGCGCTCAGCTTTCTTCACAGTCCAACTCTCACATCCATACATGACCACAGGAAAAACCATAGCCTTGACTAG
>SJYX01024786.1:378082-390120 GCA_006410675.1 Oreotragus oreotragus
CCAAGGTAAGGAGCAGCCGTGAAGAGACAACCCACGCCCAAGGTAAGAGAAACCCAAGTAAGATGGTAGGTGATGCAAGAGAGCATCAGAGGGCAGACACACTGAAACCATACTCGCAGAAAACTAGTCAATCTAATCACACTAGGACCAGGGCCTTGTCTAACTCAATGAAACCAAGCCATGCCTGCAGGGCAACCCAAGGCGGGCGGGTCAATTTCTCCTTAGAGCCCCCCAGAAGGAAAACAGACATGGATAAAAGCATATCCAGAAACAAAGACAATAGGCTTGAGGAAATAACAAAATGAAATGAAAAAGAACAAACAGATAAAATAAGGAAAAAGATGGCAAACAGGGATGGGACAACATAAAAATTATCACTATTCTCAAAGCTCACGAAATAGGGGGAGAATCAACAATATATTTGAATAAATGTTCCTGAAATAAAGATTCAAATCCATAAATTACAAAGACATAGCTAAGCCAACACTTCAGAAAATTTGACTAGGACCACTTAATCAGACATATCCCAGAAAATGGATTTGAGGAGGGAAATGGTAGCAAGTTACACAGGCAAGAAATAAGAAAGCACATGAAAATCAGCTAAAATAAGAAAGAACAAGAGAGTGTGGGAGAACAAGTTGGCAGAGGAGTAGGTGGACATGGAGAACATCTCTCTCCAAGGATGCATCAGGAATACACCTTCAGACACAGAAGTGCATGCAGAACTCCAGCTGAAAGTGGACAAGAGTACGTGATCAGTGGAAAAGAATATATAGGAGCATGCAAAACTCGGTAGGATGAAGGAACTGGTGGGGAAACAGGAGTGTTAGTAGGACTGGACCTGCCCTCAGCAGGTGGGGGTACTTAAGCAGAGGTCCTATGCGCACATCAGGGCAATTGTCTGAGTCGGAGGAGAAATAAGGCTGAGAGTGAAACAGCTGATCAGTGCAGCCTATGTGGAATGAGAATAAGACAGTCCTTACCACAGCCATATATACCCTGGACAGGGACACTGGTCCCCAGGAAGGTGAAGTGGCTGGGAGCTGGGGTTTAGGGATTGTGGAGCAATCCCAGGGAGAGGGCTGCTGTGGACTGCAGAACGATGGACTGAAGGGTTGTGAGGGAGGAAATCGTGGTGGGAAATGCCTGTGGAGGAAAGCCAGGCAGCCATGGAAGCAAGGCGATACTGCTGAGACAGCATAGTGGGTGGAGCCATCACCATAGCCTCTCTCTCTCCACATGCCAGCAACGGCAACTGAACAATAGAGAGGCTGGCCCATCAAGCACCTGATGCATTGAACTACAGAGCAGGATCCCAGCCAGGGTACTTCTATAAGTGACTGATGGATGGAACTACATGGTAGGACCCCACCCAGGGTGCCCCTTTAAGTGCCTGATGTGCCAATATACAGAGTAGGACCCTAGTTAGGGGGCCCCTCTATGTGCCTGATGCACTGATATACAGAGAAGGACTCCAGCCAGGAGGGCTTCTATGTGCCTGAGGCACCAAACAATAGAGAAGGACCCCAGGCAAGGGAGTCCTCTAAGTGCCTGAACGGGCAGAGCTGTGGAGAAAGACTGGCCAAAGAGGCCTTCTGATCATCTACAAGAGGCTCAGAAAAAGACTCTAATCAGGCCATAACCCCTGCAGTGGAGGCAGTCTGTGTCCCTGTACAGTTAGTGCCACCAGGGTCCCCGAAAGCCAAGTAGCTGCGCCACCATCACATTGAACTGTCACTGGGGCAGAGCTGACACAGGGCAAAAAGTCTTGCATTTATGCACGCAGCGTTGCTTTGGTCGTGTTCAACTCTTTGCAACCCTGTGGGCTGTAGCCTGCCAGGCTTCTCTGTCAGAGAAGGTTCTCCAGGCAAGAATACAGGAGTGTACTGGCCAATACTGGTTGCCATGTTTCCTGCTGCCCTAGCTGCCAACCCCCTTGAGTATCTAGTGCTGCCAGAACTCCTGTGACCCAAGTAGCCGCACCATTTCCATACCTGGCCCTCACTGGGGCAGACCCAAGTCCTCCAAGGCAGCCTCAGGAGCAAACCTCAGTGGATGACCCACATGCAGAGGTGGAAATAAATCCACAATTGAAACCCAGGGGCAGTGTGGGTAAGGAAGAAGACCTAAACCCTTCCCACCAGCTGTACAAGCTGCAGATTAAATCCACATGATCAACTAGGCAGACTCTGTGTCTATGGAATATATAAAAGGCCACTGAGAGCTCCCACAAAAGAAAATGCACTAGTTCTGATAGCTGTGGACATTGGAGGCAAGAACACATAGGAGTAGGAGCAGATTAGAACCTGAGCTGCCCCCTCAGCAGGTCCAGAGATCAGCACAGTGTTGGAGGGCATCCTAGGGAGAAGTGGTGGACTGTAAATCCCAGCGAGGGAAAGGACTCTGACAGCAGTGACTCAAGAAAAACATTTATTATTCTTATTTTTTGACTTGCTCTGTAGATTCTTTTGGATTTATTTTCCTTCTTTTTTTTTTTCCCCTTTTTTTCCTTCCTCTATTGTAGTTGTCAATTTTATTGGCACTAAGAAATCCAATTAAGATTTTGAGCTAGGGGGTTCATGTTTGGGAGTTCATGTAAAAAAATAAATAAATACCAAAAAAAAAAAGATTTTAAGCTATTTTTTTTTCTCAGTCACATTTTTTATTGTTGTCATAAACATCTGCCTCTATGTTGGGCTTTTGCAGTTCTGTGGAGTTTTCCTTTTTTTTTTTTTACTTTTCTCTTTTCTTAATTTTAGTTTTTAAACTTACTATTATTTTTTCTACATTTATTCCTTTGCTTGTTTTCCCTACTGTTCTTTCCCCCTTGAGGTTAAACTTTAATGTATATAAATATTCTTTATCTGCCTCTATCTAACTTTGAATATCTATTCTTTCTTTCCTTTCTCTGCTTTCCTCTCAAAACATTTGTTAGTTTTATTTTCATTACTTTATTCCCCAGTTGGCACCTTGCTTTAGTTTTGTTATCCAGTTTGTGCTTAAATTAGTTTTGTTCTGGTAAATATAATTTTGGGTTTCCTTTGTTCACTGGGTCCATCTACTGTACTTTATTTTTGTTGTACTGTCTTGATTTTGCTTATGGGTGTATATGTATATACGTATATTCAGTCACACTTTCTATTGTTATAAACCTCTGCCTCTACATTGGGCTTTTGTGTTTCTGTGGAGTTTCTCTTTTTTCTTTCTTCCTCCATTTTCTTCATTTTTTACAGTTTTAATTTTTAATTTTTGTAACCTATTATATTTTTTCCTACATTTTTCCCTTTGTTTGCCTTTCCTTTGTTGTTCTTTTCCCCTTGCAGTTAACCTTTAACGTATATAAATCTTCTTTATCTACCTCTATCTAACTTTGCATAACTATTCTTTCTTTCCTTTCCTCTCAACATATTTGTTCATTTTGTTTTCATTGCTTTATTCCCCACTTGGCAACTTGCTTTAGCTTTGTTTTCCAGTTAGTGCTTAAGTTAGTTTTGTTCTTAACTGGTAAATATAATTTTTTATTTCCTTTGTTTTCTGGGTCAATCTACTGTACTTTATTTTTGCTGGACTATTTTCACTTTGCTCATGGGTGTATATGTGTATCTGTATATTCCATTATTTTAATTATTATTTGCCTGATTTTGTAACTACCATTTATCTGGAGATCATCTTTAGTTCTCCTTTTTGGATATTGTTTTAATCTCACTTAATGCCATAACAAACCACTTGTGGAATCTTCATTCCTGACCAGAGATCAAGCTCTGAGCCTTTGGAGCGGGAGCACTGACTCCAAGACCTAGACTACCAGAGAACTAACCCTAGGGAATACCAAATAGTGAGAACTCACACAAAGGAAGCCACTTGAACATACGACCCAGCATCACCCAACCACCAATAGCACCCTGTGCAGGATGCCTCATCTAAGCAACAAAAATACAAACCCAATAATCAGCAGACAGGATTACCACCTCACTTAGCCTTGCCCATCAGAGGAAAAACAAACAAACAAAAACTCAGCACAAATCTCACCCTATAAGAAGATTACATAAACCACTGGACCAACTTTAAAGGACAGAAACCCCAAGGAAGAAAGAATTCAACCTTGAAACCTGGGGAAAGGAAACCTCAAACATGATAACTTAAAAAAATAATGATAATGAAAAGGCAGAGAAATGCTACACAAATGAAGGAACAAACTAGAAACACAGAAGTCCAAATAAATGAAGAGGAAATATGCAAACTACCTGGAAAAGAATTCAGAATAATGACCGTAAAGATAATCAGAAATCTTGAAAACAAAATGGAGAAAACGCAAGAATCAATTAAAGACATAGAAGAATTAAAGAATAAACATACAGAAACAAAGAACACAATTACTGAAATTAAAAATATTCCAGAAGGAATCAATATCAGAATATCTGAAGCAGAAGAACGAATCAGCGAGCTGGAAGATAAAACAGTGGAAATAACTTCTGAAGAGCAGAATAAAGCAAATAGAATGAAAAGAACTGAGGACAGTCTCAGAGACCTCTGGGACCATATCAAATGCACCAACATTTGCATTATAGGGGGTCCCAGAAGAAGAAGACAACAAGAAAGGGTATGAGAAATTTTTTGAAGAGATTATAGATGAAAATGTCCCCAGCATGGAAAAGGAAATAGTCAATCAAGTTCAAGAGGCCCAAAGAGTCCCATACAGGATAAACCCAAGGAGAAACTTCCAAAGCACATACTAATCAAATGAACAAAGACTAAACACAAAGAAAGAATATTAAAAGCAGCAAGGGGAAAGCAACAAATAACATACAAGGGAAACCCCATACATTTAACACAGCTGATCTGTCAGCTGAAATTCTGAAGGCCAGAAGGGAATAGCAGGATATATTTAAAGTATTGAAAGGGTAAAATCTACAAACAAGATTACGTACCCAGCAAGGATCTCATTCAGAATTGATGGAGAAATAAAACTTTTCAGACAAGCAAAAGTTAAGAGAATTCAGCACCACCAAACCAGCTTTACAACAACTGTTAAAGGGATTTAGATAGTTGAGAAATAAAAGAGAAGAAAAAGATCTACAAAATTGACCCCCAAAATTAAGAAAATGGCAATAGGAACATATATATCAATTACTTTAAATGTAAATGGATTAAATGCTCCAACCAAAAGACACAGACAGGCTGAATGTATACAAAAACAAGACCCACATGTATATATGCTGTCTACAAGAAATCCAGTTCAGACCTCGAGACACATATAGACTGAGAGGATGGAAAAATATATTCCATGCAAATGGGAAGCAAAAGAAAGCTGGCGTAGCAATCCTCATATCAGACAAAACAGACCTTAAAATAAAGATTACCAGAGATAAGGAAGGACACTATAAAATTATCAAGGGATCAATCCAAGAAGAAGACATAACAATTGTAAATATCTATATAGACTGAGAGGATGGAAAAATATATTCCATGCAAATGGGAAGCAAAAGAAAGCTGGCGTAGCAATCCTCATATCAGACAAAACAGACCTTAAAATAAAGATTACCAGAGATAAGGAAGGACACTACAAAATTATCAAGGGATCAATCCAAGAAGAAGACATAACAATTGTAAATATCTATGTAGACTGAGAGGATGGAAAAATATATTCCATGCAAATGGGAAGCAAAAGAAAGCTGGCGTAGCAATCCTCATATCAGACAAAACAGACCTTAAAATAAAGATTACCAGAGATAAGGAAGGACACTACAAAATTATCAAGGGATCAATCCAAGAAGAAGACATAACAATTGTAAATATCTATGTAGACTGAGAGGATGGAAAAATATATTCCATGCAAATGGGAAGCAAAAGAAAGCTGGCGTAGCAATCCTCATATCAGACAAAACAGACCTTAAAATAAAGATTACCAGAGATAAGGAAGGACACTACAAAATTATCAAGGGATCAATCCAAGAAGAAGACATAACAATTGTAAATATCTATGTAGACTGAGAGGATGGAAAAATATATTCCATGCAAATGGGAAGCAAAAGAAAGCTGGCGTAGCAATCCTCATATCAGACAAAACAGACCTTAAAATAAAGATTACCAGAGATAAGGAAGGACACTACAAAATTATCAAGGGATCAATCCAAGAAGAAGACATAACAATTGTAAATATCTATGCGCCCAACATAGGAGCACCTCAGTACATAAGATAAACATTAACAGATATAAAAGGAGAAATTGACAGTAACACAATAATAAGAAGAAACTTTAACACCACACTCACACCAATGGACAGATCATCAAAGCAGAAAATTCATAAGGAAACATAAGTCATAAGTCTTAAATGATACATTAGATGAGATGGATCTCATTGATATTTTCAGGACATTCCATCCAAATGCAGAAGAATACCCCTTCTTCTCAAATGGACATGGACCATTCTCTGGGAGAGACCACATCTTGGGTCACAAATCAAACCTCAGTAAATTTAAGAAAACTGAAATGGTATCAAGCATCTTCTTGGACCACAGTGCTATGAGACTAGATATCAACTGCAAGAAAAAAAGTGTAAGAAACACAGACACATGGAAACTAAAGAACACGTTTCTAAATAACCAAAAGGTTACTGAAGAAATCAAAAGGGAAATCAAAAAACTTCTAGAAGCAAATGACAATGAAAACATGACAACTCAAAACCTCTGGGATCCAACAAAAGCAGTCCTAAGAGGGAAGTTTACAGCAATACAATCCTACCTCAAGAAACAAGAAAAACATCGAATACACAGCCTAACTTTACACCTAAAACAACTGGAAAAAGAAGAGTGAAAAAATCCCCAAAATTGGTAGAAGGAAAGAAAACATAAAGATTTGAGCAGAAATAAATGAAAGAAACAATAGTAAAGATTAATAAAACTAAAAGCTGGTTCTCTGAGAAGATGAACAAAATTGACAAACCTTTAGCCAGACTCATCAAGAAAAAAAGAGAAAAGAATCAAATCAACATAATTAGAAATGAAAATGGAGAGGTTACAACATACAATGCAGAAATACGAAGGATTATAAGAGAATACTATGAACAATTAAATGGCAATAAAAAAGATAACCTGGAAGAAATGGACAGATTCTTAGAAAAGTTCAGTCTTCCTGGACTGAGCCAGGAAGAAATAGAAATTATAAACAACCCAATTACAAGCACTGAAATTGAAGCTTTGATTAAAAACCTCCCCAAAACCAAAAGCCCAGGACCAGATGGCTTCACAGGAGAATTCTACCAAACATTTAGAGAAGAGTTAATGCCTAGCCTTCTAAAACTCTTTCAAAAAATTGCAGAGGAAGGAACACTCTCAAATTCATTCTATGAGGCCAACATCACCCTGATACCAAAACCAGACAAAGACAACACAAAAAAGAAAAGTACAGGCCAATATCACTGATGAACATAGATGCAAAAATCCTCAACAAAATTCTAGCAAACAGAATTCAGCAACACATCAAAAAGCTCATATACCATGATCAAGCTGGGTTTATTCCAGGAATGCAAGGATTCATCAATATATGCAAATCAATGTGGTACACCATATTAACAAACAGAAATATAAAAACCATATGATCATCTCAATAGTTGCAGAAAAGGCCTTGACAAAATTCAGCACCCATTTATGATTAAAACTTTTCAAAAAATTGGCATAGAAGGAATCTATCTCAACATAGTAAAGGCCATATATGATAAGCCTACAGCAAACATCATTCTCAATGGTGGAAAACTGAAAGCATTCCCCCTAAGATCAGGAACAAGACGAGAGTATCCTCTCTTTGCCCACTATTATTCAACATAGTTCTGGAAGTCCTGGCTACTGCAATCAAAGAAAAAGAAATAAAAGGAATCCAGACTGGAAAAGAATTAAAGCTCTCACTGTTTGCAGATGACATGATACTGAACATAGGAAACCCTAAAGATAGTATCAGAAAATTACTCAAGCTAATCAGTGAATTTAGCAAACTTGCAAGATACAAAATCAATACACAGAACTCACTTGCATTACTATATGCTAACAATGAAAAATCAGAAAGAGAAATTAAGGAATCAATCCCACTTACCATTACAACAAAAAGAATTAAATATCTAGGAATAAACTTACATAAGGAGACAAAAGAATTGTACACAGAAAAGTATAAGACACTGATGAAAGAAATCAAAGATGACATAAACAGATGGAGAGATATTCCATGTTCCTGGGTAGGAAGAATCGATATTGTGAAAATGACTATACTACCAAACACAATCTACAGATTTCATGCGATCTGTATCAAATTACCATGGCATTTTTTCACAGAACTAGAACAAAAAATTTCACAATTCATACAGAAACACAAAGAAACCCAAATAGCCAAAGCAGTCTTGAGAAAGAATGGAGCTGGAGGAATTAACTTTCCTGACTTCAGATACTACTACAAAGCTACAATCATCAAAACAGTATGGTACACAATCTACAGATTTAATGCGATCTGTATCAAATTACCATGGCATTTTTTCACAGAACTAGAACAAAAAATTTCACAATTCATACAGAAACACAAAGAAACCCAAATAGCCAAAGCAGTCTTGAGAAAGAATGGAGCTGGAGGAATTAACTTTCCTGACTTCAGATACTACTACAAAGCTACAATCATCAAAACAGTATGGTTCTGGCACAAAAACAGAAATATAGACCAATAGAACAAGATAGAAAGCCCAGAGATAAACCCACACACCTATGGGTACCTTATTTTTGACAAAGGAGGCAAGAATATACAATGGAGCAAAGACAGCCTCTTCAATAAATGGTACTGGGAAAACTGGACAGCTATAAGTAAAAGAATGAAATTAAAATAATTCCTAACACCATATACACAGATAAACTCAAAATGGATTAAATACCTAAATGTAAGACCAAAAACTATAAAACTCTTATTGGAAAACATAGGTAGAACACTCAACAAAATAAATCAAATAAGATCCTCTATAACCCACCTCCTAGATTAATGGGAATAAAAACAAAAGTAAACAAGTGGGACCTGATTAAACTTAAAACCTTTTGCACAGCAAAGGAAACTATAAGCAAGGTGAAAAGACAACCCATAGAATGGGAGAAAATAATAGCAAATGAAATAACTGACAAAGGATTCTTTTCCAAAATATACCAGCAGCTCATACAACTCAATACCAGAAAAACAAACAACCCAATCAAAAAGTGGGGAAAAAAAACCTAAGCAGACATTTCTCCAAAGAAGACATACAGATGGCTAACAAACACATGAAAAGATGTTCAACATCCCTCATTATTAGAGAAATGCAAATGAAAACTACAATGAGATATCACCTCACACTGGTCAGAATGGCTCCCATCAAAAGTTCTACAAACAATAGTTGCTGGAGAGGGTGTAGAGAAAAGGGAATGCTTTTGCACTTTTTGCACTGTATGTAAATTGATAGTCATTATGGAAGATAGTATAGAGATCCCTTTAAAAATTAGGAATAAAACCACCATATGACCCAGGAATCCCAGTCCTAGGCATAAACCCTGAGGAGACCAAAATTGAAAGAGACTTATATATCCCAATGTTCATGGCAGCACTGTTTACAATAGCTAGAACACAGAAGGAACCTAGATGTCCATTGACAGATGAATGAATAAAGAAATTGTGGTACATATACACGATGGAATATTACTCAGCCATAAAACGGAACACATCCAAGTCAGTTCTAATGAGCTGGATGAACCTAGAACCTATTATACAGAGTAAAGGGAGTCAGAAAGAGAAAGATAAATACTGTATTCTAATGCATTTATCGGAGAAGGCAATGGCACCCCACTCCAGTACTCTTGCCTGGAAAATCCCATGGACAGAGGAGCCTGGTAGGCTGCAGCCCATGGGGTCGCTAAGAGTCGAACACAACTGAGCGACTTCACTTTCACTTTTCACTTTCCACTTTCATGCATTGGAGAAGGAAATGGCAACCCACTCCAGTGTTCTTGCCTGGAGAATCCCAGGGATAGGGGGAGCCTGGTGGGCTGCCGTCTATGGGGTCATACAGAGTCGGACACGACTGAAGCAACTTAGTAGCAGCAGCAATGCATATATATGGAATCTAAAAAAATGGTACCGAAGAATTTATTTACAGGGCAGCAAGGGAGAAACAGACATAGAGAACAGACTTATAGACCTGGGGTGAGGGGAGGAGAGGATGAGATGTACGGAAAGAGTAACATGGAAACTTACATTACCATATGTAAAATAGACAGTCAATGGGAATTTGTTGTATGTCTCAGGAAACTCAAACAGGGGCCTCTGTATCAACCTAGAAGGATGGGATGGGGCGGGAGATAGGAGAGAGTTTCAAAAGGGAGGGGATATATGTTTTCCTATGGATGATTCATGTTGAGGTTTGACAGAAAACAGTAAAACTCTGTAAAGCAATTATCCTTCAATAAAAAATAAATTAATAAGAAAAAGAAAGAATAGGAGGAAATGAATTCAGGATATTTAGGGTTCTGACATGCTGAAAGGTGGACTTCCCAGGTGGCTCAGTGGTAAAGAATCTGGCTGCAATGCACGAGACCTGGGTTTGATCCCTGGGTCAGGAAGATCCCCTGGAGGAGGGCATGGCAACCCACTTTAGCACTCTTGCCTAGAGAATTTCATGGTCAGAGGATCCTGGCAGGCTGCAGTCTATAGGGTCGCAAAGTGTCAGACACAACTGAAATGACTAAGCAGGAGCAGCAACATGCTGGACGGCAGCAGAGAGTCATTGTTGAAAGCCTGAAAGCTGGCTGTGTACTTAGACCCCAGCCCTACCCTTTATTACCCTGTCTCCTGACATTGTTTTGCCTCTCTGTGCCTCAGCTTTCTTACCTTTAAGATGATGGTGGCAGAGGTCCCTGGTGGTCCAGTGATTAAGAATCCACCTTCCAACGCACGGGACACGGGTTTGATCCCTAGTGGAGGAACTAAGATCCCACATGCTGCAGGACGACTGAGCCCAAGGGCTGCAACTAGAAAGAAGCCCTCGCGCTGCAACACAAGATCCTACATGCCACAACTGAGACCCTATGCAGCCAAATAAATACATACTTTTAAAATAAGTAAATAAAATGGTACTTTATAAATAAATAAATAAAAATAATAGCCAGTAATAGCCACCCGCAGAATACAGTTATGATGAAGATTGAGATGATACATTTAATCCTCTTAGAAAAATGCCCAGCCCATATTAAGCACAATTAATTATTATTAAATCACAGAACTTGGTAATTTTCTGAAAGTAGAGAGTCAGAGCAAGGAAAGAGATCAAGATGACTCCTAGGCTTCAAGCCTGGACATTCATAGCCCCATTCATTATCAAGGAGAATACAGAAGATAAGATTATAAAAGTGTCCTCAATTATGAATTCGTTTTGAACATTTTATGATGGAGGCATCTTGGGACAGATGAGTACAGCTGTCCCCTGGGCGTCAAGCACTCTTTGGAGAGCAGTCAGGGCTAGAGCCAGATGCAGACATCTTTAGTGAGCGCTTGAAGCCAGGGATGTGGGTGAGGTCTCGTTTGTGAGGCACCCAGGAGAGAAGGAAAGGGTAAGCACTGAACTGCAGAACATCCTCACCTGGGGCCCGGGCAGAGGGCTAAGGGCTGTGATGAGGGGCCAGTGGAGAACAACGGGAGAAGGAAATGGCAACCCACTCCAGTATTCTTGCCTGGAGAATCCTATGGACAGAGGAGCCTGGGGCCATCCATAGGGTCGCACAGAGTCAGACACGACTGAAGCGACTTAGCAGCAGCAGCAGCAGCAGCAGCAGCAGCAGGAGAACAAAGACGAGGGGGATAGTGATGCAACACAGCACTGGGGCTTTGGAGAGCCTGTGATCTGGAACACAGATAAATGGCTAACCTCCCTGGAGAAGGAAATGGCAACCCACTCCAGTATTCTTGCCTGGAGAATCCCATGGACAGAGGAGCTTGGTAGGCTACAGTCCATGGGGTCACAAAGAGTCGGACACGACTGAGTGACTTCA
>SJYX01024786.1:390497-451826 GCA_006410675.1 Oreotragus oreotragus
AGCAGCTCATACAACTCAATACCAGAAAAACAAACAACCCAATCAAAAAGTGGGGAAAAAAAACCTAAGCAGACATTTCTCCAAAGAAGACATACAGATGGCTAACAAACACATGAAAAGATGTTCAACATCCCTCATTATTAGAGAAATGCAAATGAAAACTACAATGAGATATCACCTCACACTGGTCAGAATGGCTCCCATCAAAAGTTCTACAAACAATAGTTGCTGGAGAGGGTGTAGAGAAAAGGGAATGCTTTTGCACTTTTTGCACTGTATGTAAATTGATAGTCATTATGGAAGATAGTATAGAGATCCCTTTAAAAATTAGGAATAAAACCACCATATGACCCAGGAATCCCAGTCCTAGGCATAAACCCTGAGGAGACCAAAATTGAAAGAGACTTATATATCCCAATGTTCATGGCAGCACTGTTTACAATAGCTAGAACACAGAAGGAACCTAGATGTCCATTGACAGATGAATGAATAAAGAAATTGTGGTACATATACACGATGGAATATTACTCAGCCATAAAACGGAACACATCCAAGTCAGTTCTAATGAGCTGGATGAACCTAGAACCTATTATACAGAGTAAAGGGAGTCAGAAAGAGAAAGATAAATACTGTATTCTAATGCATTTATTGGAGAAGGCAATGGCACCCCACTCCAGTACTCTTGCCTGGAAAATCCCATGGACAGAGGAGCCTGGTAGGCTGCAGCCCATGGGGTCGCTAAGAGTCGAACACAACTGAGCGACTTCACTTTCACTTTTCACTTTCCACTTTCATGCATTGGAGAAGGAAATGGCAACCCACTCCAGTGTTCTTGCCTGGAGAATCCCAGGGATAGGGGGAGCCTGGTGGGCTGCCGTCTATGGGGTCATACAGAGTCGGACACGACTGAAGCAACTTAGTAGCAGCAGCAATGCATATATATGGAATCTAAAAAAATGGTACCGAAGAATTTATTTACAGGGCAGCAAGGGAGAAACAGACATAGAGAACAGACTTATAGACCTGGGGTGAGGGGAGGAGAGGATGAGATGTACGGAAAGAGTAACATGGAAACTTACATTACCATATGTAAAATAGACAGTCAATGGGAATTTGTTGTATGTCTCAGGAAACTCAAACAGGGGCCTCTGTATCAACCTAGAAGGATGGGATGGGGCGGGAGATAGGAGAGAGTTTCAAAAGGGAGGGGATATATGTTTTCCTATGGATGATTCATGTTGAGGTTTGACAGAAAACAGCAAAACTCTGTAAAGCAATTATCCTTCAATAAAAAATAAATTAATAAAGAAAAAGAAAGAATAGGAGGAAATGAATTCAGGATATTTAGGGTCCTGACATGCTGAAAGGTGGACTTCCCAGGTGGCTCAGTGGTAAAGAATCTGGCTGCAATGCACGAGACCTGGGTTTGATCCCTGGGTCAGGAAGGTCCCCTGGAGGAGGGCATGGCAACCCACTTTAGCACTCTTGCCTAGAGAATTTCATGGTCAGAGGATCCTGGCAGGCTGCAGTCTATAGGGTCGCAAAGTGTCAGACACAACTGAAATGACTAAGCAGGAGCAGCAACATGCTGGACGGCAGCAGAGAGTCATTGTTGAAAGCCTGAAAGCTGGCTGTGTACTTAGACCCCAGCCCTACCCTTTATTACCCTGTCTCCTGACATTGTTTTGCCTCTCTGTGCCTCAGCTTTCTTACCTTTAAGATGATGGTGGCAGAGGTCCCTGGTGGTCCAGTGATTAAGAATCCACCTTCCAACGCACGGGACACGGGTTTGATCCCTAGTGGAGGAACTAAGATCCCACATGCTGCAGGACGACTGAGCCCAAGGGCTGCAACTAGAAAGAAGCCCTCGCGCTGCAACACAAGATCCTACATGCCACAACTGAGACCCTATGCAGCCAAATAAATACATACTTTTAAAATAAGTAAATAAAATGGTACTTTATAAATAAATAAATAAAAATAATAGCCAGTAATAGCCACCCGCAGAATACAGTTATGATGAAGATTGAGATGATACATTTAATCCTCTTAGAAAAATGCCCAGCCCATATTAAGCACAATTAATTATTATTAAATCACAGAACTTGGTAATTTTCTGAAAGTAGAGAGTCAGAGCAAGGAAAGAGATCAAGATGACTCCTAGGCTTCAAGCCTGGACATTCATAGCCCCATTCATTATCAAGGAGAATACAGAAGATAAGATTATAAAAGTGTCCTCAATTATGAATTCGTTTTGAACATTTTATGATGGAGGCATCTTGGGACAGATGAGTACAGCTGTCCCCTGGGCGTCAAGCACTCTTTGGAGAGCAGTCAGGGCTAGAGCCAGATGCAGACATCTTTAGTGAGCGCTTGAAGCCAGGGATGTGGGTGAGGTCTCGTTTGTGAGGCACCCAGGAGAGAAGGAAAGGGTAAGCACTGAACTGCAGAACATCCTCACCTGGGGCCCGGGCAGAGGGCTAAGGGCTGTGATGAGGGGCCAGTGGAGAACAACGGGAGAAGGAAATGGCAACCCACTCCAGTATTCTTGCCTGGAGAATCCTATGGACAGAGGAGCCTGGGGCCATCCATAGGGTCGCACAGAGTCAGACACGACTGAAGCGACTTAGCAGCAGCAGCAGCAGCAGCAGCAGCAGCAGGAGAACAAAGACGAGGGGGATAGTGATGCAACACAGCACTGGGGCTTTGGAGAGCCTGTGATCTGGAACACAGATAAATGGCTAACCTCCCTGGAGAAGGAAATGGCAACCCACTCCAGTATTCTTGCCTGGAGAATCCCATGGACAGAGGAGCTTGGTAGGCTACAGTCCATGGGGTCACAAAGAGTCGGACACGACTGAGTGACTTCACTTCACTTCACTTCACTTCCATCCAAAGAACGACACTCCTCCCATGAGAAAGAAAACCCTGAGGATATGTGTGGGAGCCGGTAAGTGTGTAGACTGTCACTGGTAAAGCTGAAGAGAGTTTCCATCTGGTGCTTCAGTTTTGTCTATAAAGTAAGAGCAAAGTCACCTGTGGCCACATACAGGAAGTCAGTGCAGAAGTGGAGTTTAGGGTCAGCTAATGATGGGAGGGGGGTCGGAGGTGTCCCTTCTCAAAGGGGGGAAAAAAAAATTCTCATCAAGGACTCAGCAGACATGCAATGAATAGTATGAACTCTAGTATTGCAAGAAAAAAATTTTTTGGCCAGAGATTTTTCTCAGCAATTTTTCCAGTGTTCTGAATGTAGAAACAAGAGCCAGGATGGAGAATCTGAGGTAAGATGTGGCATGCAAAAATTATTATATGGCTACTTTTGCCATAAAACAAAGTATAAAATAACTAAATTGAGTCCTTTTCAAGATTTACCTGGGACTGGAGCTTTGGCTTAGAATACAAAATACCTGTATCCAGCTTCACATCCCTATTGTCTATTGAAAGGATTTTAATCCTTTAATAAAATCACTCATAACATACAATGGAAAGTATTTCCTAGAATTTTTTAAAACTAATGAGAAGGAAGCTTGAATATGCTGATTAACATGTAAGCAAGTTATTGGAAAAGGAACGATTATTGTTTTAATATCCTCTCACTCTAAAAGATTCCAAAACTGATTGTATAACACGCTATATAAAGTACAAGGCTTAGTCATAGAATCATCAGTCTCATACCTGGGTTTTCATACTTAGTATAAACGTCTGGAGGATTTTTTATCCTCCAGCTGAATGGCTTAAAACTCCCATAAATGTCACTACACAGCATAAAAAAGACATCTTAGATATAATTATTTCAAGTCGTTTGTACAGATAAATGCATTTTTGTTCACTTTCAGCACTCAGTAGTTGTAAATTGGAGTATAACTAGGAAATCATTTCCATGATCATATTAAAGACACAATTTATTACTTACTTTAAATATTCACAAAACAACATTAGGGCATTCACCTCTTTTCAAGGATTTGGTTGTCCATAAAAAAAAAGTTTAATAAATGGGTATACAAAAAAATATGTTAAAGAAATGGGTCACTTCAACAATTTGTTGAAGTACAGTGAATCAAACTGAGGCCAAAAACAAAAAGATGAGACTAAAGATTAGTCATACCAAGTGGATAAATGCAAGTAAGAGGTGCATTTTATAAGCAAACTTATAAGGCAACTTCTGCAAAATAAGCAAACTCTCAACAATGAGTATATGAAGAGCCGCCTCTGGACATCAGTTTCAGATCCACATCTATCAGCTCTGGAAGCCGCAGAGGGCTCTCCACCAGAAAGAAGCCCAAAACTGGAGCACCCCTTTAGGTCCCTTCTCTTCATTTCCTCCCTTCTTTGACTCTTTACCTGAAAACAAGTCAGGTCAAATGAAAAACAGTGAAGGTTCACGCAGGTGAGTGCATGATAAGAGAGCAGAGGTGTTCTGTGTCTAGAAGAAACACAGGTCCTGAGAGCTAGCTGCTGCTGCTGCTGCTGCTGCTAAGTCACTTCAGTCATGTCCGACTCTGTGTGACCCCATAGACGGCAGCCCACCAGGCTCCCCCGTCCCTGAGATTCTCCAGGCAAGAACACTGGAGTGGGTTGCCATTTCCTTCTCCAATGCATGAAAGTGAAAAGTGAAAGTGAAGTCACTCAGTCGTGTCCGACTCTTAGCGACCCCATGGGCTGCAGCCTACCAGGCTGCTCCATTCATGGGATTTTCCAGGCAAGAGTACTGGAGTGGGGTGCCATTGCCTTCTCTGGAGAGCTAGACTGAGAAGATAATAAATTAGCTAGGAATGGCAGGGGAAGACCCTTTCTCCTCAGCATCATGGTGTTTGCCTGTGTGGCGTGTGATGACTTCTGAATGCTTCTGGCTGGCACCATGTGCGTTAGATGTGGGTATAAACAATTTTCAGAATCATGTTCTCAGTGTATATCATACCACAAAATACCAGTGGCTCTCTAATAATTCATCACATATGCATCACCTGCACTCATTATAGAGAGAGAAACTCCCTCTGATTTGACTACAGTGGAATATGAAACATGTCTTTTTTATTCTACGAGAACTCATTTTTCTTTACTAGATTTTCTTACTAAAGGGAAATCAAAACTTGTTTTTCTGAAACCTATACAACTGATCCTTTGTCAGTTCCTTACTGCTATTATTTCAATTTACGAAAGTTGCAATACGAAGACAATTTAGGTTACAATGATATTTGGAGATGAGAGCGCTGACAATCCTTGGATATGTTTGCAAACCGGCAAATGTGTGGCTCTCAGCTACTTTCACTACCTTATTTGATGTCTCGTCAACTAAACTGGGTGCTCCTGTTCTATTATTCCCAACTTTTATTATATAAACCATTTAAATAAATTATTTAGCCTCTATTGTTCTAAGTTCTTGGATTTATTTTTACATCACAATTCTCTAGTTTCCAGTATGGTATTTCCTGTTATGAAAGGATTCAAAGTAGTTTGTTTTTTATTGTTGTTTTTCAAAGACAGGGAGGCTGACCAGTGTTACGTGGGGATGTTTCGCAATGCTACTTCCTTCCTACACACACACGCACACACACACACACACTCACAGGCCCTAGGTAAAAAGTTGCCAAATTATCTGAAGTCTTCAAATCACCCTTTCTGGCTCCTCTTTCCTCCTTTGGAAGCACGTCCTGCCCTTGAATTGTACTGCGTCCTGAATTCTCCCCTCTTCCTTACAGAGAGACTGGCCCGGGTCACAGCTCCCCATGCTCCTGGGTGACAGTGGGCCACTTCTCCCAGAACACACTCACTGTCTAGCAAAGCAAAGGGAAGAGGCAGGCTGGCCCCTCCGCTGGCAGCCTCAGCCTTTCTAGGACACCAGGGTTTCTCCTTCCTACAAGTTACATCCTGTCTGTAGTCAGACTGGCCCAACAACAAGGCTGTATCTGTTAAAGGGAAACTTGCCCCAGAGGGTACGTGTTGGAGCAGAGGGGTGTGGGGGAGGGGAGAGGTGCAATAGGAAAGTGAATCTTCTAAGAGTTAAAACCCAGCCTATCAAAATTTCATAATACTCAGTCAATTAAATCCTTTTTTTCTTTTTTACTGATATTTTGTTCTAGAAGATAGCAATATTAGCATATTCTAGAAAAGAAAAATTTGACTTTAATAAAATATCATTAAATGAAAGATGCACGATTAACTGTTATTGACAAAAACATTATTTTGAAGTTACCTCATATACTAAGGCAATGGCACCCCACTCCAGTACTCTTGCCTGGAAAATCCCATGGACAGAGGAGCCTGGTGGGCTACAGTCCATGGGATCGCTGAGTTGGACACGACTGAGCGACTTCACTTTAATTTTTCACTTTTCACTTTCATGCATTGGAGAAGGAAATGACAACCCACTGCAGTGTTCTTGCCTGTAGAATCCCAGGGATGGAGGAGCCTGGTGGGCTGCCATCTATGGGGTCGCACAGAGTTGGACACAATTGAAGCGACTTAGCAGCAGCAGCATATACTTAGGTTTAATGAAGTCTTAAATATATAGAATTATTTCATACACACATTAGAAAACATGAAATAGGTGACTAGATGGAGTTGAAAAAGATGCTCTCAAATATTTTATATTGTCCATGCCTTATATACACTGGGTTTTTTATGTCAGAGTGTTTGTTACCCTATTCAGGATACAGTGGCTTTTTAAAATAGAAATATAGTTGATTTACATTGTTGTGTTAGTTTCAGATATACAGCAAAGTGATTCAGTTATGAATAAACTTATATATTCTTTTTTCAGATTTTTTCCCTTATAGGTTATTATAAAATATTGAGTATAGGTCCCCGTGCTATATAACAGGACCTTGTATAATACAGTGACTTTTACTAGGACTTGTGAAATGATTTTTTTTCTAGCTTGTGGAATAATTTATTGTGGAACAGCTGAAAAGTTTCTCTAGTTTACTAATACTTCAAAGCTTAATTTATTTTCTCAGGAAAAGAACTGGAAAGATTGGCCCCAGATTTAAAATGTCACTCTGGTAGTTTATTATTCAAAAATGAGTAACTATATGAAGTTACCAGTGATGTTTTAAAATTCATATTTTGGCTATATGTACAGGGTTTGGTTTTTTTTTTTTTTTTGGCAAGACCATGGTAAGATACCAAAGTGATCTGAGTCTTCATTCCAAAATGTTTCCCCAAATAATTTCTGAACCATATGGCAGGAATTTGATACAGATGACTAAATTTGCTCTCATGTTTCATTATTGTTCACAGTGAAACCAATGAGACAGCTAGACTTTAGGTACTAATTAATACCTTAGAAATATGATCTTACATAAGACTTTTAGAGATACCATCTTTAAGTACTCTTACTCTTAAAAGAATAAAATAAAAAGCAAAGATCATAGATGAAGGAAGAAACAGATTGAGTGACACTATATGCTGGCCAGACACTAGGCTAGACACTTCACATACCGTAGGTCATTCAACAGTATGATTAGATAGGAAATTTTTTAAGCTGTGGAAATTTTCTTTTTCTAAACCTGTATAGCTTTTTTATTTTATTGAACTAATAGTCTATTTACAATGTTGTGTTAATTTCTGCTGTACAGCATAGTGATTCCATTATACACACACATATATATACATTCTTTTTCATATTCTTTTTTATGGTTTTTCACAGGATGTTGACTATAGTTCTCTATGCTATACAGTGCTAGAGGACCTTGTTGTTTATCCATACTATGTATAATAGTTTGCATCTGCTAATCCTGAATAATCTATCCATCTCTCCCCCATCCCTCTTGCTCTGGCCAACCACAAGCCTCTTCTCTATGTCCATGAGCCTGTTTCTGTTTGTAGCTGAGTTCACTTCTGTCATAGTTGAGATTCCCGATATAGGCAATATTATATGATGTTTGTTTTTCTTTGTCTGACTTGCTTTACTTAGTATGACAATCTCTAGGCCCCCAAGGTGCTACAAATGGCATTATTTCATTCTTTTCTATGGCTGAATAATATTCCATTATATATACATACAAGGGAACACTGTATATTTCATATATTGGTATGTGTGTGTGTGTGTATATATATATATACACACACACCACATCCTCTTTATCCATTCCTCTGTCAGTGAACATTTGGGTTGCCTCCGTGTCTTGGCTATTGCAAATAGTGCTGCAATGAACAATGAGGAGCATGCCTCCTTTTGAATTACAGTTTTGTCCTGCTATATGCCCTGGAGTGGGATCGTGGATCCTGAGCCAGCATAACTCTTGACCCACATGTCATAATGCTAAAATCATTTGCTCTGCCCTATGCTCCTCTTGCACAAGATCTTCTCTTGTTCAGTCCTATTTCTTGAACCTTCAGCTGCCTCAGGCTTGATGCGGGGCAGTCTCTGAAGGACTAGGCTGGTACTTCAACTCACCTTTCAAAATATTCCCAGTACAGGCCACACCTTCAGTTCCCAGGTACCTAATGACTCATGCCCCTCCCTCAGCCTACTGAGTAAGATATCAAAGCCTCCTTTATCTCTTTGGCTGGATACAGAGTCATTAAGCTTAAACATGCCCTTTGCCAATAGATTTGAGGGTTGGGTTTAGTTATTAACTCAGGGGAGCCTCCACCCAGCTAACTATTCTAGGAAATAATTGGGTGAGTCAGGTGTTTTTATATTCATATTTCAGCAAACCAGTAATCCCAGAGCACTGTGCTGAAGGCTGAATGTCCTGGAAAGCTTGCCATCATGTCTCTATCATGACACAAACTCTAAGGATAACAGGAGAAAACTGAATTGTCAACAGAACTATGTTTTATTGTTTTTAAACAGCACTGCCTTATTTGTTATAAAGGGTCAATAAGTGTTTGTCCATCTCACCATTGACGAGGCTGTGAGCTGTTACCATAAGGCACAGTGCAGCACCCTCACTGTGGGGGTGAAGGTGGGGGATGGGAAGTGAGTGTCTGTGTTTAAGTGGGACCACAACCTGAGAAGTGCCTCCTCTGCCTGGAAGACAAACAGCACCGGGAGCATCTGCCCTCTTTCCACTCAGAGAAAAGCCGAGCCTCCCTGGTGTGTTTTCCTTAGGCAGCCTGCGGTGTGACTGTGCAGGCAAGACGGCTCTGGGATACTCTTCCCACCAGCCAGGCACACACCCGACTCAGAGCAGAAACTGGAGGCCAGGAGGAGGATGACAACAGCAAGGTAGCACCTCTCCTTGGTCATCAGGGCAAACACAATAATTGCTCACCTGCTCAGGACCTGCGGACGCTTGTAATTCATAGAACACCACGAATGGGACCTCACTTCTGAAATGTAAGGACACGAAGGAAGTTTAATCCTCTGCAGGAAAAACTTCTCCTGAAATCAAATAAGTTAACTTTGTGTTCAGTACTTTATTGTGCAGTAGGTACTGAGCTAAACACCTTATATGCTTTTGCAATGAACAAAGCTCACAGTTCCAAAAAGTTGCTGTTCTTTCACCGTTTTACAGAGGAAAAAAGTTTGGACAGTAACTTGCCCAGAGTTCCACAGCTGAGCCAAAATTTAAAGCAAAGTTTTGTTTGTTTTTAAGAGCCAGAACTATTGACAAGTGTATTATATTGCCTATTAGTAACCGTTTAAATAAAACTAATGTGACTAGCATGCAGCCTGCATATCTAAGCTTAAAATTACTTGGTATTATATACATATATATATATATATGTATGTATGTATGTATGTATGTATGTATATAAGGGGCTTCCCTGATGGCTCAGACAGTAAAGAATCCACTTGCAATGCGGGAGACATAAGTTTGATCCCTGCATTGGGAAGATCCCCTGCAAAAGGAAGTATCAACCCACTCCAGTATTCTTGCCTGGAGAATTCCATGGACAGAGGAGCCTGGCAGACTATAGTCCATGGGGTCTCAAAGAGCTGGACACGAGTGAGTGACTAACACTTTTACTTTCACATATATATAACAGCATATTTTGGTATAAAAATTTTATAATTAAAAAAAAATAAAATGAAACTTTCAAAGTAGATATTCTACCACAATAAGAAATAACTCTCAAAACATGGGTAAAATTCACAATACCAGCAAAATCAAGATTCAGTTCAAACAAAAGCTTTACAGACAAGCAAAAGCTAAAAGAATTCAGCATCAGCAAAACAGCTTTGAAACATATTCTAAAGGAACTTCTCTAAATAAAAAAGAAAAGGCCACACCTAGAAAGAATAAAATTACAAAATTAAAAACTCACTGGTAAAGGAAACATACAGTAAAAGTAGGAAATCTTTCACACACACAGATAGGAGGGAAGTTAAAAGACATAAGTAGTGAAATTATCTGTACAAATGCATGGTTTTAGAAATGGATTTGAAATTGAGATCAGTAATTTAAGACAATCCCAGGTGGCTCAGTGGTAAAGAATCTGCCTACAAGTGCAAGAGACATGGGTTCAATCCCTAGGTCAGGAAAATCCCTTGGAGGAGAAAATGGCAACCCACATCAGTATTCTTGCTTGAAATCCCATGGACGGAGGAGCCTGGAGGGCTACAGTCCACGGGTTGCAAAGAGTTGGACACAACTGAGTATACACGCATGCACATGTAGACCACTACATGAAAACCTCATAGTAGCCAAAATGCAAACCACTGAGAATCACAAAGGGAAAAAAAACAGATTAGGATTTGACAAAAATGGATGTGAAGGCTCAGGCATTTTTCTACTTCTCTCCGTATTTTTATATAAGAGTGAAATATTTTACATGGAAATACATTTGTAAAAAAGTAAGTCCCTCACTACTTGTCTGGCAGAAATTCTGGCCCTAACTCTTACCTTGATGATGCCCTGAGTAACCACGGGAGTAATGTGGGATGTACTGTCCACCTCATCACTACGGGCCTTTGCTGTCTTCATACGTGACCTCTGAGGCTACCAGAGAACTAACATCTGACCAGCAGACAGGGAGAGAGAGAAAATCACACATGGGAAACTTCTGTTATGGGCTAGGTCAGGAAATGGTACCCATCACTTTCACTAACATCCTGCTGATAGAACTTAGTCACATGATTGCTTCTACTATGGGAGGCTGGAAATGTAAAGTAACA
Organism: Oreotragus oreotragus; assembly: GCA_006410675.1. Classification (NCBI taxonomy): domain Eukaryota; kingdom Metazoa; phylum Chordata; class Mammalia; order Artiodactyla; family Bovidae; genus Oreotragus; species Oreotragus oreotragus. Next base: position 401,566 of record SJYX01024786.1, read on the forward strand.
TGTACCAGGAGGAGAGAGAAATAGGATTAAACAGCGAAGCAACCTTCCCTGGTCTATCCTCCCGGGCATGACATAGTCTTTCACTCTTCTTCCCTACTTACCCCTTCACAAGAAAACAGTTCAAAATCCCATTCAGTCACTGTATCCAACTCAGGATCAAGGATCTCCAAGCGAGGGTCTTTTTCCATCAGGTCAGGATGCTGCCTACAAATCTGAACACCTATAAATTATGATAAATAATTTTCCTATCTCCCTCCCTGAAATATATGAGAATCTGAACACCTATAAATGACAAGTTATCTTCCTATCTCCCTTCCTTAAATATACATGCATACATCACTGCGTTAACAAGGCGCTTCACTTCATATACACAACTAATTTTTGTTTTTCATCCTCATCATATTACTTTGGTTCTTTTGCCATTATAAAGGGTTGTTTCTGCTGAAAAGAACAAGAAACAAACAAAAGCTCATATAAACAACTTTGATCTCTACTGAGTGACAAGTAGTAATTCTCATCTCTCTAAAAGGCAACTAAAGTCACCTTCCTTAAACACCTTTCCTGACCCCATGAGCCCCAGGCACTTTTTGCTCCTTCTGCCTATATCATTCCCATCTGTGATTCAGACTTTACAAGTCTGTAGAGGGCTTGCTAAGGAATCTACACTTGACCCTAGATAGCTACCAAAGAATTTTCGCACAAGCTTGACAACAATGAAATTTTCAGTTAGAAAATTCACTGGGAGATGCCTTGAAGGGCCATCAGCTGAAAGTTGCAGATATTCAGAGTAAACTAAAAATAACAAAAAGAAACAGAAGAAGGAAAAACAGAAGGGCTAATCGGCAGCCTTGTTATTATCAGTGAAATAGAGACAGTTTTAGACAAATGACTCAAGGGACCTTGAACTATCAGCTGCAGAATGTTAAAGCTCTTTTATTTGCTTGTGGACAGAAAGAAGGAGATGGGCTAAATAACAGTATCTTTATCAAATTTGAAAATCCTCAATTTAAAATCTTGTGCTCTCTGTCTACCTGTAAGAAAGGCAGATTATTCATTTGTTTACAAAGGATTCATTAGCTGATTTCAAGCAGGACTAGTTTTATTGCCCTGATATTGTGCTGCGTCTGTGCGGTGTGCTAAGTTGCTCAGTCATGTCCGACTCTTTGTTACCCAATGGACTGTAGCCCCCCAGGCCCCTTTGTCCATGGGATTTTCCAAATAAGAATACTAGAGTGGATTGTCATGCCCTCCTCCAGGGGATCTTCCTGACCTAGGGACTGAACCATATGACTTACATCTCTTACATTGGCAGGTGGGTTCTTTACTGCTAAATATGAATTTCTTAAGGATTAAAAAATAGGTAAGTGAGTTATATTTCAGTTTTTTCCAGAGGCCCAGAATTTTAAAGTAAATATCGTCTTAAAATGCATTCTTAATGAGTTATTTCATGAAATGAAACAAAGTATGTGACAGCATAAATACAAGAGAACATTCACTGAAGCCCATTCTGTGTAAGACATTGTTTCATAGAAGGAAGAACAAAACATGGTTTCTACCTTAAAGGAATCTTTAAGTCATGTAAAACTCAAAGGAAGATTAACATCTTCCTGTTCCAGGACACTACATATGCAGTATTACCTAGGAAACTGGAGGTTCCGTTATTTTAGTAAGAGACTAGAAAACCCTAAGTCCTTGTCTTACTCTGTTTGGACTATTATAACAAAATACCATAAACTAGGTAACTTGCAAACAACATAAAATTATTTCTCATAGTTATCGAAGCTAGAAGTCCAAGATTAAGGCACTATCAGCTTCAGTGTCTGTTGAGGGCCCTCTTCCTGGTTCACAGATGGCATCCTTTCACTTTGCCCTTGCATAGTGGGAAGGAAAAGGGTGCCTCCTTGGGCTACTTTTATAAGGGCTTTGAGAGAGCATTATGAAGAACTGTATGCCAATAAATTTAACAACTTAATGGAATTAACAAATTTTTCCTTAAAAACAGATTATCAAAGCTTACTGAAGATAATACCCATAACTACCTTAAATCTATAAAAAAAAAATTAAGAACATAAATTTGTCATTAAAACTTTTTTCTCACCAAGAAAACCTCAGGCCCAGATGGCTTCACTGGGGAATTCTACCTAACATTTAAGGAAGAAATAAAAATATCAATTCTACGCAAACTCTTCCAGAAGACTGATGAGGAAGGAATATTCCACAACTCATTTTATGAAGTTAGTATCACCGTTATACTAAAACAAGACAAGCACTTCCCTGGTGGCTCAGATGGTAAAGAATCTGCCTGCAATGCAAGAGACCGGGGTTCAATCCCTGGGTTGGGAAAATCCCTTGGAGAAGGGAATGGCAACCTACCCCAGTATTTTTGACTGGAGAATCCCATGAACAGAGGAGCTTAGCAGACTACAGTCCAAAGTGCCGCAAAGAATTGGATATGACTGAAGTGACTTAGCACGTATGCAAAATAAGATAAAGATATTATAAGAAAAAAAGTCTATAGTCCAATATCCCTCACTGACATAGATGCAAAAAACATAAATGAAATTTCAGCAAATTGAGTCTGACACTATATTTTAAAAAGACAATACATCACGACCAACTGGGGTTTATCCAGGAATGGAAGATTTGTTCAATATTTGAAATTGCTCAGTGTAATTCACCATATTAACAAGCTAATAAAGAAAAACTATTTATTCATCTCAATAGATTCAGAAAAAGCAGTTGACAAAATTCAATGTTCAATTCTGATAAAAATCTTCAGCAAACCAAGAATAGAACTTCCTCAACCTGAGAAATGTCATCTACCAAAGAACGTAAACAAACAAAAGCCAAAACCAAACAAATAACTTCAGTTAACACTGAAATTAAGACACTTGCTCCCTGGAAGAAAAGCTATGACCAATGGAGACAGCATGTTAAAAAGCAGAGACATTGCTTTGCTAACAAAGGTCTGTCTAGTCAAAGCTATCACTTCTCCAGTAGTCATGTATGGTGCTCAAGAAAGCTGAGCACCAAAGAATTGATGCTTTTGAACTGTGGTGTTGGAGAAGACTCTTGAGAGTCCCTTGGACTGCAAGGAGATTCAACCAGTCCATCCTAAAGGAAATCAGTCCTGAATATTGAAAGGACTGATGCTGAAGCTGAAACTCCAATACTTTGGCCACCTGATGCAAAGAACTGATTCATTGGAAAAGACCTGGATGCTGGGAAAGATTGAAGTCATGAGGAGAAGGGGATGACAAAGGATGAGATGGTTGTATGGCATCACTGATGAGATGGACATGAGTTTGAGCAAGCTCTGGGAGTTGGTGATGGACAGGGAGGCCTGGCATGCTACAGTCCATGGAGTCGCAGAGTCGGACATGACTGATCGACTGAACTGAACATTAAACTTCATATGAAAGATGGAATATTGTTTTCTAAGATTAATAATAAGACAAGGATGATGATCTCACTATTTTTCTTCGACAATGTATAGGAGGTTCTAGCTAGTGCAATAATCCAAGAAAGATAAATGAGAGGCCTTCTGATTGAAAAGTAGTAAAACCATCTTCATTCACAGATGATGTTATCATCTACATAGAAGACCCAATGAAATCTACATAAATAGTATTATAACCTTTAAGTGAGTGTGGCAGAGTTGCAGGATATAACAGTTTACAAAAATCAATTGTATCTCTATATACAAATAGCAATTGGAAATTTAAATAAAAACAATAAAATTTATAATAGTATCAAAATATGAAATTCTTAGGGATAAATTTGACAAATATATGTATGACCTGGACTCTGAAAGTTGAAAATATTGCTGAGAGAGTTCAAAGAAGACCCAAAGAAGTGAGAAGATATGATAATCATTAATATTATTAAGATGTCAGTTTTTCGCAAATTGATCTAATGATTCAAAATACCACCAAATCAAAACTCTAGCAAGTCTTAATGCAGAAACTGACAAACTAATTAAATGCATATGAAAATGCAAAGGATCTATAATAGCAGAAATAATTTTGAGAGAGAATATAGTTGAAAAACTTTTTACCTAGCTTCAAGACTTATGAAAGTAAAAAATAAAGCTAATCAAAACATAGCCACATTAGCATAAATATATGCCAATAGGTCAATGGAATAGGATAGAAGTTCAGAAATAAACAGTCATATATCATCACCTGATTTTTCAACAAAGGTGAAAAGGAATTCAATGGACAAGGAATAGTCTTTTCAACAAATGGTGCTGAAAAAAATGGATTTCAATATGCAAAAAGTAAAGAATTTCAATCCATATCTTACATATAACAATAAACTCAAAGTAGATTTTAGCTTTAAATGTTAAAACTTTCATAACAAAACATAGTAAAAAATCTTCGTGATCTTTAGATCAATATGTTCAGAATATATAAAGAACTCTCAAAACTCAATAACAAGAAAACAACCCATAACAAAATGTGAAAAAAGGTTAAAGACTTCATCAAAGTTACATGACAAAAAACTCATGACAAAAGTCTCTCTCCACCCATTAGCTATTAGATAAATATAAATTAAAACCATAATAAAATATCATTATATACTTATTAAGACACTAACATTAAAAAAGATTGACCATACCAAGTTCAAGAGGATTTAAAGCAACTGAAACTTTTAAACACTGTTTGTGGGAATGAAAGTTAATAAAATCACTGGGAAAACAATTTGATAGTTTCTTTAAAAATTAAACATATACCTGCCATATGATCCATTCATTCCACTCCTAGGTATTATCAAAGTGAAAGTATATATTCATATGAATACATGTAAAAATGTTCACTGCTGTTTAATTTGTAATAATCCAAAACTGGAAACAGCACTCCACCACTACTGCCATCACCAGATCATACATTGATTCCCTAACCCCCAATGAGACTGTATTTGAAGATAAGACTTACGAGGCATTTAGGGTTAAATGAGGTTTAAAGGGTGGCACTCTAATTCAATAGGATTGGTGATCTTGTAAGAAGAAGATATTGCTCTTTCTCTTTCTGCCATGTGAGGACACAACAAGAAGGCAGCCTTCAGCAAACCAGGAAGATAGCTCTCATCGAACCAAACATACCAGCACCTTGATCTTGGACTTTCCGGAACTCAGGGAATTAAAGTTCTGTTGTCTAAGCCCCCCAATCTATGGTGTTCTGTTGTAGCCAGAGGTGACTAATCCAATGGAGTAGTACTAAACAATAAAAAGGTATAAATTATTGGGATGTACAACAACATAGATGAATCTCAAAATAATTGCACCGAGTACAAGAAATCAGACAAAAAAAATGTAGGCATTGTATGATTGATTTCATTCATATACTAAGCCCCCCAATCTATGGTGTTCTGTTGTAGCCAGAGGTGACTAATCCAATGGAGTAGTACTAAACAATAAAAAGGTATAAATTATTGGGATGTACAACAACATAGATGAATCTCAAAATAATTGCACCGAGTGCAAGAAATCAGACAAAAAAAATGTAGGCATTGTATGATTGATTTCATTCATATAAAATTCTAGAAAATGAAATATAACCTATAGCGAAATAAATTCGTTTGGGTTTGCATAGGGTTTAGCACAGGTAGGGAAAGGGATAGGATATAGAGTTACAAAGAGGCTCAAGAAAACTTTTCATGGTCATTAAACATGCTCTTTATCTTGACTACTGTGATGATGTTACAAACACCAACATATATCGTACATGTTAAATAAGTGCAATTTTTGTCAATTCTATCTCAATAAACTATTTTAAAATCTAATAAAATTTCGCTTTAAAACTTGTAAAATTTTCATCTACAGATCTCAATCTTGACAATGTCATATTTATATAATCAATTTAAACCACCAAAAAATTGTTGTTGCTCAGTGTCTAAGTTGTGTCCAACTCTTTTGCAACCCCATGAACTGCAGGATGCCAGGCTTTCCTGTCCTTCACTATCTCCCAGAGTTTGCTCAAACTTATGTCCATTGAGTCAGTGATACCATCTCATCCTCTGGTGCCCCCTTCTCCTCCTGCCCTCAATCTTTCCCAGCATCAGGGGTTTTTTTTTTTTTTTTTCCCAACGAGTCAGTTCTTTGCATCAGGTGGCCAAAGTATTGGAGCTTTAGCATCAGCCCCTCCAGTGAATATTCAGGGTTGATTTCCTTTAGGATTGACTAGTTTTCAACTCCTTGGTGTCCAAGGGACATGTCAAGTGTCTTCTCCAGCACCACAATTTGAGAGCATCATCTCTTCAGCACTCAGCCTTCTTTATGGTCCAACCTTTACATCTGTACATGACTACTGGAAAACCATAGCTTTGACTGTATGGTCCTTTGCCGGCAAAGTGGTGTCTCTGCTTTTCAATATGCTGTCTAGGTTTGCCATAGCTTTTCTTCCAAAGATCAAGCATCTTTTAATTTCGTGACTGCAGTCACCATCTGCAGTGATTTAGGAGCCCAAGAAAATAAAGCCTGTCACTGTTTTCACTGTTTCCCCATCTGTTTGCCATTAAATGATGGAACTGCATGTCATGATCTTAGTTTTTTGAATGTCGAGTTTTAAGTCAACTTTTACACTCTCCTCTTTCACCCTCAAGAGGCTCTTTAGTTTCTCTTCACTATCTGCCATTAGAGTGGTGTCATCTGTATATCTGAGACTGTTGATATTTCTCCTCCCAATCTTGATTCCAGCTTGGGATTCATGCAGTCAGGCATTTTGTTGGATGTACTCTGCATTTAAGTAAAATAAGCAGGGTGACAATATACAGTCTTGATGTACTCCTTTCTCAATTTGGAACCAGTCTGTTGTTCCATGTACAGTTCTAACTGTTGCTTCTTGTCCTGCATACAAGTTTCTCTGGAGACAAGTAAGGTGGTCTGGTGTTTCCATCTCTTGAAGAATTTTCCACAGTTTGTTGTGATCTATACAAAGGATGCTAAAGCTGAAACTCCAGTACTTTGGTCACTTCATGCGAAGAGTTGACTCATTGGAAAAGACTCTGATGCTGGGAGGGGTTGGGGGCAGGAGGAGAAGGGGACGACAGAGGATGAGATGGCTGGATGGCATCACTGAATCGATGGACATGAATTTGAGTAAACTCCAGGTGTTGGTGATGGACAGGGAGGCTTGGCCTGCTTTGATTCACAGGGTTGCAGAGTTGGACACGACTGAGCAACTGAACTGAACTGAACTGACACAAAGGCTTTAGCATAGTCAATGAAGCAGAAGTAGATTTTTTTGGAATTCCCTTGCTTTTTCTATAATCCAGCGAATGTTGGCTATGTGATCTCTGGTTCTTCTGCCTTTTCTAAATCTGGCTTGTACATCTGGAAGTTCTTGGTTCATGGACTGTTGAAGCTTAGTTTGGAGGATTTTGAGCACTTCTTTGGTAGCAAAAAATGAGAAGATATTTTCTTAAAGGAGTTACAGTAAAATCTTCTGTTAGCTTCCAGTTCTTAAACTCTGCATGGTGATAAAGCAAGAAAAAAGAAAAACAACTGCCAAGAAAATTTTTTCTTAACTTGTAAAAGCAAGTACAAGGGCATATGTTCTTGTCAAGGAATTTCTACAAATAGAATCATCCAAAAGCTAACTATTTCTTCACCTCCCAGATCACTTTCAACTGCTTTTTTTCCCCTGAATGATTAAAGAATAGTGGTTTAGGTAGCTTTTAAAAACACAATGAAAATAATAAATAAATTTGTATTTCTTAAAGAAGCTTTTATTTTTTCAATACCTGAGAGAAATTTGGCAACTGCTCAACACTTTAAATAAGTCTGAGGATAGATAAATTTGGTAGTTACCCAAGGGAAAAGGGGTCCCCTAATAGCTCAGTTGGTAAAGAATCAACCTGTAATGCAGGAGATCACAGGTCTATGCCTTGGTTGGGAAGAGCCACTGGAGAAGGGATCCACTCCAGTATTCTGGCCTGGAGAAGTCCAAGGACTCTATAGTCAATGAGGTCACAAAAAGTTGTACACAACTGAGAGACTTTCACTTCACAAGGGGTGGGGGGAAACATAATGAGAACTGTAAGACAGACAAATGATTTTTTTCCTTCTACTGTGTTCCCATCAATCCTTCCAATGTAAAAACCAAGAGGTGGAAAGAAGAGTTTTCTGGTGAAGAGATTTTAAACATAAGAGGTTAATTTTGCATTCTCTATAGTCCACAAATTGTAATAGGAGTTTAGAATTGTATGTGTTTTTTTTTTTTTAAAGAGGAAATTAAATACTAATTATGGATGGATACTTATTATAAGTTAAATTGACCTACGGATGTCCCATTACTTATCATTATTTCCTTCCAGTGCCAGGAATAATCAGAAATATGTACCTTTCTCTTTTTTTGGTAAAAGATCTTTGTAATAATTTCATAGGGCTTCCCAGGTGGCTCAGTAGTAAAGAATCAGCCCGTCAGTGTAGGAGATGCAGGAGACAGGGATTCGATTCCTGGGTTGGGAAGATCTCTGGAGGACGTAATGGCAACACACCGCAGTATTTTTGCCTAGAAAATCCCATGGACAGAGGAGCCTGGTGGGATAGGGTCCATGGGGTTAAAAAGAGTCAGACATAAATTAATGATTGAGCACACACACAATTTCACATTCTCATAAAGTAGATTCTTATTATGATGCCCATCTTACAGATAAAGAAGCTAGAAAAGAAAGTTATGCAAAAATATGTTGTAGATGTTAGAATACTATTTTCAATGTTTGATTATGTGTTCAATCAAGGGAGGAAGATCATTAAAAGATGCAGGGAGGTGGGGAGGGAGATGGAGCTGTGTGTGAGGGGAGAGGAGAGTAAGATGGGTCTGGGGTGCACTGAGTAAGAGGAGTTGGCAGGAGAGCTCTGTGACAAGGTCTGATAGGAGGCAGAAAGAATCTTTGTGGCTAGAGTTAAGGATAGGGACTTGAGATAAGACTGTGAGTCACTAGAAGAGAGAGACAGTTGCCCTGATATGTTTGCTATCACAGATCAAATTGTAACTAGTATAAACATTACTATTTTTTTTAAACATCATGGTATGCTTTAAGCACATGAGGAAGAGAATAATTCAGAAATCATTTCAGTACTGTCACATGGTCGGACACAACTGAGCGACTTCACTTCACTTCACATGGTACTATATAATTATTCTTCATAGGAATGATTCAGTGGGGGTGGTGGTAGGAGAACATCTTCTTAACAGAGTCTCTCTGAATAACCCAAGCAGACACTCTGGCTTTAGGAATCCAGATTACCAGAGCTGCAACCAAGGAGTCACTGTTTGTTCCTTTCATACTGTATCACAAAAACTAATTTGCATTTTTATTAATTATGTAGTTATTGGGTTTTCTTTTTTTTAATTTTTTTTTACTTTACAATACTGTGTTGGTTTTGCCGTACATTGACGTGAATCCACCACGGGTGTACATGAGTTCCCAATCCTGAACCCCCCTCCCACCACCCTCCTCATATCATCTCTCTGGGTCATCCCAGTGCAGTATCATTATTAAAGACTACATACAATGGCACCCCACCCCAGTACTCTTGCCTGGAAAATCCAATGGACGGAGTAGCCTGGTGGGCTGCAGTCCATGGGGTCGCTAACAGTCGGACAGACTGAGCGACTTCACTTTCACTTTTCTCTTTCATGCATTGGAGAAGGAAATGGCAACCCACTCCAGTGTTCTTGCCTGGAGAATCCCAGGGATGGGGGAGCCTGGTGGGCTGCCGTCTATGGGGTCACACAGAGTCGGACACGACTGAAGTGACTTAGCAGCAGTAGCAGCAGCAGCACATACATTTAAAAAACTGTTGTTTAATATAGATTCAAACATGTTTTCCTTTAATATACTCACTAGGTTCAAAGTCAGACGAATATACAAAAGAAATTCTTCTTTCCCTTCCCTCACCAAAAGCCCAGCCCTCCAAGTTTCCCTATCAGAAGCAACCAATATTATCTGGTAAAAAAGAGAGAGAGAGAGAAAGAAAGAAAGAAGGAAAGAAAGAAAACTGCCTCTTTTTTATTTTTTTTGAGGGATTACTATTGTATTACAGAGAAGACTGAGTTTTATATTGTGACTGTTCCTGCATCGTTATTAAGTCATGAAAAAAATGTTATGACATTAAGTTATGAAGTAATACGTTTGCCCTTCTGGTTTGTAGTTGTTACTAACCCATGAAGGAAGTCTTATAATGAAACTTTGTTTTGCCCCATCTCATATTTGGTAATTTTATATAACCTTTAAAACACTTGTCTTGAGTACAGTGAGTGTGCTTTCTCTGTTTAGACCTGTATTTTAAACAGACTCAAGAATGGTTGCCCCAGAAGGGGGTTTAGTACTTTATTAATATTATAACACTTTACTTATTAGAAAATAATCCAATTCTTAAAACAAAAATTGTTTAAAGGAAGTCAGAATTTCATGTATAAAATGCCATAAAGAATCACATTCCTGGAAAATGTTGTGGAATTATTTTGACTACATCTTAACATTAATTTAAAATTTTACAGTTGATAGTGACCTCCTTAAAGCAAAAGGAGTATTTTAATCATCATAAACCCCAAGAAGGAAAAAGTAAGTTTACTTGCTAAGTGAGTTGATGTCTAGCAACAAATAGATATCTATCCACTAGGCTATTTCCAGATTTACAATATTCATTTCTTCTAACCTCTCAGTCTTCAGCTGAGCCAATATTGTGCGACTGTGTAGAAGTTTAAGAGAACACTCCAGTTAGAAGGACTTAGGAAATGTTTGAATACATTCTATGCCAAAGCTAAATCATGTAGACCATAGCTAGTAAACCATGGGATAAAAAGTATCCCAACTTTGCATCCCTTGAGGATGCATGGCTTGGATAGAAAATGACATATATAACATGACATAGTTTAAATGGTAAGCCTGTTAAGTGTGACACAAAACCGTTAATTATCAGCATAAAGACTGACTCAAAACCTGGGGAGATAAACTGAAAGTAAATTGAAAGTCACAAAATTTCTAAAAGACCTTAGACACAATATAATTTGATTCTCTTGTTACAAGAGAAACAGATCTAGAGAAGTTAGGATTACATAGATTATACAGACTCTTCAGATTAGTGTACTACAGAGCTAAAACCTGAACCAGGTAATCTGATATCTAGATCAAGGCATTCTGCACTCTAATAATATGTCAGGAGATACATTTTTTTCTAATTTTTAAGAGTATTTTATATTTTTCTCTTGACGAATCATTTCCAGAAGTCTTGTCTAACCCTTTAGGTTAGTTAGAAGGGAGCTCTTCTTCTGGGCTCCCAGATGACCTCTGCCTACTCCAATTTTAACTCTGATACAATGTTTTGACTTGTGCAGTACCTGTGTCCCCTTATTAGATTGTAAACTCCCTGAGAGTTGGGAATGACTGGCTCTTCATTGCATCCTAGTAACTAGCACAGTACCTGGCACACAATGAATAAGTAATGGAAAAATACTAGTTAGATTGATCTTTCCTTGAAATCCTTTAAAGGGGCACCATGATCTGGACTTTGCCTGCTTCTCTAGCTTCATACCCCCAAATTGTGGCACAAAATTTCTTAACCTCATTCTGTGCAATGAGATTTCTGGGCAATCAGTTTCTGGTTGTATGGTTTTGTTCAAACAATCCTTTTTCCCACACCTCTCCCTACAAACACACATATATTCCACTGCATTAACTCTCTGGAATCATTTCCTCCTGGAAGTCTTTCTTGATTCATGACTTCTCCCAACCTAAACTGGATTAATCCTATTCTGAGCTCCAGTAATTCCTTGTGCATGCATCTCTACACTACACACATCACATTATGAGGCAGTTCCATAAACACTGCACCCAAGTTCTGTTTTATTCACGTTGGAATCTCTAAGATTAGTACACTCAGGCACACAGATGATTTTAAAATGGGATTTGAACAAAAAGAATACATTAATAGAGAAGGAATCTTGGCACAGGGTAAAGTTTAAGTAAAGTATAGATATGGAACTGCAAATAATTGGATATTCAGTATATTTTCCTAAGAAAGAACTGAAAAAAAACTAGAAAAAGGCTTTCAATTGTGAGGCTACATTCAAATCACAAAACAAACTTTTATGTAAAAGGACAGTAAAACACTATTTGGCAATTTTTTTTTTTAAGAAGACAGCGATTAGGAACTACAATGGCAAGCCTTTCATGTAAATGCTAATGTACTGGTTATCATAGGAGAAAAAGGCACTTTAAAACATGTTTACAACACATGCTAAGATGAAGAAAAAGCCAGAGGTTAAACTATATTCAAAACCTGCCCTCCAAATGGCTTACACTATAAGGCATCGGTTTTATTCCCAAATTGGTGCACAAACCTTTTTCTTTCCAATCCATTTTTATTGTTATATATTTTATGTTATATAACATAAAATACAACCATTTTAAACAAATTTATTCTTTATCTAAGTATAATTGACTTACAATGTGGTGTTAGTTTCGGGTTTACAGTGAAGTGGTTCAGATTCTTTCCCCTTACAGATTATAAAATACTGAGTATAATTCCGTGTACTATACAGCATGTCCTTACTGGTTATCTATTTTATATATAGTAGTATGTACCTGTTACTCAAAAATGCCGAATTTATCCGTNTTGTTATATATTTTATGTTATATAACATAAAATACAACCATTTTAAACAAATTTATTCTTTATCTAAGTATAATTGACTTACAATGTGGTGTTAGTTTCGGGTTTACAGTGAAGTGGTTCAGATTCTTTCCCCTTACAGATTATAAAATACTGAGTATAATTCCGTGTACTATACAGCATGTCCTTACTGGTTATCTATTTTATATATAGTAGTATGTACCTGTTACTCAAAAATGCCGAATTTATCCGTCCCTCTCCCCCACTTAAACCACTTTAAAAAATGCAGTTCAGTGTCATTAAGCGCCATCACCACTAAACACGCTCAATTGTAAAACACGCTGCAGCCGCAACTTCCTTCTTTTCGACTTTGCTTTTGTAACACACTTAGCTTTCCGCACCACAAAAGGTTCGGAAACTAGGGAGAGTGAAGTAAAGGACTGTACTTCTCGGGATCCGTCATGGGAATCGAAAAGCTACCTTCAGGCGTCCGTCACCAAGCAGTAACCATAGCAACACAGAGACCTCCCCTCAAAGGCAGCAACTGGGCGGCCCCCCCAACCCCCCACCAGCGGCAGCTGTCCCTTCCCCTCCTACTGCGCAAGGATCATGCTCTTCACCCCGGACCGGAGGCAGAAGGTGAGGAAGAGGGAAGAATAAACGACAAAGTGAGAATTACAGCCCAGCAGTCGCTTTCCTCGCCCTCCCTCATATCCTGAGCCGTGCCTCTCACCCTCCTCACGCCCGCAATCCGGCCCTTCCCAGGGGGCCAGCGCCTTTTATTGACGCTAACTTCCCGTTCTCGCGGGAGCTTGGGAGCCTGAGCCGGATAGGGTGGACGCAGCTCTCAAAATCTCGGTCGGCGCTGGGTCTGGAACCGAGGACCGGGAGCGCCCGGCGCGCGGGGGGCGGGGCGCAGGCCTGGGAGGGCGGGGCCTCGCCTGGAGAGGGGAGGGCGCGGCCGGTAGGGCGGCCAGGGGGCGGGGCCGCGGCCAGGACCTGTGGCTCGCAGGTAGCGCGGCCCGCGGCGCTCCCTCGGGCACCGGCGCACTGCGCATGCTCGCTGGCCGCGCGGGGCTGCTCGCCGGGCGGCGGTTACGAGCCGGCTCCTCAGCGGCGGAGGTTGCGGTGCTGCGACGGCGATGTGAGGGGCCCGCGGCGGGATGGTGCTGACCCGGGCGGGGCCGCCTTCTTCAACCGAGACCGCGGGCTCCTCGGTTCGACGGGCGGCGGAGGCCGAGCCGGGCGAGAGGTGAGCTCTCGACGTCCGGCCGTCCCGGCCAGCGACCCCCGCGACCCTCTTCGCGTCCCTTCCCCGCGGCCGAGCTGGGAGCGGCCTCCTCTGCGCCCGGTCCCCGCTCGCTGCTCCGGCCCTTCCCGGCCGCTCTGGGTTGGAGCCGGCGCCGGGCCGCTGAAGGTCGGCGGGGACGGCCGGCGGGCGCGCTCGAGCTGTGGACCGCGCTGCCCGCCGCGCCTCGGGCCCGACCCTCGCGCGGCCCCCGAGCCCCCGGCCGCTCTTCGCCCCCTGCCCGTCTTCGCGCCTTGCTCCCTGCCGCGCCGCGCCCCTCATCCCCGGCGGCCCCTCCGTGGGAGGCGGGGTGCCCCTGCGTCCCCTCCCTCCTCTGGGCGTCCCCGGGCCGGCTCTTCGCTCGCCGCCGGCTCCCTTCTCCGCTCCGTCTGTCATTCCTCCCTTGGCTCGCTCTGTCCGTTTCCCTCCTTCGATTCTTCGCCTTCCCGGTCTTGAGTTAGCTTCTGACAGGGTTTTGCTTCAGCATCATTCGGCGCAGGACTTCATCTTCGGAGGCCCCGGCGCCCCGAATCTTTCCTCTCTGTCTTGACTCTACCGCCTCTCCGTCTGACGGTCCTTCCCTGTTCTCCTGCCTCTCTCCATCCTGACGCCAACCCTTAACTCTCTAACCTTGATCTTTTTTCCTCACTAAAACTGTTGTTTTTTTCCTTTTTGCATAGGCCGAGTCTCTTAACTCCTGTCCATTTTACTTTTTATGAAATCTCTGAAGAATTCTAGTCTCTTACTTTCTGCCTAAACTGGGTAACTCCTCAGTATACTTAGTTCAGTTGACAGTTTCATGAAATCTTTCTCTCTTCACTGACTGGAAGTACCAACAGGAGTGGCAGTAGCCGTAACCTGTTACACTTAACTGATCGAACCTTTAATTTTCAAGAATTGTGTTTACCTGACATGTCAAGAAGAAGCAACTTGAGGAGAGGCTTGTTGAAAATATAAAGGCTAACCTCCAGACCTAAGGTTAAATTTTGTAATTTTATTGTCTCCAGGAAATACAATTGTCCAAGAACGAATATTAAGTGAAATTTATCAAAAATTAAAAAAAATTAGTTATTGATATTTTATACATTTGCCATTGCAGTTGACCGCATCATTTTTGTGATGGTCTCTGTTCTGTGCAATAAGTGCTAACAATTTTTACTAGCTTAGGGAATTAGTGTCCTTACTAAAGGAGAAATTTAGTAAGGGGATAGAAGTATTAAGTTTGTGAATTGGGTAAAAGAATTTTCTAAACAGTTGGGGAGGTTTTTTCCCTCCATTTCATTGTGATCAAAATTTGGCGTATAAAAAACTTCTCTAAATAACACTGTAGGATCTTATTTTGAAGGCATCTGCTGAAGCAGTCACTCTTAGTGAAGTTTGCTTTTATTCTAGGGCTGAGGAGCAATTGGATTGTGTATTTCATTCTGTAATCTCAAAGCAGCCCACAAACAGTAAATTCTTCCTTAATGTTTCTCTGTTAGGTAGGAATTGAATTTTTCTGTTTCTGTAGTACAGAAGGGAAGCACCAAGACAAAAATGTGTAGTTTCTTATTTGACATGATATTAGTATAAAAGTAGAACTCGATGTTGTGAAACCACACCTCTTTTGGAAGAAGCACCAGTTGTTGTGTATGGTAGGAGGTGATGAACTCAGATTTTAAGATTTTTAAAAATGATTTTTCCAGTGCAGGTAGAGATAACTGCTGCTTCTGAAGGAAATCTTCCCGTCTTTCAAAGGCAAGTCTTTCTATTTCTAGGTAACTATTAAAAAAGTAAATGCTTAGACATTCTTGTTAGTATTTATAGTAAGTTGATTCTGTGCTCTTAAAAATGAAAATAAAGATTCGTGGTGGACAGTGGGCACATGGCTGGATGTCAGAGGATCTACAGTCTTAGGATGACTCATGACATTAATTTGTAGAAGTCACTTAACCTGTGTGCTTCCAGTGTCTCTCCTTATAATATATGAGTAAGCAAGTGGCTACCCACTAATCTTTGAAAAGCAAAGTAAACCCTAATCATTTAAGCATGCTTAGGGCCACCACAGACAAAAATTGCTATATAAAACACTTAGGTTTTGTCTCTTTTAGACTATGTCATAAGAGTAGAATTGAATGCTTAAATCCTAGATCACTGTAATTTAGGTTGTTTTTTTTTTTTTTTTAGTTTGAGACTTAAGTGAAAAGTTTAGTAGCATGTGTTATAAACGTAGACTAGTTTAGATGAATCTTCATATGCAGTGAAACAGACACTGCCACATTCAGTATGTTTGCCCTATGTTTGCCAGAATTTGACACTGAAAATATAAAGTTAACAGTGTTTTGGTAACTTCCATGAATTTCTGTTGTCTTACAGTTTATCTTTGTTTCCTGTAGATATAGACATTTGAGAGTGGAGGTTCTTTAGGGGATAGAAAAGGCAAGAATTTCCTTTGATTCGAAGTATTAAGAATGATTAAAAGTGAGTTTTGTGATATGTTCTATTATGTGTTTAAATAAATGAATGGAGATGGGAGCATATGTCTGAAGAGAGTAATGTTGTTTCCTTTTTTTCCTTGAGTTGTTTGTCAGGAAGGAGGTTTTGAAATGAATATGAGTAAGAAGCAAAGTGGTAGTACAGAAAAAGCATTCCTAATGGGCCCAGTGGATTTTCAGAGAAGTTGAGAAGCAAAAGTTGTTAGGCCGGTCTAGATTTTTCAGAAGGAATATAGTGAAACATCTTCACAGTGGTTTTGCCATTTTATTTTTAAAGATTACCATTTTTTAATAGGTTCATACTTGGTTGTCAGTGATGTTCTAAATTTAATAACAGTGAGCCTCTTTTTTCTTAATGGAAATATGAAAAATGTCAGGTCCTTTTAATGTAGAAATTATAAATCTTTCCATTTGAGAAAACTGAGGCTTAGAGAGTCTGAATTAGAATCCAGGTCTATCTGCTACCAAGTTAATGATGTACTGAAGAAAGCAGGAAAGCATAAGCTGTTAAGAAAACTTTGTTTGTTTCTTGGAATATTTTTTAGAGGATTGTACTTTTTGTTTTAGGTTCTGAGCTCTGTTCTCTGTTGGTGAAATATTTTGAGAAATGCTGGGCAGATCCCAGAACTGGCTAACAGATTATGACTGTGAAATAATGAATTTTCTTTTCATGTTAAAAGGAGTGACTAGTTCTGGTTCTTTGGGCTCTTCTGGGATTTTTAAGGTCTATAATAACATGACATACTCAAAGACATTCTGTGTTGTGTCACTGTCAGGTGTATTTGATAGCATATGAACAGCACGAAAACTTGACGTGAGCTGCTCTTAAATAGCCCTGCCCTCCCTGGGGCGCCTTTTATTAGGTGTCCCGTAATGAGCAGGAGGGGTTTTCCTCTGCTTTCTGTGCTTCCTGCAGTAAGTCAGCCATCGAAATGATCTCAGAGGCTGCTGATGTTCTTTCTACATTAGGTTTACACTTTGATTTTCTCATATTAACACAGTTATTAAGTGTCAGTTCTAAGATGAGAAGTAATATATTTCTCTATTATTAGACCCAACTGTTTAAACCCAGATTTTTAAGAAATTAGAAAGATAGTATGGCTTCCCGGTGGTGCAGTGGTAAGAATCTGGCTGCCAATGCAGGAGATGCAGATTCCATCTCTGGGTCGGGAAGATCCCCTGGAGGAGGAAATGGCAACCTGCTCCAGTATTCCTGCCTGGAAAATTCCATGGACAGAGGAGCTTGGTGGGCTGCAGTCCATGGGGTTGCAAAGAGTTGGACCCAGCTGAGCACACACACACACATAGGAGATGTTAATGCCTTTAAACTTCAGATTTTGTATCTGTGGATGTGAGGAATTTGAAGTTTTCATGATTAGGGAATAACGTTAATTACATGGAAAACGGAATAAAGTTAATTCATCAAAAAATTTTTTTAATATTGCATTCTGATTTCAGGTTTTCTTTTAGTAGGGGTATATTTATTTTCATGGTTTGTTGACTATTGAATCTGTTTCCTAAAACAATTGAGGTGTAAACTTTAGAATTATATGAGTTTAAATATAGGCTGTGAAGTTTGACACTTTTGAAGGTTTTGTGCTTTTTCCATTGTTTTCTAACCATGTGACCTTGTATAAATTGTATAAACTTTTTGCTTCTTAGTTTCTTCACATGTAAAATGGAATAATAATAGGTCTTTCAGATTTTTATGAGAATGAGATAGAGTAATGTTAATAAGAGCTACTTGTATAAAAGTAAGGGCTCCAAAAAGTTCTCAGTGTTTGTATTTGATATTGCTATTTGGTCTACATTTGGTATCAACAGGGAAACATACAGCTTTTTAAAATATAGTTTGTCAGTGTTTTCTGCTTATCTTTCCTCTGGAAGATCTCCCTCTTACCCTCGCCCTAGAAGAGAAGAACTTAGTACTCTATTCTTTTCTTAAATATTTCTAAATATAACTTGTGCAGTATGGTGTTTGGCCCTGAGGAGTTTATTGTGTTGAGTGATTAAATGACAGCAAAAGATTCTAGACCAGTGATTTTCCTTACTTTCCATGTCCCCTTTATTCATAGCAATTCTTTTAAGCTCCTCTTCATTGTAAATCACCTTTTAAGATGAGAGATGTTATTGATGAAAGGGTGTTGCATGTGTGAATAATTGTGAAGGCAAAAAGGTTAAAAGCCACTTGAGTGATGGTGATCCTGAGTCAGGAGAGTGCCAGGTGACTTGACCATTTTAGAGTAGGATGTAATCCAGTGTGTTTAGCTCCAGAAAGAGGGAGCTTTCAGAGCTGATCAGGGTGTCAAGACCTCAGTCAATCCAAAAGGGAACTGAATGTAAATCCAGAAACAGGACCATAGGCCAGATATTTAGACTGAACCAACCAATGCAAGCTTAATCAATTTAGGTGGCCAGAGTTACACCAGATAGCAGGATTATAGTTGTACAACTCTATAGACGTCACTGGCTAGTTATTCTCAGTTTTTGGCTGTCTGGTTTGACTTGATCAAGATTAGCTCAAAGGCTTGAGGGCCTTGAAGGGCCTGACTTTTGTGTATTGGAGTTCTGCTGTGCCCTCAGTTAGTGGTACTTAGGAAAGGTGGTGGCTGAGGATACTTTGTCCAAGAGATGGATCTTCTACTCTCACACACAACTTGGATGTTACAGAAATATTATTCACAAAGTTATGAGAACAGCATTCTGAAGGCTTCTGGGGAGCCCTTCTTTGGGGCTTCCTGCTTATTCATTGGGAGAAGACCCCCCCTCCCTCCCAGAATGGACACAAAATTGACTATTATTAAATGGATTGAGTTAGCCTTCTAAAAGGATCTAATGATCTTAGGATATAAAAGATCTCTTTGTCCCATCGTATTCCTATTTAACAAACTGTAATTGAAATGTGCATGTTAGGTTAGATGCCCTTCCCTTCACTGGTCCCAGATGCCAATGTCACTCTCAGTCCCTAGATGTCTGTCATAGTGTGAGCCCCTTATCTGGTTGAGCTTTAACTTGATGTTTCCTCACTTGGTTTCAGTTCCTGTGTGTCTGTCTGAATGTGAGCATCTCATTACATTGAGTGTGAACATTTAAAGACATGTAGGTTTTTGTACACGTTGGCTCCTAAGTGCAAGTTTACTACATTATATAGTGTTCATCTAAAAACCTAGTGAATTTTTTTCCTAAAGCTGAAAGAAAAAAATGAATGCGCTTTACTCACTGAGAAATGATGTATTGATTGCTAACGTGGAGCTGTTCCACAGATAAGTGGGTCCATAGATGATTTTTGCCTTATATAATGTCTTTAGTACTTAACTTCTGCATACAGCTGGACATTATTATTTGGACTGTCAGTATTACAGGCTCTGAACCCATTTGTCCCATGACTGCTAACCTGGGAATGGGATTTAGAAGCTGGAGCTATTGGCTTCATAATTGACAGAAGTGGGTCCCTTTACTTCTTGGGTTAACAAAGAGAGTGTCTGGAATCTCCAGTTTGTTTAGCTTGTTTACCCTCAACTTTAGGAGAAGGAACATCCTCAAGATATCTTTTTTGGGTTTGTAGTTCAAGAGTCAAGGCTGTTCACGCTTTGATTTCTGAGAGAGGATCTCATCATTGCCTGTGGTCTCCAGTCTATTTTAAGGAACCTCTGAGCTGTGCCTCTCAGTTTCAGACATGTCCGTGTCCTCTTTTTAGGTTTCTGAAACAATCAGGAGTTCAGGCAAAGTTCAGAATGGTTAGCTGTTGTTTCAGGATGGTGTGGGTGGTACAGGAGCATCATCCATATTTTTCCAGATAGCCATGCGTGGACTCCCCTTGCAGATACTGGAGGTCTCAACTGATCCAATGCGAGTGAACAGCCCTGGTCTTAGAAGCTAGGCCAAGTGTTTAAGCACCCAGCGCTGTTTCTGGTAGTTACTGTGCACTCTAGTGGTTGGGGAGGTGGATTGGCTTTCCTAGGCTCAGGTCCAGTAGAAATCTGAGAGAGATGTGTAATAAAACGTCCAAGGAGCTGCATTTTTGAAAATAAAAACAAACTGATAAAATTAATTTGTATAATATATTTTATTTAATCCAACATATGCAAAATATTATTTCAGGATGCACGCATGCTAAGTTGCTTCAGTCGTGTCCGACTCTTTGTGACCCTATGGACTGTAGCCTGTCAGGCTCCTCTGTCCATGGGATTCTCCAGGCAAGAATACTGGAGTGAGTTGTCATTCTCTTCTCTGTATTTCAAGAGGTGGTCAGCATAAAAAAATTAATGCGGTATTTACATTCTTTTGTGTACTAAGTCTCTGAAACCCAGTGTGTACGTCTACAGCATGTCTCAGTTAGTAACTACATCTGTAACAGTTTAAGTAAAATACAGTCCTGTCAGCAATAAAGTTATGTTTAATTAAAAAATATTTACACTGCTTCAGTGTTTGGATGTAAATGTAAAAGTAAAAATTTTAAATACATTTCTTCAGTCACACTAGTTGAGTTTTGATTGTGCAGTAAATCAAATTACTGACCACGTGTGGCTTGTGGCCGTGGTGTGGGATGGGCTGGCTCTCGAGGGCCCAACTGTCTTTCACACCAACAGATGATCTTGCTTCTTTGGAAGCAGTCTGCCTTTCCCTGAGGTATTACAAGGGGATTGTCAGGTTTGACTGTCGAGAAATATCTCCTCAGATCTCAGAGTCATTCAGCGAATAGTTCTCATTTTGTATCAGGGCAGTTCCTGTTTGAGGTTCCCGTGTGGCATCTTTGGATTGAGGGTTATAGTCTATTTAGCTAAGTTCTTTCTTAGGGATCTTGGAAATGACCCAGGGGCCTACTTGAACAGACCTCTCAGATTGCTCTGTTTAGGCTACTTTGCCAGGGCCAAGATAATAGAGCGGATGATCAGTCTCAGATAAGTCAGGGTTCCTACAGCTTCACAGGCTCAGATGAAAGTGACAGATCTGAGCCTGCTAGCAGACTGAAAGAAGCTGTGGTGAGGGGAGTTCCTGACAGTGGGAAGTCTCCCAGGCACGTCTGGGTAAAAGGAAAGAAGTCCTCTCTTTGAGCTTCTTTTACTCTTGAGAGAAGACAGGCCAGAACTTCCCTGTTTGATGAAAGATCTTTGCCTGATGAACTGAGTGGCATGAGAACCTATGCTAAGTCGAAGATTGCAAACTTGAAATGAATTTGCCCTGTAGAGGAATTTGATTTTAACTGCACAGGTTTTGTTTGCTTGTTTTGTTTGTTTTTTAACTAGTTGGCAGCATCTAAAATTTAGGAGAAATTTAGGTGAAAACTCTTAGAAAAAACATTTTCAATTTCTACTTGAAAATTTAGAAGCCTGTGATCGTGCTGGGCTAGCCAGGACTGTGTCGAGCTGAGTGGCAGTCCTTCGGTAAAATAGGGAAGAGGAGAGAGTCCTATAGAGCCCCTGGACTCTAAGAGTCCTCTGAATTTCTCTTTCCTTTCTCTTTTGTCTACTCTCCATTTCCTTTAGTCTCTTCATTGAATTTTTTTCTTCTATCATTATGTAAAAATAATTCTTTTTGTTTTTTTTGGGGGGGATGAAAAATAGATTTATTAGTATTACTCTGTATATATCTGTACATGTGCTGTATGTTTCCACTTAGGGAATAGTCAGTAAAAAGGGATAAATTGAGAAAAATTAGGCAGCAACTAAAGAACAAAAAGCGCAGCAGGATATGAGGAAAAGTGAAGGAAATTACTAACAAACTTTGGCTTTATACTGGTAATTAGTTTTATCATAAAGATTTGTTCATTCATGTCTGTTTTCAGTTTATCAGTGTAATAATTCCTTTCTTCAAGTTGGTTGGATTTAAATATAAAATAATAATAGTTAATACTTATGAAATTATTGTTGTTCAGTTGCTCAGTCATGTCCGACTCTTTGCGACCCCATGGACTGCAGGACACTGGGCTTCCCTCTCCTTCACCATCTCAGAATCATGTCCATTGGGTCGGTGATGCCATCCAACCATCTCGTTCGTCCTCTGTCATCCCGTTTTCCTCCTGCCTTCAGTCTTCACCAGCATCAGGGTCTTTTCCAGTGAGTCAGTTCTTCGCATCAGATGGACAGAGTATTGGGGCTTCAGCTTCAGCATCAGTCCTTCCAGTGAGAATTCAAGGTTGATTTCCTTTAGGATAGACTGGTTTGAACTCCCTGCAATTGAGGGGACTCTCAAGAATCTTCTCCACTACCACAGTTCAAAAGCATCAATTCTTCCCTGCTCAGACTTATTTATGGTCCAGCTCTCACATCTGTACTGGAAAAATCATAGCTTTGACTACATGGACTTTTGTCGGCAAAGTAATGTGTCTGCTTTCTAGGATGTCTAGGTTTGTCATGGCTTTTCTTCCAAGGAGCAAGCGGATTTTTGAGCCCAAGAAAATAAAGTCTGTCACTGTTCCCATTGTTGCCCCATCTGTTTGCCATGAAGTCGTGGGACTTGATGCCATGATCTTCGTTTTTTGAATGTTGAGTTTTAAGCCAGCTTTTTGTCTCTCCTCTTTCACTTTCATCAAGAGGCTCTTTAGTTCCTCTTCACTTTCTGCCATAAGGGTGGTGTCATCTGCATATCTGAGATTATTGATAATTCTCCTGGCAATCTTGATTTCAGCTTTGCTTCATCCAGCCCGGCATTTCGCATGATGTACTCTGCATATAAGTTAAATAAACAGAGTGACAATATACAGCCTTGACGTATCGCTTTCCCCATTTGGAACTAGTCTGTTGTTCCATGTCTGGTTCTAACTGTTGCTTCTTGACTTGCATACAGGTTTCTCAGGAGGCAGGTAAGGTGGGTCTGGTATTCCCATCTCTTGAAGAATTTTCCACATTTTGTTGTGATCCACACAATCAAAGGCTTGGCATCGTCAGTGAAACAGAAGTAGATGTTTTTCTGGAATTCTCTTGAAAAAAATTATCTTGAGTTTTCTGGAAATCTCTCTTGCTATGATCCAGTGGATGTTGGCAACTTGATCTCTGGTTCATATGCCTTTTCTAAATCCAGCTTGAACTTCTGAAAGTTCTTGGTTCACGTACTATTGAAGCCTAGCTTGATTTTGAGCATTACTTTGCTAACATGTGAAATGAGTGCAATTGTGTAGTAGTTTGAACATTCTTTGGCATAGCCCTTCTTTGGGATTAGAATGAAAACTGACCTTTCCCAGTCCTGTGGCCACTGCTGAGTTTTACAAATTTGCTGACATATTGAGTGCAGCATTTTCACAGCATCATCTTTTAAGATATGAATAACTCAGCTGGAATTCCATCATCTGCGCTAGCTTTGTTCGTAGTGATGCTCCCTAAGGCCCATGTGACTGCACTCTTAAGATGTCTGGCTCTAGGTGAGTGGTCACACGATCGTGGTTATCTGGGTCATATATGATCTTTTTTGTATAGTTTTTCTGTGTATTCTTGCCACCTCTTCTTAATCTCTTCTGCTTCTGTTAGGTCTCAGCCTTTAGGTTTCTGTCCTTTATTGTGCCCATCTTTGCATGAAATGTTCCCTTGGTATCTCTAATTTTGTTGAAGAGATCTCTAGTCTTTTCCATTCTATTGTTTTCCTCTATTTCTTTGCATTGTTCACTTAGGAAGGCTTACCTATCTCTAACTCTGCATTCAGATGAGTATATCTTTACTTTTCTCCTTTGCCTTTCTCTTCTCTTCTTTTCTCAGCTCCTTGTAAGGCCTCCTCAGACAACTGTTTTGCCTTTTTGCATTTCTTTTTCTTAGGGATGGTTTTGATCACAGTCTCCTGTACTATATTACAAACCTCCGTCCATAGTTCTTCAGACATTCTTGTCCATCAGATCTAATCCCTTGAATCTTTTTTTGTCACTTTTGCTCTATAATCATAAGGGACTCGATATAGGTCATACCTGAATGGTCTAGTGGTTTTTTCCTACTTTCTTCAATTTAAGTCTAAATTTGGCAATAGGAGCTCATTCATTATCTGAGCCACGGTCAGCTCCCAGTCTTGTTTTTGCTGACTGTATAGAGCTTCTCCATCTTTGGCTGCAAATAATAAAATCAGTCTGATTTCAGTATTGACCATCTGGTGCTGTCCATGTGTAGAGTCTTCTCTTGTGTTGTTGGAGGAGGGTGTTTCCTATGACCAGTGTGTTCTCTTGGCAAAACTCTGTCAGCCTTTGCCCTGCTTCGTTCTGTACTCCAAGGCCAAACTCGCCTGTTACTCCAGGTATCTGTTGACTTATTACTTTTGCAGTCCAGTCCCCTATGATGAAAAGGACATCTTTTTTTTTTTTTTTATAAATATTAATTTTAGAAGATCTTGTAGGTCTTCACAGAACCATTCAACTTCAGCTTCTTTGGCATTAGTAGTTGGGGCATAGCCTTATATTACTGTGATATTGAATGGTTTGCGTTGGAAACGAACTGAGGTCATTCTGTCATTTTAAGATTGCACCCAAGTACTGCACTTATGACTCTTGTTGACTATGATGGCTACTCCATTTCTTCTTAGGGATTCTTGCCCACAGTAGTAGATATAATGATCATCTGAATTAAATTTGCCCATTCTGGTCCATTTGAGTTCACTGATACCTAAAATTCACTCTTGCCATCTGTTGTTTGACCACTTCCAATTTACCTTGATTCATGGACCTAACAGTCCAGGTTCCTGTGCAGTATTGTCCTTTACAGCATCAGATTTTACTTTCACCACCAGTCACATCTACAACTGGGCATTTTTTCTGCTTTGTCTCAGCCTCTTCATTCTTTCTGGAGCTATTTCTTTGCTCTTCTGCAGTAGCATCTTGAGCACCTACTGACCTTGGGAGTTCATCTTTCAGTGTCATATCTTTTTGCCTTTTCATACTGTTCATTGAGTTCTCAAGGTAAGAATGCTGAGGTGGTTTGATGTTCCCTTCTCCAGTGGACCATGTTTTGTCCAAACTCTCCAACATGTCCCATCCATCTTGGGTGGCCCTGCACAGCATGGCTCAGAGTTTCATTGAGTTAGACAAGGCTGTGATCCATGTGATCAGAACAATTATACCAAAGAAGTTCTCATACTGTTGTAAAAGTTCTAGGCTCCACAACAGATTTCCCAACCTTGGGATCCAGCAAAGGAACTGCATATCCCCAGGGAATCTGACTTTGAAGGTCAGCAGGATTTGATTACAGAACTTTCACAGAACTGGGGAAACAGACTCTTGGAGCAAACAACAAAACCTTTTGTGCACCAGGACCCAGGAGATAGGAGCAGTGACCCCACAAGAGACTGAGCTAGACTTGCGTGAAAGCGTCCAAGAGTCTCCAGTGGAGATGTGAGTTGACAGTGGCCTGCCACAGGGTCATTGACTACCACAGTCCTAGGGTGCTGACCTAAGTCCTTTTGCAAAAAGTCACCATTACCCCTACCATAGTTTGACCTCAGGCCAAACTACAGGGAAGGAATACAGCCCCACCCATCAACAGAAAATTGGATCAAAGAGTTACTGAGCATGGCCTTGCTCACCAAAGCAAACCCAGTTTTCACCACAGCTAGTACTTCCCATTAGGAAGCGTCCACAGGCTTCTCATCTTCATCCATCAGAGGGCAGACAGAATGAAAACCACAGTCACAAAAAACTAACCAAACTGATCCCATGGATCACAGCCTTGTCTCACTCAGTGAATCAAGAAAGTGAAGTGAAGTCACTCAGTTGTGTCTGACTCTTTGTGACCCCGTGGACTGTAGCCTACCAGGTGCCTCTGTTCATGGGATTTCCATTCCAAGCAAGAGTACCAGAGTGGATTGCCATTTCCTTCTCCAGGAGATCTTCCCTACCCAAGGATTGAACCTGGGTTTCCCGTATTGTCGGCAGACGCTTTACTGTCTGAGCCACCAGGGAAGTCAGTGAATCAAGACTAGGAGGTAAATGGGTGAGTCATTTGGATATCCTGGAGGGACGAATGTCCGAGGCAACAACTGCAAAACTGCAAAACCCCCGAAGCATAATCTCTTTGGTGTGTTTGAGAAATAGCAGGCAGTGTGATTGGAGTCGAGGAGATGAGGTCAGAGAGGTGGTGGAAGAACCAGGTTCTGTAAGGTCATCATATAGGCCATTGTAAGGTAGTGCTACTGAACATGGTGGAAAGCCATTGGGGGTTTGGAATGGAAGAAAGATGATTTGAATTATTTTCAAATCATGTGTATTGTCATACAGCATTTTATTTTATTGTTATTGTATGTAATATATATTTATTAATTAACATATGTAATATAAAGGATCATTTGCCTGCTTCTTTGAAAATAGCCTGAAGGGAAGACATGTTACTTAGGGTATAGGTTAGGTACAGTTGCTGTGATAAAGAGTTATAAAATGAAAGTCTGAGCAGTTTAGATAAATTTAACATCTGTGCTCTATGAAACCATTCAAGAATCCAGAATCTTTCCATCTTTCTGTTTTACCATTTTTCAGGGTTCTGTCTTAATCTGTGTGGTCAATACTAGATCACTATTAAGATGGTATTCCACCCTGTAGAAGAAGGAAGCAATGAAATCCAGAGCCAAGAATTTCCTTTTAAACAAGTGAGGCAGACATTACATATCTGTCTGTGGACTTCATTTTGCAGTCCACAGAAAGGGTGGTTGGCCACACTTGCCTCAGGGATGGTTGGGAAATGTCATCTCAGGATTGCTGATCATTCAGCAGGAAAAGAAGAGGAAAACAGAAATGACAAGTTGTCAACCACAGTCTTGCAGTTCACCTACTAAAGTATCTGTGTGTATCCTTCATCCTGCCTATTGAAAATACTCCAGTTCCCATTGCCAAAGGAGACAACCCAGGATCCATCCTCCTGTTACATTAATATAACTGAGAGAGCAGATCCACCTGTTAGATCTGCAAGTCCAGTGATCTGGAGACAAACACAGTTACTGCTCCTCCCTTGCCCCTCCCACATACACCTGACATATAGTGGTAGATCAAAAACAGGAAAAGAATAATAAAGTTTTCTATTTGGGGAAGCAGACAATGAGAGAAGTCACTGGTTGAGGGTAATGCTGGGCAGTAATGGTGTAGCAGCTCTCATGGTAAGAATGCCTCTATTCATTGTACTCTGACCCCTGTCTTTGCTGTCCGGGTGTTTCTTCCTTATGTTAACCTCCATGATCACATCTGAAGTTGGTATTGAAAATTTTCCCAGATGGGAAGGCATCTAGTTTTCATAGTTAGCTTTGTGCTATGGTAGGCTTGCCATCCTGCAAGTAACACAGTCATAGGTGTTTACAGGTTAGCAAACATTTACAAATACATTTCTCTCAAAAAAATATAGTAGGATTCATTTGTGTTTGTCTCCATTCAGTTCTGGTGCCAGTGACTATGGCAAAATAGTTCTTTCCTGCTGTGGTTCTTAAGCCTGACTTATTTTTTGCTTTCCTGTGCAGTCAGCACTTTCTCTTTGTCTTGAAGGCATCTGAAACAGGAGGCATTGCTGAGAGGGATGGCAGCACCCTAATATAATCTTATCCACAGTGCTGTATTTCTTTGTTTCATCAGGAAGTCTTAAAAGTTCTGTGAAAAATGCCATTGGTAATTTGATAAGTAAGGCGGGATGGTCATTTTAACAATATTGATTCTTCTAATTCAAGAACATGATATATCTTTCCATCTGTTTTTGTTGACTTGCGTTTCTTTCATCTGTGTCTTAGAGTTTTTGGAGTACAGATCTTGCCTCCTTAGGTAGATTTATTCCTTGGCATTTTATTCTTTTTGATGCAATGATAAATGGGATTGTTCCTTAATTTTCCTTTCTGATAGTTCACTTTTGTCTATAGAAATAGAAACAGATTTCTGTATATTAATTTAGTACCCTGCAACTTTACTGAATTCATTGATGAGTTCCATTAGTTTACTGGTAGCATTGTTAGGGTTTTCTAGAACAGAAATTTTAAAATGTGTATGGAAATAAAAAAGACCTCAAATATCCAAAAAAAATCTTGAGAAAAAAGAGCAGAGCTGGAGGAATCATACTCCTTGACTTCAGACTATACTACAAAGGTACAATAATAAAAACAGTATGGTACTAGGAGCAAAACAGACGTATAGATTGATGAAAGAGAATAGAAAACCTATACATAAACCCTTACTCTTATGTCAATTAATCAATGACAGAGGAAGAAGAATATACAGAGGAGAAAAAACAGTCTCTTCAATAAGTGTGCTGAGAAAACTGAGCAGTTGCATGTAAAAAAATGAAATTGCAGCATTTTCTAACTCCATATACAAAAATGGACTCAAAATGGATTAAAGACCTAAATGTAAGTTTGGATACTATAAAACTCCTAGAGTAAAACAGAGCAAACACTCTAATAAATCAAAAATAAACAAATGGAACCTAATCAAACTTATAAACTTTTACACAGCAAAGGAAACCATAAAAATATGAAGATTTAACTACAAAAATGAGAGAAAATATTTGCAAATGATGCAACTGACAAGGGCCTAATTTCCAAAATAGACAAACAACTCATATGATACATCAAAAAAAAAAAAAAAATGGGCAGAAGACCTAAATAGACATTTCTCCAAAGGAGCCAGGCAGGTGGCCAATAGGCAAATGAAAAGATGCTTAACATTGTCAGCCATTAGAGAAATGAAAAGCAAAACCTCAATGAAATTCCACTGCATACTGATGAAAATGACCATCATTAAAAAGTTTACAAATAACAAATGCTAGAGAGAGTGTGGAGAAAGCATTCCCACTGGTTGGTAACTTAGTGCAGCAATTATGAAAAACAGGCTGGAGGTTCCCCAGAAAACTAAAAATAGAATTACTAAGCAATGACAACCCCCTCTAGTACTCTTGCCTGGAAAACCCCATGGCAGAGGAACCTGGTAGGCTGCAGTCCATGGGGTTGCTACGAGTCGGACATGACTGAGTGACTTCACTTTCACTTTTCACTTTCATACATTGGAGAAGGAAATGGCAACCCACTCCAGTGTTCTTGCCTGGAGAATCCCAGGGACGGAGGAGCCTGGTGGGCTGCCGTCAGACACAACTGAAGCAACTTAGCAGTAGCATCATATGATCCAATAATCTTACTCCTGGGCTATATATCCAGATAAAACTATAATTCAAAAAGATACATGCATCTTTATGTTCTGTAGCAGCACTGTTTACAATAGTCAAGACATGGAAACAACCTAAATGTCCGTTGACAGATGAATGAATGGTGAAGATGTGGTATGTGTGTGTATACATATGCATATATATATGATGACATACTGTTCAGCATAAGAAGGAATGAAGTAAGGCCATTTACAGCAACATGGATGTAACTAGAGATTACCATACTAAGTGAAGTATGTCAGAAAGAGAAAGACAGGTACCATATGGTATCACTTATATGTGGAATTTAAAATTAAACTTACCTACAGATATATAGAACAGATTTGTATACCAAGTGGGAGGGTTTGGGGAAGGATGGACTGGTAGTTTGGGGTTAGTAGATACAAGTGATTACGTATAGGGTAGAGAAACAACAAGGTCCTTCTGTATGGCATAGGGAACAAATAATACTCATTATCTAACGATAAATCATAACGAAAAACTGGATATATTGTGTATAACTGAGTCACTTTGCTATACCATAGAAGTTAACACAACGTTGTAAATCAACTATACTTCAATAAAAAATAGAAAGAAACTACAGTGAGGTATTGTCTCACACCAGTCAGAATGGCCATCATCAGTAAATGTTTGCAAGGGCATGGATTAGAGGGAACCCTTCTACAGTGTTGGTGCGAATGTAAATTGGTACAGCCACTATAGAGAACAGTTTGGAGTTTCCTTAAAAATAATAGAGTTACCATATGATCCAGCAGTCCCACTTCTGCACATACATCTGGAAAAGATGAAAACTCTAATTTGAAAAGATGCCTGCAACTCAACTATTCATAGCAGCACTATTTACGGTAGTCAAGACATGGAAGCAACTTAAATGTTCATCAACAGATGAATGGATAAATATGTGGTTCAGTTCAGTTCAGTTCAGTTGCTCAGTCGTGTCCGACTCTTTGCGACCCCATGAATCGCAGCACGCCAGGCCTCCCTGTCCAGCACCATCTCCCGGAGTTCACTCAGACTCATGTCCATCGAGTCAGTGATGCCATCCAGCCATCTCATCCTCGGTCGTCCCCTTCTCCTCCCGCCCCCAATCCCTCCCAGCATCAGAGTCTTTTCCAATGAGTCAACTCTTCGCAGGAGATGGCCAAAGTACTGGAGTTTCAGCTTTAGCATCATTCCTTCCAAAGAACTCCCAGGGTTGATCTCCTTCAGAATGGACTGGTTGGATCTCCTTGCAGTCCAAGTATGTGGTACATATATACATTGGCATATTCAGTTCAGTTCAATCGCTCAGTCATGTCCAACTCTGTGACCCCATGGACTGCAGCACACCAGGCCTCCCTGTTGATCACCGACTCCCGGAGTTTACTCAAATTCATGTCCATTGACTTGATGATGCCATAAAAAAGAATAAAATAATGCTGTTTGCAGACATGGATGGACCTAGAGATTATCATATTAAGTGAAGTAAGTCAGATAGAGGAAGACAGATAATATGATATCTCTTATATGTGGAATCTAAAAAAAAGATTCAAATGAACTTATTCACAAAACAAAAATAGACTCACATAAAAAACAAATTTATCGTTACCAAAGGGGAAATGTTGGGGAGAAAGGAATAAATTAGGAGATTGGGATAGGAGATATAAAAACCACTATATATAAAATAACAAGGACCTATTGTATAGCACAAGGAACTATATTCAGTATCTTGTAAGGAATTATAATAGAAAAGAGTCTGAAAAGGAATATATATGTAATTGAATCACTTTGCTGTATACCTGAAATGAATACATTTTCAATCAACTATACTTCAATAAAATGTTTGTTTTGAAAAAATGTCTTAATAGAAGTCTTTGGGGAAAGTACTAATAATCTTATCTCCTGATAATGCAAATATTGAAGGAGTTGACTACAAGAACCCATTTCTACTCTATTTCCTTCCATCTTTCATTGCCAACTGGCCAGTTCTTGTCTGAGTAAAGGCAGCAAAGAACCACTGGCACACATGAACGTTGTGGTTCTTTTCATATTCTTACCTTGAAGTACTCAGATTTTTATGGGCACTACGTCCTGTAAGTTACTGTTGGCAACAGTTTCTGGCATGCTTTGCTCCAATATAACTGGAATCACCATTATTTTCTTAATAGTTCTGTGTGTTACTCTGTTGCCTGCTGCCCAGTGACTTACCCAGTGCCACATATTTTATAATTTTGTTATGACAGTTCTCTCATTCTGGTATTAATTTCTGTATTGAAGAAAAGGCTGCTGTAAAGGGATACAAAAGTGAAATGGCTTAAATGAGGAAAAAATATATTTCTTCCTCAAATAACAGGCCTACTGATACAGGTGGTAGAGATGCTATGTTCCATGAAGGAAATGAAGATGTGAGAGGTAAACTACCAAAATGTTGGATTTGGACTCAGATCCTAAGCCTTGTTTTAATCATTGTGCTGTACTTAATCTATACTAATCTCTTCCTGGTGGCTAGTGAGCTTTTTGAGGTGTCAGGAACATACCTGGGCCTTGACCTCTTGCATTTGCTAGCTTTTAGTAAGTGTTCAGTAAGTGAATGAATGAATACCTATTTTATTTCTGAGTAAGTTAAGGCATAGAGACCTAACCAAACATGACACACAGTCAGGGCTAGAACACAAAAATATATGTACAGGAGAAACTGTCTTAGAGAAGAGACTACTTCCATGAACAGGAAATATGTAAAGGCAGTATCATTTTGATCTCCTTAGAAATAGTTACTGTAAAAATCTTTTGATGTGATTATTAAGCTTAAACAATTAAGGAAGGTGGTAAAGTGTATATATACATGATGGAAAGAAGAAAAATATGAAGAAGTGTGGATGTGGTCTTCATTCTAACATTTTTAGTACCTAAAATAATTATACCAAAGGCAAAAGACTTTTTTAAATTTAAGCAATAAATATTTGGAGTGTGGAAAAAAAAAAACTATCCACAGTGTATCCAGGCACCTTTTTCATCAAAATATTTTAAACAGCTCATAGCATATGTGTGTATGTATATACACACACATGTTTCATATCTCTCTATTTATCTGTGTGTGAAATTTCAGAAATCATTTCTTCTACCAAGAGAATGACATATTTCAAAATGGTGAGTTCTACATCTTAAAAATTGATGAGCTTAGGACTTCCTTGGTGGTTCCAGTGGTTGGGAATCCGCCTGCCAGTGCAGGGGACACAGGCTCGGTTCCTGGTCCAGGAAGATTCCACATGTTGTGGGGCAGCTAAGCCATGTGTGAAAACTGCTGAGCCCACATGCCTAGAGCCTGTGCTCCACAGTGAGAGAAGCCACCACAGTGAGAACCCTGTGCACTGCAACTAGAGAGTAGCCCTCACTTGCCACAACTAGAGAAAACCTACGCACAGCAGCAAAGACCCAGCACAGCCAAAAATAATAAATAAACAGAAAATTCTTAAAAAAGTGAAAAGCTTATACTGTTTTGGGTATTCATGAGTATTGTTTCTGAGCCACTAAACTAAGAAAATACTCCTCTATTTATTATTGTACTTTGAAGTGTACACAAGTGAATCATAACAAAGATAATAGTTACTATTGATGTGTGAAACTGAATGAAAACAAATTTCTAACCCTTATTCCTAAGCCTTATGGAGGATATGGATCTTCGGATAAACTGAAAGTACTAAGTAACTAACAAAGCATAGGTTTCCTTAAAATGGACATTTGCATGCCTCCTATTTTGTTTGAGATGTTATTTTTTCTTTCTCATAGGGGGAGCACTATTATTTTAGCAAGAATCACTAACTGGAAGTGCAGCATTGGTTATTTAATGATATTAAAATGAAGTTTTGATCAGCAGAGGTAAGACTATGGCATTTCTTTTGCATTTAATTCATAATAGATCAAAATATTTGCTAGATTTCTATGAAGAATTGTTTTAAGAAATGCGAAGGATCAATATTATCCCACTTGCAAATAACAAGTTAGTCTTCCCAAGCGCCATGGATGTCAGCAGAAGACTCAAGACTCCTCCTGGGTCAGAGAAAAGGACAGTTTATATGCGGGGCAGTAGCAGTGGCTGGAGTACGAGGCAGCCTGCATAAGAGTAGTTTGTGTTACATGAGAGGACGCCTGAGCTGAGGTACCTGAATCTTTGGTGAGGGACAGTGAGCCTGCTGATTTATGCCTCAGAGGAGACTTTATTACACGGGACAGTAAAAAGATTTGCCCTTAACTCCAGTATGAGGCACTGTCCCTGATCCTGACGCTCTGCTAAATGTGTCCTTGAAAAATAGTCTGAAGTAAAGGCAGTCAGTGTCTCTGCTTGCAAGACATGCAGAAACATAAGGACTGTGAGCACTGTCTTTCAACACTTTCTTACTACATCAAATTGCCTTTTAAAGTATGTATTATTGATAAGGATGATTGCAATGATGCTTTTTGAAATGGTGTGAAGATGGGAACTATTGAAACTTAACAATAGGAGATTGTTTAAATTATAATATCACAGTATAATAGTTATTAACATAGATATTGGTAAAAATAAATGAAATAAGCAGATTAAATGTATATATAATTTAATCCTACTTTTATAGAACTTGTACAACTATACACACATATAAAGAATATATACCAAATATGTATTTCAGTGGATAGAATTATAAATGTTTTCTTTTTTGCTTGTCTCTCTCTTTTGACCTCTTGAAAATGAACACTTTAGACTTTTGTAATGAGGGGAAAATTGTTTTTAATTAAAAAATGAGCAGTCATTTAAGAACTTCACCTAACAGAGAAAAAGCTTCATAAATTTAAATGGGAATTAAAGAATGCCAATTCTTTTTTTGACTCTGAGTTGCCTTTATGTGAAGTGCAGTGTAGAACTAGAAGAGAATAATTAGGTAACTTAATTTTTCTCTTAAAAAGTTACCTTTTACCTATGATAAAGTCAAGAGTTACTTTTAACAATTTGCTGTATTATTTATTATCACATAGTTGGCACAAAGATAAATCTTAGAAAAGCATTCAAAGAGGGCAGATCTTCTAGGGTAGTGCTGTTTAGTATTTCCTTAGTATATATGTATAGTGAGTACATATGTATAGATTCTGGTTCTGTATAGTCGGATCAAGCTAAGTTAGGAGCACTAAATGAATTGTCTTCATATTTATTTCCTACCGGTGTATCATACTCTGAAATATGTTTAATGTTAGTTGGCATTTTTTTGTACTTCTCATGATTTTTTTTCCCCTACTTTAACCAAGGTGCTGTTACCAGATTTGTCTTCTGAGTATAAACTAAAAATGACTGAAGTTCAAGCAATGGTAGAATTCTCCGTGGAGCTAAACAAGTTCTACAATGTGGATTTATTTCAGAGAGGGTTTGTATTTTAATGTGAAAATTATGTATTTTGCATAAGATAAATTATACAGTTTTCATTTAAATTTAAGTACATTCTTTTGTATATAAAGAAAACAAGGAGCTATGTTCAAGGATTTTCTTAGTGAAATGTTATTTCTAATAAATGAGTATTATTCCTATGATTTAATGAAGATTCTGGATATATTTAACTTATGTTTATGAATTTGTACTGAGCATTGAGAGGACTTCACTGAAAATTGATAAGAAAGATTTCATTTCTGCTTTTTTAAAAGATGACAGTGTGTGGGCTTTCAAAAAAGCAGAATATACACACACAATATACATACACAAAATAGCTTAGTAGGAATACAAAATGATGACTCTTTAAAAAGTATATATAGAAACTGCTCTAGGAATCAGAAGCGAAAGACTTATTTCTGGGCTAGCACATCAGGAAAGGCCCATGACAGGGGGATAGGGTCACAGCATGGATAAGAATGATAGGGAGAGGATAAGGTGAAAGACCCTCTTGGTGGGAGAAAACATTGTGAATCCAGTCTTGGAAATAGGAATGAGCCTGTTATTTTAGAGTCCTAAGAGGCTGGATATTTTCTGGTAGAATTGCAGAAGAAAAGACAGCAGGAGAGGTTATGTTTGTGAAGGGCTTTTGTTGTCTGGAGGAGAGTTGATACCAGGGATTGGGGTAGCCACTGGTGGTTTCCAAGAACAGATGACATGGTCACTGTTATTACAATTAGTACTTACTGGCATATAGAGAGCGTGATGATACTGAATAGATGGTCCGGTAGAAGAAATGGAGGCCCAGGGACAGGGTAGAGGGGCTCACAATATCTCAGGACATAAACCTGAGTCTCTGCGCCTGGGGATGGTAGTGGTGGGGTCATGACTGGGGAGATGATGAAAGAAATAATCCTATTGTTGATTGTTTATCTCGGCTTTGCCATCTTGTTGAAAAAACAAAGACAGCTGTGCTCTGCTCCACATGGTCTCTCACCCATCAGCAGGACAGCCTGGGTTGCCCCCCTGGCAGAGGAGGGGTCCAGGAGAGCGAGCAGAAGGTGCAGGGACCTGCACTGACACAGAGCCTTCCCAGGGCTGGGCTGGGGGCTCTTTGGCCAGTGAAACCTCTGTAAAACTTGATGGGGATTCTGCGTGTCTGGTATGGTTGATTCCATGCTCTGAAACCCACACCCACAGTTGTTTAGTGAGACATGACTGCTCTCTAGGTGAATCACTACTGTGTGGAGATCAGAATTCTGTGGGATCCTGCCCTTGAACTTTCTGAAAGCCCTTTGTCAGGCTGAAAATGTCTACTTAGACACTGCCCTTAGCTCTGTTGGAGAGCTTAAGAAAGGGATTTACAGCCACACCCTTGGTTAGATCTTTGTATGAAGTTTTATTTTCCAAACCAGGAAGTCTTGATTCCTCTCTGTTTTCTCTAGATTCTGCTTATAAAATGACCAGGCGTTTCTTTAGCTCATCTCTTTCTTGCAGAACCTTACTGTACTTGGCTCGGAGCAACCAGGTGACATTTTCAGCATTCTGCCAGAAAATTAGCTTGCTCAAGCGAAAAAGTTTCTTTTAGATAACAGTCTAACTTCTTTTAAATTACTGTTCAAAAGCATAGTCACCAAAAATTTATCACTACAAAACATGGGTCACTGTTTTTTAAGTCTCATATAGTTTCCTCATTTTTTTTCTTGCCTTTGTAACTATAACTACTACTTTGGTCCCAAAATCAATGACATGTATTTTGTTTTTATTAGTACCAATTTCTGTATTAGTTATTTTTTGCCACAGTAATGCAGCTAACAAAAAACCCAAAGCCTCAGTGGCATCACAACAGTAAACATTTATTTCAGATCACAGATCTGTGGACCAGCTGGATGGTTGTGCTAATCTGGGTTGGCTGGGCTCACTCGCAGTCAGCTGGCAGGGAGCTGCATGGTATAGAACGGACTCACCTGGGTGTACTCAGCTCTGCTCTGCCACCTCTCATCCTGCAGTGTTATTCTCACCGAGGAGGCAGGAGTCCAGAGAGACTGAGAAACCTTACAAAAAGACCTAGGCTTGGCACTAGCTCACTCTCTTCTCTGCCACAGCATAATGCCTAAAACAAGTGGTCAGGCCAGCCCAAAGGGATGGGGACCTCCACCCCACTTGTTGATGAGAATCTTACTGTGAGAGGCGTGGATACAAGGATTGGTGAAAAAAAATTGAGAACCTTTAAAAGTCAGTCTCCCATACACTTTAATGTTTTGGGGGGATTGTTATTGATTTCTGTGAGACCTTTTGAGGTTATTAAGTGAAAGTGAAAGTTGCTCAGTTGTGTCTGACTCTTTGTCACCCCATGGACTATATAGTCCATGGAATTCTCCAGGCCAGAATACTGGAGTGGGTAGCCTTTCCCTTCTCCAGGAGATCTTCCCAACCCAGGGATCAAACCCAGGTCTCTTGCCTTGCAGGTGGATTCTTTACCAGTTGAGCCACCAGGGAAACCCAAGAATACTGGAGTGGGTAGCCTATCCCTTCTCCAGCGGATCTTCCTGACCCAGGAATCAAACCAGGGTCTTCTGCATTGCAGGTGGATTCTTTACCAACTGAGCTATGAGGTTATTAAGAGAAGGATTTAATGACTGATTCCATGTGGAGGATATTGCAGAGACAGAAAAAACATTAAAAAATATGTATGTGAAGGTATGTCCATGTCGAGGATTACTTTGAAATAGCTCAGCAAAGAGAAAAATTATGTATGAATCATTATGTGGCAAAATCTTTTTCATTGATGGAAAATGGGCAGTGGGGGTTGAGTTCACTGCTCTACTTTTTACAAATTTTGAATTTTTAATAAATAAATGATAATGCTGAAGTTTTGCATCACATTGACTTGGACAATATTAGTGATACTGATGTACATAATGAAGTTACAAGGGATCGTAGTGTGGAATTTAAGGTTGGTTCATTTTGTTAGGTTGAGTGTGAGGTAACATCCAAGTAGAGACAGTTCATAATTGAAGATATGGAACTGGAAATACGGTCTAAGTGAATTGGTCTTCCATCTTACTTTCAGACATCATAAGTATAGCATGTATGATTGCTGCTTTCATTTATTTTCTGTTATTCTGCAATCTAGTTTCCACATCCATTGAGGACTCTTGAAGAATGTAGTTACTGATCTTTGAAAAATCTAGAAATTAGAGGCTTATTGTTTTTAGATATATTCCTTGACTTGTTTATTTGTAAGAATGTTTTCAAGGATATAATTTAGTCTTTTTTCTATTCTGATTTAATTAGTTCCTACCTTTTAAATCTTTTCTTTATGCTTCTTATTGAGCCTTTACTGCCTTTGCCATATAAGTCAGTTAACTGGAGCTTGTGTTTGCTGTTATGTTACCTGTCAGCTTTGATATATAAACAGATACATTTATCTAAATTTATATTTAAGTGCTAGGAAATAAAATATGTCTTTTCCAGTTTATTTTCTGTATGTGAAATGACTTTAGGAGACTGAGATGAGAAACTTAAAAATTCAAGTAATGAAATGGAGGCAGACCTCAGAAATACTGCAGGTTCAGCTTCTGAACACCGCAGGGAAGTGGGTATGACAGTGAAGTCACGTGAAGTTTGTGGTTGCTAGGTGCATATAAACGTGATGTTTATACTAAACTGTAGTCTGTTAGGTCTAAAAATACAATGTACAAACTGTAAGTAAAAAGTACCTTAATGCTAGAAAATGCTAACCATCATCTGAGCTTTCGGTGAAGCATAATCTTTTTGCAGTAGTCACGTCAAAGATTACCTAGCACAGATCACCATAGCAAATATAATAGTAATGAAAGAGAAATTTTATGAAAATTACCACAGTTTCTGTGGCACAGAGACACAAAGTGAGCAAATGCTGTTGGGAAAATGGCATCAATAGGCTGCTCAGCACAGAGTTACCACAAAACTTCAATTCGTAAAAAACACATGATCTACAAGGTGCAATAACTGAAATGTGATAAAATGAGATCTGCCTGCAGTCCTGTGGAGTATTTTACTTCAGTGTTTTAAAAATAACATCAATACCTGAATAGCACTGGAGTCATAGCCAGCAGGAACTAAATGGAACTGGAGTGTGAATAAACACTATTTGTGCATGTTTGGTGACAGTACCTGTCCTACACGTCCCTAGGGCTGAGTGTTTAATTTTGCCACTGTTGTTACATGATAAGAAAGCAGTTAGACACCTGCTTGTTTAACTTACATGCAGAGTACATCATAAGAAACACTGGGCTGGAAGAAGCACAAACTGGAATCAAGATTGCCAGGAGAAATATCAGTAACCTCAGATATGCACATGACACCACCCATATGGCAAAAAGTGAAGAGGAACTAAAGAGCCTCTTGATGAAAGTGAAAGAGGAGAGTGGAAAAAGTTGGCTTAAAGCTCAACATTCAGAAAACTAAGATCATGGTATCTGGTCCCATCACTTCATGGCAAATAGATGGGGAAATGGTGTCAGACTTTATTTTTCTGGGCTCCAAAATCACTACAGATGGTGACTGCAGCCATGAAATTAAAAGACTCTTATTCCTTGGAAGGAAAGTTATGACCAACCTAGATAGCATATTAAAAAGCAGAGATATTACTTTGCCAACAAAGGTCTGTCTAGTCAAGGCTGTGGTTTTTCCATTGGTCATGTATGGATGTGAGAGTTGGACTGTGAAGAAAGCTGAGTGCCGAAGAATTGATGCTTTTGAACTGTGGTGTTGGAGAAGACTCTTGAGAGTCCCTTGGATTGCAAGGAGATCCAACCAGTCCATGCTAAAGGAGATCAGTCCTGGATGTTCTTTGTAAGGACTGATGCTAAAGCTGAAACTCCAATACTTTGGCCACCTCATGCGCAGAGTTGACTCATTGGAAGAGACCTTGATGCTGGGAGGAATTGGGGGCAGGAGGAGAAGAGGGCAACAGATGAAGGAAAAAGTTGGCTTAAAGCTCAACATTCAGAAAACTAAGATCATGGTATCTGGTCCCATCACTTCATGGCAAATAGATGGGGAAATGGTGTCAGACTTTATTTTTCTGGGCTCCAAAATCACTACAGATGGTGACTGCAGCCATGAAATTAAAAGACTCTTATTCCTTGGAAGGAAAGTTATGACCAACCTAGATAGCATATTAAAAAGCAGAGATATTACTTTGCCAACAAAGGTCTGTCTAGTCAAGGCTGTGGTTTTTCCATTGGTCATGTATGGATGTGAGAGTTGGACTGTGAAGAAAGCTGAGTGCCGAAGAATTGATGCTTTTGAACTGTGGTGTTGGAGAAGACTCTTGAGAGTCCCTTGGATTGCAAGGAGATCCAACCAGTCCATGCTAAAGGAGATCAGTCCTGGATGTTCTTTGGAAGGACTGATGCTAAACCTGAAACTCCCAATACTTTGGCCACCTCATGTGAAGAGTTGACTCTTTGGAAAAGACCCTGATGCTGGGATGGATTGGGGTCAGGAGGAGAAGGGGACGACAGGATGAGATGGCTGGATGGCGTCACCGACTCGATGGACATGAGTTTGAGTAAACTCGGAGTTGGTGATGGACAGGGAGGCCTGGTGTGCTGTGATTCATGGGTTCGCAAAGAGTCAGACACAACTGAGCGACTGAACTGAACTGATACTCCAGGCAGGCACAGAGAGAGAACGTGTGACATCTGATTAGGTCCGTTTTTTCCGTAATTACATCATTGTGTCCTTAATGGTAAACAAATAGTCAAGATACTAACAATATAAAGAAAAACTGCCTTTATTTTCATTTTAATCTGTTTTTTCTTTTTTAAAATATGGTAGATTGTAAACTCTTGAAAATAAAACTGAGACTCTAAAGCATTGATTATAAATTTGATGTTGTTTAATGGTATGTGGATGTATGTCTTATAAATGAGTGCTGTGAGAACTCAGTATAATTAACTTGTTCTGAGTTTATTTACTAGCAGTATATGATTTCAAGATGGTGGTCTTCCCAAATGACTTTCAAAATTCATTTCTTAAAAGGGCTTAAAGTGGGGAGGAAATTTTGCTTTTTAAATATACATGGAAGATTGTTGTTTGGACATCTCTCAGCAGCATAAAGGATATGAAAGTGGGATTAAATTGAAGATATAACAACTAAAGTTAGGTATTAAACTGGAGGGGAAATTTCCTCTCTTTGGAGACCACTGTAAAATTATTAGAACTTTTTTTTTTCTGGAATTCGTTAGGATATTGCTATCTGTCATACTCATCTGTACAGTTTGTTACTAATTCAAGAAAAGGTGAAATACTTTTGCCAAAATGTAAACTAATGCACTGCTTTCTTCAATGAGAAGGTCTTGCTTAGAGAAAAAAAAAGGACTAACTAAAACTGTGTGCTCTGAGATAGGGTTGATTTACTTTATTTCACTGCAGATTGATAACATGTCACAAAGATGCACCTGTGTACATACCACAGTTTAAAGAACACAGTTTTAGAATTAGTGAATGGCTTTTAGAATGGAATTGAGTTTAATTCATTTCAGAAGGAGGCAAATGGACTGGCCTTGCGTGCATGCATGATGCTAAGTTGCTATAGTCATGTCTGACTCTTTGCGACCCCATGAACTGTAGCCCCCCAGGCTCTCCGGCATTGGATTCTCCAGGCAAGAATACTGGAGTAGGGTACCATACCTTCCTCCAGGGGATCTTCCCAACCCAGGGATCGAACCCACATCTCTTACATCTCCTACACTGGCAGGCAGATTCTTTACCACTAGCACCACTTGGGGAAGGCAATGGCACCCCACCCCAGTACTCTTGCCTGGAAAATCCAATGGACGGAGTAGCCTGGTGGGCTGCAGTCCATGGGATCGCTAACAGTCGGACAGACTGAGCGACTTCACTTTCACTTTTCACTTTCATGGATTGGAGAAGGAAATGGCAACCCACTCCAGTATTCTTGCCTGGAGAATCCCAGGGGTGGGGGAGCCTGGTGGGCTGCCGTCTATGGGGTCACACACAGTCGAACACGACTGCAGTGACTTAGCAGCAGCAGCAGCACCACTTGGCAAGCTGGGACTAGCATTAGGTATTCTCAAACATTTAGAAAGTGTGAGAACCATGACAAAGTGTTAACATGTTTTAACAGTCTTTTGAAAAGCAAGTGAGATGTTATCAATTTGTTTGCAGGTGTTTTGGGGATAGTCTGTAATCCTCATAAAGCAAGTAAGGGAAACTAGGGTGTGATAGTTGAAACAATGTTGATAGTAATACTGTTGTTTTTTATTTTCTTTAGTATATAGGTTCTCATAAACCAGTTTAATTACATAACCTGTAGCTACAACTGCTTTTCCCATTCAGCCCTATACCATTTTCTTGTCATAATCTATATTACTGCAAGGTGAGTAATATATTATGATTTGGAAACAAATAAGAACAAGGATATGGACTTAGAATTGTTTTCTTGAATTGTAGTAACATCGCAAGATAGTGGAACTGAAATCCTCTTAGGAAAGATTTGTGGAACCCTAGAAACTATATTCCATACAACAGTCTTTAAATGCTCTGAACTAAATAAATCTTAAATCCTTTCCATTTATGATTCTGAGGTTGTTAAACTCATGAGAAGTTTATAGTTTGATTTTAAAATGACTGTCAGCCAAAAGAGAAAATTGCATGCTGATTTTTTTGGATTTTTGACATAGATTACAACCTTGGAAAAGATAATCCCTTGCCTATAATGTCATGTATATGTTGTGTAAATTTCAAAAATTGGGGACTTCGGATTAAGTGGTGCTGATTGGGACTCACAAGAAACCACCTCAAGTTTTCTTCAAGGCCTTCGAAAGTGTCTAAAATTGTCTGTTTTTTTTTTTTTCAGTAAGGTATAAGAACTGAGAATATTCTATAAGAAGTTAATCAGTTTTTCATATTAATGAATCAGCCACTCTGTAGTCAGAAAGTTAGTTTTCTCAAAAGCAGTTTGCATCAGTTATTAGACTATTTCTAAATCTTTAGATTTCTCTCATTNTTTTTTTTTTTTCAGTAAGGTATAAGAACTGAGAATATTCTATAAGAAGTTAATCAGTTTTTCATATTAATGAATCAGCCACTCTGTAGTCAGAAAGTTAGTTTTCTCAAAAGCAGTTTGCATCAGTTATTAGACTATTTCTAAATCTTTAGATTTCTCTCATTGTTGTGTCCTATCTCATTTTTAAAAAGCGATGCCATGGTAAAGGTCTGCCATTTGTGGCCTATGTGAAACAGGATGTCTGCATTCTTTGAAGAATCATAATGACGAAATTGATAGTGATTGGGATCCCCAAAATTAGCCAGTACTGGCCTTGACTGACCTGTGTTTGAAGTGTAAATAAACAGAAAAATTAAGTTATGAACTGTGAAAAAAATATGGAAAACAGAAAAATAGTGTAATGTTAATGTTGTCAATTAACTAGAAGGAAATCTTTCCACTAAAAGACAATTTTTATTATGAGAAATGTCTACATGAAAATCAAACCATAAATGACTTTAATGCAATGCAAACAAACACCTGTGGGAGGAGAAACATGAAACTTATGAGTTTGTGTACTCACAAATTCAAATTTAATGTTTCCATATTAACACAAATAATGAAATTATGAAACAGTTTACACAAAGATGAATTTATTTATGGCTCAAATATTACTTAACCCAGGGACTATCTGTGTGGATTTTATAAGAGTTCCACCTGTAAACAACAAGATGTTCTCAAACAGGTAACCAACGAATTCAGCTCAGTAATAAACAAGAATAAATCTTTACTGATCTTAATAAAAACTTTTTGAGACAGCAAGTGAGCCCTTTATTTTATTGACAAAATTAAAGGATAGATTTTAAATGTTAACATATTGTGGTAAAAAGTTTGCATTTCAAAAATTAAAAGAGCTCTCTAGGTATCTGGTTTCAAAAGATTTTACCTAAAAAGAAATATGAATCTACTCAAACTTTTTTCTTAAAATTACTCATGATCCTACAATAACACAATATCCCCTTTAGGAAAAATACAGTGACCACAGTATTCTGTCTTTAGTAACCGTAGGAAGATATTCTAAGAAAATTCTGCATCTTAGAAAATATACTCTTTATTTACTCTTTTTGAATATATTACTTGTGATATGTTCTGAACAACAGGAGAGGGAGTAAAAATTTAGAAGTCTAAGGAAGTTGTAATAGGGAATTGGCTTTGAAACATATTGAAATGATAAAATAAGTCAAATAATACATTTGTTAAGTTAAATCTTAGGGTTCTTTAAATTTTGCTCATTTTGAACAGATTATTGAATTGGTTCTCTAGAGTTATTAATAAAATATGGAAAAGGAGAATGATGGTAGGAGAAGTAATTGTTAAA
Organism: Oreotragus oreotragus; assembly: GCA_006410675.1. Taxonomy (NCBI): domain Eukaryota; kingdom Metazoa; phylum Chordata; class Mammalia; order Artiodactyla; family Bovidae; genus Oreotragus; species Oreotragus oreotragus. Next base: position 445,789 of record SJYX01024786.1, read on the forward strand.
TTCGGCATCTTACCTAAATGTAAAGCACAATTTAAAAAAATGTATTTCTATAAAATCTTATACCTGTATACTAATGTTTCTGAAAAACTTAATTGCTTTCTAGTGAAATTAAAGGTTAAATGTGGTTATTGGGGAAAAAAATAAGCAGGCTAATCAGCCTTAACATAGCAAATCAAAAAATGGAAAACATCAGCAACATCCAAAACTATAGAATAAGATGACAAATACAAACATTTAAAATTATTGTGACCATAAAACTGAAAACAGTTTTAAGTTTTCCTGTTTAAAGGCAGACTTTTGGATTTTAAATATCCCATGTTTTGAGAACAAATACCTACAAATTAAAAATTCTTACTTGATGAATTGAAGCTTTTATCATTAAGAAGGGAAATGATTGGTGAAAGAAATGGCAACCTACTCCAGTATTCTTGCCTAGAGAATTCCATGGACAGAGGAGCCTGGTTGGAGTCCTTGGGATCACAGAGTCAGACTTGACTCAAACGACTTATTGCATCATTTATGAAAATACTTTTATATCCTAATAATGCTTTTTGCTCTTAACTTTGTTTTAATATTAATATTGTAACATCAGTTTTCTTTTGGTTAGCATTTGCAAAGTGTACCTTTACCATTCTTTTATTTTCAAACTTTCTCTATCCTTGTATTTTAGCTTAGTCTGTTGTAAACAACATACAGTGGTATTTCCTTTTTCATTCTTTAGAGCATTCTTTGTTTAACTAGAACATTTAGTCCATTTATAGTTAATGTGATTGTTGATAATGTTTGTTTTTCTATCCATTATCTTATATTTTGTGCTTTTTATATTCCCTCATATTTTTTTCCCCATCTCCCTCTCTCTTTTTCATGTTCTGATTTCTGCAGAGATCTTTAGGTTTATTCTTTGAGAGAGATTTTCCTTTTCTTATGTCTGGCCCTGGGAAAATACCAATCTAGGACCACCTTTTGTTTCTTGAAGGAAGATTTTGAAACACATCAGAGTACAGTAAACACATATAAACCAACCATCTAGCCAATAATTATCAAAGTTTTTTCCTCTTTATTTTACCTCCTTATTTCTTTTTTCAATATCTTAATGCAGGAAGGCTTTTGTTTTTGAAAATCTGCAAAGTCATTATCACACTTAAAGAAATTTTAAAAATAATATCTTAGTATCCAATAAAACAGGGTTATCATTTCTTCAGTCATCTTATAAATGTGTTTTTATAATTTATGTTTGATTCAGTATCCCACCAAAATTTATAGGTTGCATTTGAATGTTAATGTCTCTTAAATTTTTTTTTTTTAATTTATAATTGCTCAGTTTAGGCTTCATTAAGTTCCAATAGTTTTTGAGAAAAATCATTCATAGGTGCGGAGAAGGCAATGGCAACCCACTCCAGTACTCTTGCCTGGAAAATCCCATGGATGGAGGAGCCTGGTAGGCTGCAGCCCATGGGGTCACTAAGAGTCGGACACGACTTAGCGATTTCACTTTCACTTTTCACTTTAATGCATTGGAGAAGGTAACAGCAAACCCACCCCAGTGTTCTTGCCTGGAGAATCCCAGGGACGGCAGAGCCTGGTGGGCTGCTGTCTATGGGTTCGTACAGAGTCAGACACGAGTGAAGTGACTTCAAAGAAGTGGCAGCAGAAGTTCATAGGTGATGCTATGTTTTTCCTGTTACATTACACCTGAGGGCATAAAATGTCTCTTTTCATAACTTTGAGTAAGGTGTTGTCAACCTGATACATCCATTATGGAGTTCCACATCACTTAACTGGTGGTACTTATTGATAAATTTTGTCCACAGTCATTGTTTTATATTACTAAGGCTTACAAAATGATGATATTCTATTATTTCTTCTGCACTTATTGGCTGTAATTCTGTGATGAATTTTACCTCATTAACTATTTGGTTACTTTGAAATACAGTCTGTCCTGTAGAAAGAAAGACATGGCAGATGTTTTATTCCTTTTCTTATTTATTAGTTTTCAGAATATTGTGTTGTTGCCCTGCTGCTGCTGCTAAGTTGTTGCCCTAGCATCTTTCAAATATTGTAAGTTTTTATTAAGTACAGGCATACATACCTTGGAGCTATTGTGAGTTCAGTTCCAGATCATCACAATAAAGCGAATTTCACAATACACACATTCCCAGGAATTTTTTTATTTCCTGGAGCATGTAAAAGTTGTTTATACTATAGCCTAAAAAATTAAATGTGCAATAGGATTGTGTCTAGAAAAACAATACACGTACCTTAATTTAAAAATACTTTATTGCTAAAAAATGCCAACTATCATATGAGCCTTCAGTGAGTTGTAATTTTTTGGCTGCTGGTCTTGCCGTAGTGTTGATGGCTGCTGACTGATCAGGATGATGATAGCTCAAGGTTGGCATGGTAATATGACAGAATAAGATAGTGAAGTGTGCCCCACTGGTTGACTCTTCCTTTCACCAACCATTTCTCTGTAGCATTTAGCAATGTTTGATACCATTTTAATGCAATAGAACTTCTTTCAGAATTAGAGTTAATCCTTTCAAACCCTATCCCTACTTCATTAAGCTTAATATTCTAAATCCTTTATTGTCATTTCAACAGTCTTCACAGCATCTTTGGTAGATTCCATCTCAAGAAACCACTGCCTCTGCTCATCCATATGAAACAACTCCTCTTCCATTAAAGTTGTATCATGAAATTGCAGTAATTTAGGCACGTCTCAGGCTCCACTTCGAATTCTGGTTCTCTTGCTATCTTAACCACATTTGTATCTTAGTCCCTCCACTGAAGTTTTAAACCCCTCAAAGTCATCCATGAAAATTAGAATCATCTTCTTCCAAACTCCTTATTTTATTTTTTTCAGATATTTATGTATTTATTTGGCCTTACCGGATCTTAGTTGCTGCACTCACAATCTTTAGTTGCAGCATGTGGAATCTGATTCCCTGACCAGGTATCGAACTCTGGGCTCCCTGCATTGGAAGCGAAGAGTCTTAGCCGCTGGCTCACCAGGAAAGGCCCAAATTCCTACTTTAATACTGGTGTTTTGACCTGTTCCCATAAATCATTAATATTCTTAATGGCATCTAGAATGATTAATTCTTTCTGGAAGGTTTTCAATTCACTTAGCACAGATCCACCAGCGGAATTACTGTCTCTGGAAGCTATAGCCTTACTCCTTGATCCATAGGCTGCAGAATAGATCTTATGAGTAATGAAAACAACTTTAATCTTGTTGTTCATCAGAGCTGTTAGGGAAGGAGGTACATTTTCAGTGAGCAGTAACATTTTGAAAGTCATCTTTTTTTCTGGGCAGTAGGTTCCAACAGTGGGCTTAAAATATTCAGTAAACTATATTGTAAGCAGATGTTATGTCATCCAGTCTTTGTTTCATATGTAGAGCACCAGCAGAGATTTAGCTCTAGAACTTTCAGAATGGTCAGTGAGCATTGACTTCAAGTTAAGTCACCAGCTGCGTTAGCTCCTAACAAGAGAATCAGCCAGTTCAAGCCACTTCAGTATTCTTGCCTTGAGAACCCCATGAACAGTATGAAAAGGCAAAATGATAGGATACCAAAAGAGGAACTCCCCAGGTCATTAGGTGCCCAATAGGCTACTGGAGATCAGTGGAGAAGTAACTCCAGAAAAAATGAAGGGATGGAGCCAAAGCAAAAACAATACCCAGTTGTGCATGTGATTGGTGATAGAAGCAAGATCTGATGCTGTAAAGAGCAATATTGCATAGGAACCTGGAATGTCAGGTCCATGAATCAAGGCAAATTGGAAGTGGTCAAACAAGAGATGGCAAGGGTGAACNTATGGGTTCGTACAGAGTCAGACACGAGTGAAGTGACTTCAAAGAAGTGGCAGCAGAAGTTCATAGGTGATGCTATGTTTTTCCTGTTACATTACACCTGAGGGCATAAAATGTCTCTTTTCATAACTTTGAGTAAGGTGTTGTCAACCTGATACATCCATTATGGAGTTCCACATCACTTAACTGGTGGTACTTATTGATAAATTTTGTCCACAGTCATTGTTTTATATTACTAAGGCTTACAAAATGATGATATTCTATTATTTCTTCTGCACTTATTGGCTGTAATTCTGTGATGAATTTTACCTCATTAACTATTTGGTTACTTTGAAATACAGTCTGTCCTGTAGAAAGAAAGACATGGCAGATGTTTTATTCCTTTTCTTATTTATTAGTTTTCAGAATATTGTGTTGTTGCCCTGCTGCTGCTGCTAAGTTGTTGCCCTAGCATCTTTCAAATATTGTAAGTTTTTATTAAGTACAGGCATACATACCTTGGAGCTATTGTGAGTTCAGTTCCAGATCATCACAATAAAGCGAATTTCACAATACACACATTCCCAGGAATTTTTTTATTTCCTGGAGCATGTAAAAGTTGTTTATACTATAGCCTAAAAAATTAAATGTGCAATAGGATTGTGTCTAGAAAAACAATACACGTACCTTAATTTAAAAATACTTTATTGCTAAAAAATGCCAACTATCATATGAGCCTTCAGTGAGTTGTAATTTTTTGGCTGCTGGTCTTGCCGTAGTGTTGATGGCTGCTGACTGATCAGGATGATGATAGCTCAAGGTTGGCATGGTAATATGACAGAATAAGATAGTGAAGTGTGCCCCACTGGTTGACTCTTCCTTTCACCAACCATTTCTCTGTAGCATTTAGCAATGTTTGATACCATTTTAATGCAATAGAACTTCTTTCAGAATTAGAGTTAATCCTTTCAAACCCTATCCCTACTTCATTAAGCTTAATATTCTAAATCCTTTATTGTCATTTCAACAGTCTTCACAGCATCTTTGGTAGATTCCATCTCAAGAAACCACTGCCTCTGCTCATCCATATGAAACAACTCCTCTTCCATTAAAGTTGTATCATGAAATTGCAGTAATTTAGGCACGTCTCAGGCTCCACTTCGAATTCTGGTTCTCTTGCTATCTTAACCACATTTGTATCTTAGTCCCTCCACTGAAGTTTTAAACCCCTCAAAGTCATCCATGAAAATTAGAATCATCTTCTTCCAAACTCCTTATTTTATTTTTTTCAGATATTTATGTATTTATTTGGCCTTACCGGATCTTAGTTGCTGCACTCACAATCTTTAGTTGCAGCATGTGGAATCTGATTCCCTGACCAGGTATCGAACTCTGGGCTCCCTGCATTGGAAGCGAAGAGTCTTAGCCGCTGGCTCACCAGGAAAGGCCCAAATTCCTACTTTAATACTGGTGTTTTGACCTGTTCCCATAAATCATTAATATTCTTAATGGCATCTAGAATGATTAATTCTTTCTGGAAGGTTTTCAATTCACTTAGCACAGATCCACCAGCGGAATTACTGTCTCTGGAAGCTATAGCCTTACTCCTTGATCCATAGGCTGCAGAATAGATCTTATGAGTAATGAAAACAACTTTAATCTTGTTGTTCATCAGAGCTGTTAGGGAAGGAGGTACATTTTCAGTGAGCAGTAACATTTTGAAAGTCATCTTTTTTTCTGGGCAGTAGGTTCCAACAGTGGGCTTAAAATATTCAGTAAACTATATTGTAAGCAGATGTTATGTCATCCAGTCTTTGTTTCATATGTAGAGCACCAGCAGAGATTTAGCTCTAGAACTTTCAGAATGGTCAGTGAGCATTGACTTCAAGTTAAGTCACCAGCTGCGTTAGCTCCTAACAAGAGAATCAGCCAGTTCAAGCCACTTCAGTATTCTTGCCTTGAGAACCCCATGAACAGTATGAAAAGGCAAAATGATAGGATACCAAAAGAGGAACTCCCCAGGTCATTAGGTGCCCAATAGGCTACTGGAGATCAGTGGAGAAGTAACTCCAGAAAAAATGAAGGGATGGAGCCAAAGCAAAAACAATACCCAGTTGTGCATGTGACTGGTGATAGAAGCAAGATCTGATGCTGTAAAGAACAATATTGCATAGGAACCTGGAATGTCAGGTCCATGAATCAAGGCAAATTGGAAGTGGTCAAACAAGAGATGGCAAGGGTGAAC
>SJYX01024786.1:461700-473018 GCA_006410675.1 Oreotragus oreotragus
TTTCGAAGGACTGATGCTAAAGCTGAAACTCCAGTACTTTGGCCATCTCATGCGAAGAGTTGACTCATTGGAAAAGACTCTGATGCTGGGAGGGCTTGGAGGCAGAAGGAGAAGGGGATGACAGAGGATGAGACGGCTGGATGGCATCACTGACTCGATGGACATGAGCCTGAATGAACTCCGGGAGGTAGTGATGGACAGGGAGGCCTGGCGTGCTGCGATTCATAGGGTCACAAAGAGTCGGACACGACTGAGTGACTGAACTGAACCCTTTGTGTATGTGTGTTTATATATGTAGATACATATATCCTCCATTACATGCACAAACTTATAGTGTAATGATGTTAAAACAGAAGCATTTGGTTTTACCTCGTAATTTTTTCTATTTAAAGTGATTGTTAATGACTGGTAGATTTATATATATATATCGCACCCCACCCCAGTACTCTTGCCTGGAAAATCCAATGGACAGAGTAGCCTGGTGGGCTGCAGTCCATGGGGTTGCTAACAGTCGGACAGACTGAGCGACTTCACTTTCACTTTTCTCTTTCATACATTGGAGAAGGAAATGGCAACCCACTCCAGTATTCTTGCCTGGAGAATCCGAGGGATGGGGGAGCCTGGTGGGCTGCCGTCTATGGGCTGACACAGAGTCGGACACGACTGAAGTGACTTAGCAGCAGCAGCAACATGTATATATATATACACACACATATATATATATTATGCAAGTAAAAGTACGTAAAGTAAATGGAGTAGCATTGATGTTGAATAAAAGTGACTTCTTTTAACATAATACATGTCTTATGTATGAAACCAATTTTTAAAACTGTTATTAATCCTGTGTTTTCTCAAAATTGTAATTAAGAATATTTTTATTGNTGACTTAGCAGCAGCAGCAACATGTATATATATATACACACACATATATATATATTATGCAAGTAAAAGTACGTAAAGTAAATGGAGTAGCATTGATGTTGAATAAAAGTGACTTCTTTTAACATAATACATGTCTTATGTATGAAACCAATTTTTAAAACTGTTATTAATCCTGTGTTTTCTCAAAATTGTAATAAGAATATTTTTATTGTCTTTTAAATGAAAAAATAAACCAGATTAAGCAGTGAAATCCTTAGAATCCTCAGTAACTCCTATTATTGTTATGATATTCTCTTATTTAAAGTAAGATTGTTTCTGTCTTTAGATATTGTTTCTCTTTGCGTTATATGCAGTGCAGTTGTAATGTTTGATTTGTATGTGGATCTGGTACACTGTTTTCCACCAATAGTAAAAATTATGGGAGATTGATAAAGCAGATGAACTTTATTTTTTAATACATATTGATATATAGAAATAGGGGCATTGCATATTTTTTAAATGTTTCGAAGTGACTTCTTTTGTCTCTTTTGCTTTAGTTTTTACCAGATTCGTGCATCTATGAAAATTCCACCAAGAGTTCCACACAGAGTAGAAGCTAGTTTGCTACATGCAGCANATATTGATATATAGAAATAGGGGCATTGCATATTTTTTAAATGTTTCGAAGTGACTTCTTTTGTCTCTTTTGCTTTAGTTTTTACCAGATTCGTGCATCTATGAAAATTCCACCAAGAGTTCCACACAGAGTAGAAGCTAGTTTGCTACATGCAGCAGGTAAGCCAAGGAATAGTCTTAATTAAAAAAAGTAAAACTGAAGCAAGATTATAATGACCAATAATAACTTTTCATAATTCATTTTATCTTTTAATTATGAACACAAGATGCCAAAGAGCATCATTCTTATACTTCATATAAGAAATATATTTGAGGCCTCAGTAAAAGAGGCTTGATTATATATTCCTTGTCTCCATCTTAGGTTTCTTAGGATGAGCAAGTAAAAGAAAGTATGTGAAATTTCCTGAAGATAAACATAAGTAAGGGTGATATCAGTTATATCATGTAATGTGTACTTTTAACAAATGCATAGTGAATGTGAACACATAATTTGACATATGATCACAAAGCTGTTTTCTGATAATGTTTTATAGTATGCGTTTTGGGATTATTTTTTCACCTACTTTTTTTTTACTTGATTAATGAGAAAGGGTCAGAAAGTATAAAATAGATACAACAGCTCTTTTATTTGCTCATATTCTAAGGAGACACTCTAGCATTAAAGGATTTGAGCCAAACCTAGTGGCCCTGATATAATCACTGGGCATTTTTTTCAGCCTTCTTGATACAGTATACTCTATTAAGCAGTTAGAATATACAATGATTAATGAGACATACTAGAGAGTTTTCATTTCTAATATGAATTAATAGTTTTCAATGCATCACAAAACATTAAATAATACCTAATATAAAGCTAGCTCAATGACGCTATGAGCCATTCTGTGCAGGGCCACCCAAGACAAATGGGTCATGGTGGAGAGTTTGAACAAAACATGGTGCACTGGAGAAGAGAATGGCACACTACTTTAGTATTCTTGCCTCAAGAACACCATGACCAGTATGAAAAGAAAAAAGACATTAACACTGAAAGATGAGCCTCCCCCCCGCAGATTGGTAGGTATCCAGTATGCTACTGGAGAAGAACAGAAGAATAGCTCCAGAAAGAATGAAGAGGCTGGGCCAAAGCGGAAATGATACTCAATTTCTTCTTTCAGTTTACTCTTTCAGAGTAATAGGCAAGTATGGCCTTGGAGTACAAAATGAAGCAGGGCAAAGGCTAACAGAATTTTCCCAAGAGAACATACTGGTCATAGCAGACACCCTCTTCCAGCAACTTAAGAGACTACTCTATACATGGACATCATCAGATGGTCTAGCAAAATCAGATTGATTAATTCTTTTTTTTTTTAATAATATCTGGCTTATTAAAAAATGGAGCATATTGAACAACAAGCTATCTCACATCTTTCAGGAAGAAAAAACACTAAATTTGAAAAGACATCACCCACTGAATTTGGACACAACACCTCTACTCAATTACAAGAAGCATTTGTACAGCCCAGGTCTTTGTTTTTATACCCCTCAGGCCATGAACTCATAGGGAAGGGGCTCCAACAGTTCGGTTTCCTTTCCATTGGTCCTCACAAAGCGTGCTTCTCTGGTTGGAGCAGGCTGGTGCTTCAGCTGAACCCAAGTCCCTTTCTCTTTGGCTTCCTTCTCTTTCTGATCATTTTCCTTCACACGTTTCAGGAAGCTATCTTGGCATTTAGAGTGCTTAATATGCTCAATACGCACATTAATTCTCTTGGCAAGAATCTTACCCTTAACTTGTTTGTTTACAATGATGCCAACAGCATGCTGGGTAACATTGTAGACTCTCCCAGTTTTGCCATGGTAACATTTGTGGGGCATTCTTTTTGAACAGTACCCATTCCCTTGATATCTACAATATCACCCTTCTTGTCACATGTATGTGGCCAAAGGGACAACTCCATGTTTTCTGAAAGGCCTAGAGATCATGTAGTGGGTGCCCCTCCCCTCTCCCTTTGTGTTGCTCATTTTGGCGAATTACTGGAAGATGGCGGTTCTGGCCGAAAAGCCAGATTGATTAATTCTTTGCAGTTAAAGATGGACAAGCTTTATACAGTCAGAAAAAACAAGACCTGGAGCTGACTGTGGCTCAGATCATGAACTTGGACTGCCAAATTCAGGCCTAAATTGAAAAAAGTAGAGAAAACTACTTGCCCATTCAAGTATGACCTAAATCAAATTCCTATGAGTATACAGTGAAAGTGACTAATAGAATCAGGGGATTAAATCTGGTAGACAGAGTGCTTGAAGAACTATGGACAGGGGTTCTTAACATTGTACCAGAAGCAGTCACCAAAACCATCCCCAAGAAAAAGAAAAGCAAGAAGGCAAATTATTGTCTGAAAAGGCCTTACAAATAGCTGAGAAAAGAAGAGAAGTGAAAGGGAAAGATAGCCAACTGAATGCAAGCTTCCAGAGAATAACAAGTGGAGATGAGAAAGCCTTCTTAAGTGAACAACGTGATGAAATAGAGGAAAACAATAGAATGGGAAAGACTAGAGATCTCTTGAAGAAGATCAGAGATACCAAGGGAACATTTCATGCAAAGATGGGCACAATAAAGGTCAGAAACGACAGGGACCTAATAGAAATAGAAGAGATTGAAAAGAGGTGGCAAGAATACACAGAAGAGCTATACAGAAAAGATCTTAATGACCCAGATAACCACGATGGTGCAGTCAGTCACCTAGAACCAGTCATCCTGGAATGTGAAGTCAAGGGGGCCTTAGAAAGCATGACTACGAACAAAGCTAGTGAAGGTGATGGAATTCCAGCTGAGCTCTTTCAAACCCTAAAAGATGATGCTGTTAAAATGCTGCACTTAATATGCCAGCAAATTTGGAAAACTCAGCAGTAGCCACAGCACTGGGTAAAGTCAGTTTTCATTCCAATCCCAAAGAAAGACAATGCCAAAGAATGTTCAAACTACTGTACAATTGTGCTAATTTCACATGCTAGCAAGGTAATGCTCAAAATCCTTCAAGCTTCAGCAGTTAGTGAACCAAGAACTTTCAGATGTACAAGCTGAATTTTAAAAAGGTAAAGGAACCTGAGATCAAATTGCCAGCATCTTTTGGCTCACAAAAAGAATTACAGAAAAACATCTACTTCTGCTTCATTGACTATACTAAAGTCTTTGTGTAGATTACAACAAACTGTGGAATATTCTTAAAGAGATGGGAACACCAGACTACCTTACCTGTCTCCTGAGAAACCTATATGAAGGTCAAGAAGGAACAGTTAAAACTGGACATGTAACAATGGACTCAGAGAAGGCAATGGCACCCCACTCCAGTACTCTTGCCTTGAAAATCCCATGGACAGAGGAGCCTGGTAGGCTGCAGTCCATAGGGTCGCTACTAGTCAGACACAACTGAGCGACTTCACTTTCACTTTTCACTTTCATGCATTGGAGAAGGAAATGGCAACCCACTCCAGTGTCCTTGCCTGGAGAATCCCAGGGATGGCGGAGCCTGGTGGGCTGCCGTCTATGGGGTCGCACAGAGTCGGACACGAGTGAAGCAACTTAGCAGCAGCAGCAGCAGCAACAATGGACTGGTTCAGAATTGGGAAAGGAGTATGTCAAACCTGTATATTGTCACCCTGCTTATTTAACTTCTATGCAAAATACATCCTGTAAAATGCTGGGCTGGATGAATCACAAGCTGGAATCAAGATTGCTGGGAGAAATATCAACAACTTCAGATGTACAGATGATGCCGCTCGAATGGCAGTAAGTAAAGAGGAACAAAAGAGCCTCTTGATGAGGGTGAAAGAGAGTGAAAAAGCTGGCTTAAAACTCAGCATTCAAAAAACTAAGATCATGGCATCCAGTCCCATCACCTCATGGCAAATAAACTGGGGAAAAGTGTAAACAATGGCAGATTTTATTTTCTTGGGCTCCCAAATCACTGCAAATGGTGCCTGTAGCTGTGAAATTAAAAGATAATTGCTCCTGGAAGAAAAACTATGACAAATCTAGACAGCATATTAAAAACCAGAGACACTACTTTGCCAACAAAGGTCCTCTAGTTAAAGCTGTGGTTTTTCTAGTAGTCATACAGGGATGTGAGAGCTGGACAATAAAGATGGCTGAGGGCTGAAGAATTGATCCTTTCCAATTGTGGTGTTGAAGACTTGAGAGTCCCTTGGAAAGCAAGGAAATCAAACCAGTCAATCCTAAATGAAATCAACCCTGAATATTCATTGGAAGGACTGATGCTGAAGCTCCAATACTTTGGCTACCTGATGTGAAGAGCCGACTCATTTGAAAAGACCCTGATGCTGGGGAAGATTGTGGGCAGGAGGTGAAGGGGGTAAAAGAGATGATTGATGGCTTCACTAACTCAATGGACATGACTTGGGCAAACTCCAGGAGATAATGAAGACAGGGAAGTCTGGTGTGCTGCAGTATGTGGGTTGCAAAGAGTCAGACACAATTACCGACTGAACAACAATAGCATAAAACTATGTTGAGCCCAATTTAGATCATTTTTGAAATTTAAAAATATATTCTGGCAACCTGATGTGCTGAAGATTATCTTTCTTAGCATACTATGGATACTAAAATGCTGGTTAATGTTAAAAATTTAATGACTTTTACGTGATGAAAAGTTTATGTTTTTGAAGACTGTCAAAATGCTCATATTGCTCATGACCAAAAGATATATATTTCTTTTAAAAAGATTCTTGGCCTTTTGTACATGTTAATGTATATATTTATTGTCAATAGGTCTTTTGTAAGTCTCCTTTCTAGGAAACAGAGTTTAAAACAACTAGTGTTATAAGATGGATTGATCCTCCCTTTTTGAACTTCCTTCATCTAGTAAACTAAATGTCTTGCTCTATTGTATTTCTTAAAGTTGTCTGTTGGAAAAAAAGCTAGAAAAGCTTTTTTTTTCTGGACTTTTTATTTGCTTATTTTTTCAGCTTTATCAAGGAATAATTAACAGACACAATTTTGCATATTAAAAGTGTACAACATGATTTGTTTTATATATATACATATATACACTATATAATACATATAAAGATGTGATTTGTTATACAGATTCAATGTGAAAAAATTGCCGTAATCAAGATAATTAGCACATCTATCACCTCACATTGTTTTTTTGTGTGTGTTTGTGGTAAAGAAGACTTAATTAAGATTTATTCTTAACAAATTTTAAGTATACAGTACTTTATTACTAGCTATAGTTATAATGCTATGCATGAGATCCTCAGAACTTATTTTTCTTATAACTAAAACTTTGTACCCTTTGAACTACATCACAATTTCTCTCACACCCCAGCCCCTGGCAACCACCATTTGGTTGTCTGTCTCTGAAATTCACTTTTTTTAAAAAAAATTAGCTGTGCTTGATCTTAGTTATCATGTGCAGGGTCTAGTTCTCTTAGCAGGGATTGAACTCAAGCTCTCTGCATTGGGAGTGAGGCGTCTAAACCACTGGATCATCAGGAAAAGTCCTCAAAATTGATTTTGTTTTGTTTCTACATGTAAGTGATAACATCCAGTATTTGTCTTTTCTCTGACTTATTTCGTATAGCATAATGCCCTCCACGTTCATCCATATTGCTGCAGATGATAGAATTTCCATCTTTTTATGGCTGAAAAATACTCCATTGTGAATATATACACTGTATTTTCTTTATCTATTCATCCACTGACAGACACTTGGGTTATTTCCACATCTTGGCAATTGTGAATAATGCTGCAATGAAAATGTGCATGCAAAACTTTCTTTGAGATACTGATTTCATTTCTTTCAAATATATATCTGGGAGTGGGATTGCTGGATCATGCAGAAATTGTTTTTAATTTTTTGCAGATCCTCCATACCGTTTTTTATAGTAACTGCACCAGTTCACATTTCCCACCAACAGTGCACACGAGTGTTCTCTTTTCACATCCTAACATCTCTTTTCACATCCTAACATTTGCTATCTCTGGATTTTTTTTTAAAATAACCAATCTAACAAGTATGAAGAGATAGCTCTTATGCTTTTGGTTTACATTTCCCTGCAAATCAGTAATTTGTGATGATTAGTGATGTTGAGCACCATTTTATGTACCTGTTGGCTATTTGTATGTCTTCCTTTTTAGTGTTTTTACTTATTCATTTATTTGGTTAGCTGTGTGCAGGATCTTCAGTCTTCCTTGTGGAATGTGGGATCTTTTCGTTGCACTGTGTGAACTCTTAGTTGTGGAATGTGGGGTCTAGTTCCCTGACCGGGGATCAAAGTTGGCCCCTCTCCATTAGGAGCATGGAGTCTTAGCCACTGGACCACCAGGGCTTTATGGTTTCTTTGGAAAAAATGTCTGTTCATTTATTCTGCTCATTTTAAAATCAGATTGTTTGCTTGTTTTTGCTAGGTAGTTGCTTGGTTCTCTATAGATTTTTGATGTTATCCCCTATCAGATGTATGATTGGCAGATATTTTATTACATTCAGTAGGTTGCTTTTTCTTTTGTTGGTGCTGTCTTCCACTGTGCAGAAGCTTTATAGTTTTATGTAATCCCACCTGTCTATTATTGCCTTTGCTTTGGTGTCAAACATAAATATTACCAAAGACCAAGGTCAAGGAGCTTTCTCCCTATGTTTTCTTCTAGAAGTTAGTGGTTTCAGGTCTTAAAATTTAAGTCTAATCCATTTTGAGTTAATTTTTCTGAGTAATATATAATAGGAGTCCACTTTTACTCTTTTGCATGTGTATATCCAGTTTTCCCAGTGTGATTTATTGAAGAGACTTTCTTATTATGTGTTCTTGGCACCTTGTCAGTTATTAGTTGATTATATGTGTGTGGGCTGATTTCTGGCTCTCTTTTTTCCTTCCATTGATCTATGTGCCTATTTTTATACTACTACCATACTATTTTGGTTACTATAGCCATGCAGTATAGTTTGAAATTAAGAAATGTGATGCCTCTGGCTTTGTTCTTTTGCTCTTAAGATTGCTCTGGCTATTCAGGGACTTTTGTGGTCTAATACAAATTTTAGGATAATGTTTTCTATTTCTATGAAAAATGCCATTGGAATTTTGATAGATTATATTGAATTTGTAGATCACTTCAGGTAGTATGGATATTTTAGCAATATTAATTCTTCCAATCTAAGAACATAGGTTATCTTTCCATTTATTTGTGTTTTCTTCAGTTTCTTTCTTCAATATCTTACAGTTTTTAATGTACAGGTGTTTCATCTTCTTTGGTTAAATTTATACATAAGTATTTTATTGCTTTTGATGCTAGTGTGAGATTTTTCAAGTAGTTCATTGTTAATGTATAAAAATGCAGTTGGTTTTTGTATGTTGATTTTGTGTCCTGCAACTTTATTAAATTCATGGATTAGTTCTAACAGCTTTTGGGTGGAATCTTTAGGGTTTTCTGTGTATAAGATCATGTCTTCTGCACAGAAAGACACTTTTACTTTTTCCTTTCCGATTTGGATACATTTAATTTCCTTTTTTGTGTGTGTTTGTGGCTAGGACTTCCAGTACTGTCAGAAAGGAGTGATGAAAGTGGGCATCTTTGTCTTGTTCCTAAGTTGAAAGGAACACTTTAAACTTTTACCATTGAGGATGATAGCTGTGGGCTTGTCATAAATGGCCTTTATTATATTGATATACATTCCTTCTGTACCTAATTTATTGAGAGTTTTTGTCATGAAAGTATGTTGAATGTTGTCAAATTATTTTTCCACATCTTTTGAGATTATTATATGATTGTTATCCTTCATTTATCATCATATTCTTAATGTGGTATATGTTTATTGATTTGCATATGTCAAACCATCCATGCTTCCCAGGGACAAATCCCACTGATTATAGTGTATGATCCTTTTAATATACTCTTGAATTTGGTTTGTTAGATATTGGTTGGTCAAAATTTCCTTTCATTTTTAAAGTAAAAATAAAAGGCATATTTTTCATTTTCACTGATAAAATTTTTTGTTTATTGAACAATGTATTCACCATTTTGTTCCACTACCTTCTGCCAATTTTCAGGCAACTTCATAATCCATCTTCACAAAACTTTTTATCTCTTTGAGCAAAGAACTGTTCCAAGTGCCTTTTACAATCTTCAGGGAATTGAAATATTTTTCCCTTAAGAGAATATCGTAAAAACCACAATAAATGAACATTAAAGTACAAGGTCTGATGATTATGGCAGATGAATCAGAACTTCCCAGCAAGCTGTAACAGTATTTGGTTATTAAAGAAATATGCAGCCTTGCATTATCTTGATGGAAGATTATGTGTTTTCTCTTAACTGATTCTGGATGCTTTTCATCAAGTTTGTCTAATTAGCAGTATTTGTTGGAATCAATCATTTGGTTGAAGACTAGCCTTTGGTATGATTGGTGATGGTTCAGTTTGCTTGCCCCATAATCGCTTCCTCCCAGATTATTGTACAGTATCCACTTTTCATCATCATCATAATTTGTTTTAAAAATGGAACATTTTCATTACATTTAAGTAGAGAATGTCATGCAGAAATACCGTCAAGAAGGTTTTTTCTGTTTAACTTATGTAAAACCCCAAAATCAAAGTGACTGACTAAGCTGGTGCAAATGACTTTCAGTGCTTGATTTGGATATTTTGAGTATGTTGGCTGTGGTGTAACATTAATTTGTTCTCAGTTAGTGTCTCGATTTGATCACTATCAATTTCAACTGCTCTAACCTATGGTGGGGCATTGTCCAGCAAGAAATCTCCAGCACGAGCTTTGCAAACCATTTTTGACACATTTTATCAGTCATAGCACCTTTTCCATAAACTGCACAAATCTTTTTTGCATTTCAGTTATATTTATACCTTTTTTGAAATAAACATAATATGGCAAACATATTGCTTTTTTCTTATCTTCAGTATTAAAATGACTATACAAAAATTCACCAATTTTGTGTTTTTTTCCCGCATTCTTTTTTATTTTTTTTATTGAACGATGATTGCTTTACAGAATTTGCTGTTTTCTATGAAACCTCAACAAGAATCAGCCATAGGTATACATATAGCCCAACCCTTTTGAACCTCCCTCCCATCTCCCTCCCCATCCCACCCCTCTAGGTTGATACAGAGGCCCTGTTTGAGTTTCCTGAGCCACACAGCAAATTCCCGTTGGCTATCTATTTTACCTATGTTAATGTAAGTTTCTGTGTTACTCTTCCCATACATCTCACTCTCTCCTCCCCTCTCCCCATGTCCATAAGTCTATTCTCTATGTCTGTTTCTCCATTGCTGTCCTGTAAGCAAATTCTTCAGACCTGTGTTAGAATACAATATTTATCTTTCTGACTCACTTCACTCTGACTCACTTCACCTAATCAGAACTGACTCAAATGCATTCCTTTTTATGGTTGAGTAATATTCCATTGTGCATATATACCACAACTTCTTTATCCATTCATCTGTTGATAGGCATCTAGATTGCTTCCACGTTCTAGCTATTGTAAATAGTGCTGCAATGAACAATGGGATACATATGTCCTATTCAACCCTGGTTTCCTCAGGATATATGCCTAAGAGTGGGATTGCTGGGTCATATAGTGGTTTTATTCCTAGTTTTTAAAGGATTCTACATACTGTCTTCCATAGTGGCTGTATCAATTTATACTTCTACCAACAGTGTAAGAGGGTTTCCTTCTCTCCACACCCTCTCGAGCTTTTATTATTTGTAGACTTTTTGACGATGGCCATTCTGACTGGTGTGAGGTGATATGTCATTGTAGTTTTGATTTGCATTTCTCTAATAATGAGGGATGTTGAGCATCTTTTCATGTGCTTGTTAG
>SJYX01024788.1:19563-29620 GCA_006410675.1 Oreotragus oreotragus
TCTTGCATACAGGGTCCTCATTACCATCTTTCTAAATTCCATATATATGTGTGAGTATACTGTATTGGTGTTTTTCTTTCTGGCTTACTTCACTCTGTATAATTGGTTCCAGTTTCATCCATCTCATTAGAACTGATTCAAATGTATTCTTTTTAATGGCTGAGTAATACTCCATTGTGTATATGTACCACAGCTTTCTTATCCATTCATCTGCTGATAGCACAACCACTATGGAGAATAGTGTGGAGACTCCTTAAGAAATTGCAAATAGAACTGCCTTATGACCGAGCAATCCCACTGCTGGGCATACACACCGAGGAAACCAGAATAGAAAGAGACACATGTACCTGAATGTTCATTGCAGCACTGTTTATAATAGCCAGGACATGGAAACAACCTAGAAGCATCTTAACTATGATTCTCTGGGAACCCTTCAGGCTGTTGTCATGATTCTTAAAGTTTAGATTTTTAGGAAGACTGGATCCTGTGAATTCTCTCTGCAATTACATTTGGGTTCTGCCCTATTAGAGGCAACCAAGTAAAGACTGTCTTCTGCAGCAGCCAGGCAGTGGTCCAAATGGACTGATCTTCCAAGAGGTGGGAGCACGCCTTTCCATGAATGAGTCTGCATTATAAATGTATTTCTTTGTTATACAGTGGGGTCAAGTATACTCAGTGATCATTGTAGCCTTTCAGACAACTGTACAAGAGAAAGATTTCAGGAAAACAATGGCATGATCCTTAGTTCTTCACTGGATAGGTGCCCAGGACCAGGGGGTATGACTGTCTGCGTGGGAGAAGGTACAAGTTCAGGTGGTTCTGGGTTTCATCCTGAGAGGGTAACAGTCAGGAAGGCCAGGGGTCTCCAAATGGAGGAAATAGCCTCCAAGTGTCAGACATTTTATCTGTCTTAAGCGGCAATGCAAAGAGATAGAGGAAAACAACAGAATGGGAAAGACTAGAGATCTCTTCAAGAGAATTGGAGATACCAAGGGAACATTTCATGCAAAGATGGGCTCGATAAAGGATAGAAATGGTATGGACCTAACAGAAGCAGAAGATATTAAGAAGAGGTGGCAAGAATACACAGAAGAACTGTACAGAAAAGATCTTCACGACCCAGATAATCATGAGGATGTGATCACTAATCTAGAGCCAGACATCTTGGAATGTGAAGTCAAGTGGGCCTTAGAAAGCATCACTAAGAACAAAGCTAGTGGAGGTGATGGAATTCCCGTTGAGCTGTTTCAAATCCTGGAAGATGATGCTGTGAAAGTGCTGCACTCAATATGCCAGCAAATTTGGAAAACTCAGCAGTGGCCACAGGACTGGAAAAGGTCAGTTTTCATTCCAATTCCAAAGAAAGGCAATGCCAAAGAATGCTCAAACTACCGCACAATTGCACTCATCTCACACGCTAGTAAAGTAATGCTCAAAATTCTCCAAGCCAGGCTTCAGCAATATGTGAACCGTGAACTCCCTGATGTTCAAGCTGGTTTTAGAACAGGCAGAGGAACCAGAGATCAAATTGCCAACATCCGCTGGATCATGGAAAAAGCAAGAGAGTTCCAGAAAAACATCTATTTCTGCTTTATTGACTATGCCAAAGCCTTTGACTGTGTGGATCACAATAAACTGTGGAAAATTCTGAAAGAGATGGGAATACCAGACCACCTAACCTGCCTCTTGAGAAATCTGTATGCAGGTCAGGAAGCAACAGTTAGAACTGGACATGGAACAACAGACTGGTTCCAAATAGGAAAAGGAGTACGTCAAGGCTGTATATTGTCTCCCTGCTTATTTAACTTATATGCAGAGTACATCATGAGAAACGCTGGACTGGAAGAAACACAAGCTGGAATCAAGATTGCCGGGAGAAATATCAATAACCTCAGATATGCTGATGACACCACCCTTATGGCAGAAAGTGAGGAGGAGCTAAAAAGCCTCTTGATGAAAGTGAAGGAGGAGAGCGAAAAAGTTGGCTTAAAGCTCAACATTCAGAAAACGAAGATCATGGCATCCGGTCCCATCACTTCATGGGAAATAGATGGGGAAACAGTGGAAACAGTGTCAGACTTTATTTTTTGGGGCTCCAAAATCACTGCAGATGCTGACTGCAGCCATGAAGTTAAAAGATGCTTACTCCTTGGAAGAAAAGTTATGACCAACCTGGATATTATATTCAAAAGCAGAGACATTACTTTGCCGACTAAGGTCCACCTAGTCAAGGCTATGGTTTTTCCTGTGGTCATGTATGGATGTGAAAGTTGGACTGTGAAGAAAGCTGAGCGCCGAAGAATTGATGCTTTTGAAGTGTGGTGTTGGAGAAGACTCTTGAGAGTCCCTTGGACTGCAAGGAGATCCAACTAGTCCATTCTGAAGGAGATCAACCCTGGGATTTCTTTGGAAGGAATGATGCTAAGGCGGAAACTCCAGTACTTTGGCCCTCATGCGAAGAGTTGACTCATTGGAAAAGACTCTGATGCTGGGAGGGATTGGGGGCAGGAGGATAAGGGGACGACCGAGGATGAGATGGCTGGATGGCATCACGGACTCGATGGACGTGGGTCTGAGTGAACTCCGGGAGATGGTGATGAACAGGGAGGCCTGGCGTGCTGCGATTCATGGGGTCGCAAAGAGTCAGACACGACTGAGCGACTGAACTGAACTGAAAGCGGCAGGAGGAAACTAGCAATATTTTTTCCTTCTCTATACAAATTTAAAAGGAGGTTTCTCTTAAAATTCTGTGTTGCCATAATGATACCTGGTTTCACCTGAAGATAACCAATGCCTTTTTCATATGGAAATGTTTATCTTAAGTTATGCCAATGTACTATGCATTTACCCCAAATTTTGTCTTCAAGTCGGTTCCGCCTTTTGGGCTCAACCTACTTGATAAGCCAGTATGTTATACTCTGATATTGTTCCTCTAATCTATGTAAATGAAACTATTTGTATGGTGATCTGCCCTTCTTCAAGATTCAAGTTAATCATTTTATGGCCCGAGATAAACCATTTGGAGCCAAGATTATCCCAAAATACATCTTATGGGTGAGGGGCCTGGTGCCATTCTAAGTTTTGAGACATTCCTTTCTTTCATTAACAGACTGCTGGTGACTATATAACATCTAGCTAAAGACTAGCAGGGGGGTACTCTTTCTGCCCCCTTCTGATGCCTATGTCAGAAGCTTTCTCTATCTCCTTTATACTTTAATAAAACTTTATTACACAAAAGCTCTGAGCGATCAAGCCTCGTCTCTTGCCCCGGACTGAATTCTTCTCTTCGGGGGGCCAAGAATCCTGGCGTCGTAATTCAACAACAACCTTTCAATCCTGAGGGTGGAGGTGCTCGACAACCACAATGGGTGATCCTGTTCCATCACTTTGTGTCCACAATGAACATACACTCACCTCTGATCTCCCTTGAGTTTCAAACCCTCAGTTTCTCTCACCTCCATTTCCTTGCTCTGCCCTCACTTGCACCCTCTCCTGAGACTTGTGTGACAGAGGCTTCAAGTCAGCATGCTTGATTCTCTTCTTTCTGGTGGGATATTTACAACTGCAATCCTGTTGCTCTGCCTCCCCTATTCTGAGCCTGTGCTCCTGCACCTGTGATGCTGGCAGAAGTTTCTAGTCTATTTCTTAATATTTTCTATTGGTGTTGCGAACAAATCTTTTGACTATAATAGAGATGTCTGTCTAGAAATCATTTTAAAATCCCCACCTGACTATTGCAGGGCACCAGAACGAAGGTCTCTGTTCAACAGACTTCTTTCTCACTTCTTGCCTGTGTTGCATCCCTCTCTTAACTTCACGAAGGTATGAGGAATATCCCAGACATCAGAAGTGGCAAGATCTAGGATTTTCATAATACCTCTTGACTCGAGATTTTCAAATCACCCTAATCTAAAGAAATTGAGAAAAGTTACCAATTGTCTTCTCACAATTGCAGAAGAAGTGGCTATTGTCATATAGAAAGTCTTCAAATGACTTCTGTTTTACTGTTAAAAGTTGTGAAAATTTCCAGCTGTAAAATACACCAAATGACAAAGAAAGGCTGTGGCCCATACGTAGAAGATCATCTATTATTTCTATTATTTGGTCCAACTGTGAGTTAATGCAGGCAAGAATAGGCAATTCATGGATCCTGGCTCACATTGATTTTATGTGATGATGTGGTATTGTCTTCTGAACAGATGACCAGCTGTTTCAGATTATTCTGTGAATTACAGTAATTTTGGTAATTAGGGAAAAATATTCTAGTTTTTCTTCTCTTTTTTTTTCCCCCCTTGGCAAAACCTCTAAATGTCTGACTCTCTGTGACCTCAGAGAGAAGCTTTTTACTCCCATCTGCAGAGAACTCAGAGAGGAATGAATTAAGCCCAATTAATACAGTCATTTCTAAAATGGCTACTAGCACAGCTCAATATGGGTATTTCTAAGAGGAGGGCACTATTTTCCACATTTTTTCCACTGAAATTAGAGTGTGGGGGAGGATGTGGAAAGGCTGGGTTTGCTGTGGGATCTGCCTCCAGTCTTGGACCTGACATCGATCTGTGTGGTTTCCTTCAAGCAGCCAACCCCAGTGTGGGGCCAGGATGCTGATTTCAGCTGCGGGTGCAAAGGGCTCTCTCATCCGTCTTGGCTCTTTTATTCTCATCTCATCATTAAGTTGAACTCAAGCTCTCTTCTTTCAAACAGCAGTACTCATCTTGCTCTAGGTGTTGTTCCTTGGTTCACTGCTTCTAGAGACTTTGGATGAGCCATTTAAAGTCCCAGAGACACAGCATGCCCATCTGTGTAATGGGGACAAAGGTTCCACGAGCCTCACACACTGAGACATGTGCATGCCTGGTGGAGTTTAAAACCTCTGCTCCATGGTACCCTGGGGAGGTCTAACCTCCCATATGGTGCTAGAGTTAGAAGCAAGTGCCCTTACATCACAGCTCTGCCTTCTCCTTGATGATACAAAACAATATGTACAGCTCTAGTGATGAGAAAAAGATGGAAATCTGAATGTTTTGTATGCCAGTGGAGGCTGCAGCTACGAGTTTCTAAACCAGTTTCTTAAGATGGATCGAAGGAAATGGATGTGAATTTTATAGCTATATCTCAACTTAAATTCAGCCATCAAGGGCCTGATTTCTAAAAGCTTATTTGCACTTTTCCAACAGAATACTACTTGCAAAGGCAGAGGGGTGGAGCGAATCTATTTCCTCTGAGGTGAAACCTCCTATTTGGGGTTTTAAGTGGGCTCATGTATTATCCCAATGGCTGACCATTCTCCTGGAGCTAAGGGCACAGTGAGTCCAATAAAATCACCCCAGTGATTTGATATATCGTTTCATCCATTTCTGACTTGGAGAAGTCATAAACTCATGTATTCAGAGGGACCTGTGATAACAATTCTAGCTTGGCCATTCAGAGTATTTACAGCATCTTATATCAAGGCACCTGCACTGGCCACCCCATTGCCAGACATATTTATCCATTTGACTTTGTTTTGGACCACGTACTTTCCAAAAAAAATAAATATGAGTCATCTTGGTGGGGTGATGACCACAGTGTAGCCTGCAAAGAGACCTTTTACATATATTGAAATTAATTGCCTTGTTTTGGAGTGCTTGATTGAGAGTTATAAAGAAAGTAAAAAAAAAAACTTTTTGTAAAACAGAAACTGTCTCAGTTTCAATGAATTGGTTTCTCCAGGTCATTCAGCTAAGTTCTCTGGCTCAGAATTTAGAGTAAATAATCATTCTTATTATTTTCAAGGTACTTGACATGTATTGCAAGTAACAATAATAAGATAATATATAAGATTATAATAATAAGGCTTCAGAAGATGAAATCATTATCATTTTATAGGGGAGGAAGCTGAGACTGGCGTGCATTAAATCAAATACTGGAGTTAGCATTAGTTAATCTTTCAAGAGGAGTTCAAACTCTTTCAAGGCCTGTCCAAACTCAAAGTTGTATGCCAGCCCCAGAACCACACAGCAGCTCTGCTTAGTAGCCTGCTCTGTCCCAGGTCTCAGACAATGTGCTGAAGACAGCCAGCCAGACAACGCTTGACCTTGACCTTGTAATGCCCAGAAGTAGCAAAGTGAAGCAATGAACATCTCAAGACAGTCTGGAAAAGCTAAAATTGCAGTTTAGAGCTGAACTCCCCACCCCATTATTTTAATTCTAGTTCCAGTTCAGTATGTCCCTGTTACTCTGATAGAACTCAGCCCATCGTGGGTGGCCAGTCACTTCTATAAGAAGTGGAAATTCTGCAACTAAAATGTGAGTCTGCTTTCTCTGGGAAACACAGTCTCAGGAATCTTAGTGGGTTATGTTGTGGGTCCTTGACATAATATGTGGCAGCTGCCCATCAGCACTGGGAATATCTAGTGTGTCTGGGTTTCCTGTAAGACTTCCTGTGAAGACTATTGATTAGACAAGATTTCTAATCAGTAGCTCAGATGGTAAAGAATTCGCCTGCAATGCAGGAGACCTGGCTTTGATCCCCACATCAGGAAGATCCCCTAGAGAAGGGAATGCAACCCACTCCAGTATTCTTGCCTGGAGAATTCCGTGGACAGACCATGGGTCGCAAAGTGTCGGACATGACTAAGCGACTATCACTTTTCTAATCAGCAGAATACGTTAAACTCACTCGAGATCTCTGAAGAGACACGTACACAAATGTGTCTTTGTGAACATCCAGCGTATTTTCAAGATAACATCAATCTTAAGCATGCTTTGAGGACTCATTAAACTCCAATCACAAGTAAAATATGGGATGAGCAGGCAGCATATCGAGAAAGAAAGTTACAAGAGCCAGGAGACTCACGAGCAAGAGTGTAGGTCAACAAGGGATGATCCTTTAAGTCAGAGGCCCAGATCAGCTTCTCTTAATTGCTTTTGAGTCTCTCATTTCAAAATTTTCCAGTGTTTCCCAGTACCCTGCACTCTACTGGCAGGAGTCTGAGTAGATCCCAGGCTTATTGGAAGATGCTGGTCTTAAATCTGGGGTTCAGAAGAGCCTAACGCATTTCCGGATCTAAACCTCAGTGATTGTTAATGGTGACTTGCTCTGAATAAAAAGGCTATTGCTTATTGTCAAGCTGAGAACCAACTCCTGAAACACTGTTATCCAAGGTTAGGTTGACCTAAACAGTGATGTAGTGAGTGATTCTGTAAGGAATGACAAACAATTCANTTCCGGATCTAAACCTCAGTGATTGTTAATGGTGACTTGCTCTGAATAAAAAGGCTATTGCTTATTGTCAAGCTGAGAACCAACTCCTGAAACACTGTTATCCAAGGTTAGGTTGACCTAAACAGTGATGTAGTGAGTGATTCTGTAAGGAATGACAAACAATTCATTAGGTCACCGAGGACCAAAGCAAGTTGCATAAGAAAAATTTGTTTTGATTCTTAATTTTCTCACTTACCATGCTGAAGGGCATTTTTTAAAGGCCAGATTTCCCCCGACTTCTGAGTCAGAAACCGACGTTTTCACATACTTTTCATGTGGTGCCAGCAAAATGCAGCCAGACGACAGAGGCTTGGGGGCGAAGCTGTCCCCTTTGTTCCTTTTATCCATCACAGGTCCTCCTCAGTCCATTCTTTCATTTGTTAAGTGTCTGGGTTCCCTGGCCAATGGCAAGTTTTGTGTCCCTGCTTTAATCAATCTTCCACTAAGGTGCCAGATACAACAAAATAAAACCCAGATCAATTGTTGATGGAAAACCCTGCACTACCTCACATCTACTTAAGTAAATTCCTTAGGAAGGCACAGAAGTCTCTTAAAGACACGGCCCCCGCTTACCTTTCCCACTGCATCTTTCTCTGATCCTCATCACATTTTATGTTTCCTGGTGTTTTAAGAATTCATCATTTCTGGAGATCACTCGCATATGCTTTTTGTGAAATGACCTCCCTTCCATCGTCACTGGGCAAAATCCATCATCCTTTATGACCCAGTTTAAATGTCATTTTAGTCAGCTTGCACTCTGTAAAGGAGCACCATAGACTGGGTGACTTAAATGAAGAAATTCCTTTTTCACAGGTCTGAAGGCTGGCAAGTCCAGATCCTGTGCCAGTAGATTCAGGGTCTGGTGAGGGATTGCTTCCTGGCTTGTAGATAACAGCCTTCTTGCTGTGTACTCACATTGCCTTTCCTTACTGTGTGCTCATGGGGGGAAAGAGAGAAAGAGAGGGGAAGACTAAAGGCAAAGGAGAGGGAGAGGACGGTGAGGGGGACAGAAGGGAGAAGGGGAGCAGAGGGAGAGAGAGCTTCCTCTTCTTCTAAGGGCACCGATCCCATTACAAGGGTCTGGCCTTCATAACCTTCTCTCACCCTAATCTCTTCCTAAAGGCCCCGCCTTCAGATCCCATCACCATGAGGGTTAAGGCTTCACACGTGGATTTTGAGGGGACACAAACATACAGCCCATAGCAATGTCAACTTCTTCATGAGGTCTTTTCTAAAGGCTTCTCTCCTTACAATGGAGTGATTTACAGACTTTTCTGCCTCCTTTACTACATCACAACATCTTAAGGCATATCCTAATGTTTAGTCCATGGACAGAGGAGCTTGGTGGGCTACAGTCCATGTGGTCACAGAGTCAGACATGACTTAAGTGACTGTGTGTACATGCACACAATGCTTAGCTAAGTGTTTGGAATTCAGTGTACTTTTAAACTTTTTTTTTTTTCAGTCAATGAGGATTGAAAGAAAGGGGTAAGATGAACATAACTGACTGTGTCTGATCTTAACCAGCTCAGTCCTGACCTCAGATTGGAACAATCCCTGAAGGGCAGCTTGTCTCCAGGCAAGGACCTTCTCATGCTTTGTATTCTTCTAAGTCTTTGCTTCAGGAGGACTTGTTGGGCAGGAAAAAGCTGTACAAGTTTCTTCTGACACTTGCATCTTTGTCTATTGCATGTCTGCCTAGGACATACTCCTCCGATGGAGGTAACTCCTTTTCTTAAGATGGCCAAATAACCAGACACCAGACTCCTACAGACTACTACAGGCTCCTTTGCCAAAAGACTAAGAATTGGAAGCACAGTTATGGGCATTCACATAATTTAACTCTCAGGATTGAGCACCAAGACCACCATGTGTGACCACAGGACTTAACTATTTGTACCATGACGTTATTGGGAATTCTGGAATGATCAGGCTGTAAGCCAGTTAATAATTCAACAATTGCTTTGAGAATTTCTGATAAACCAATTCTTATGGTACAAGAACTTGCTTATCTGGGCAAAAAGGTCTTCCCTCAGGATTATTCAACAGTTTACATATTGTATAATAGTTTACTTATCAAGGTGGAATGAAGATGTTCCCTCACTGTGTTCACTAATCTTAGCATATAATAATCAGTGTATTCATATAAAGGGTGTGTAGGCATTAACTGAACTGTTCTTTCAACTTGTATATTTGTCTGAAAATGTTAAAAATAACAGTTTGGAAAAAAGTGAAAAACATTCTAAAGCATGAAGCATGTCCATTTCTTATTAGTTGCTCCCTTTGACTCACCTTAGCCGCTTGAGACCAGTCCCCAAACCCTGTAAGGATCCTCTCATATCATTTCCTTCCTTTAAGACTCTGGCAAGGTGTATCCTCCATCACCTTAATGGAGCTAATACACTTGCCTGTGCTTATAAATGAATACTAATTCGGGTGGACCTTTTTTTTTTTTTAAAACTTTATTTGCTTTACAATACTGTATTGATTTTGCCATACATTGACATGAATCAGCCACGGGTGTACATGAGTTCCCAATCCTGAACACCCCTCCCACCTCCCAACCCATATCATCTCTCTGGATCATCCCTGTGCACCAGCCCCAAGCATCCTGTATCCTGTATCGAACATAGACTGGCGATTCGTTTCTTATCTGATAGTATACATGTTTCAATGCCATTCTCCCAAATCATCCCACCCTCTCCCTCTCCCACAGAGTCTAAAAGTCTGTTCTATACATCTGTGTCTCTTTTGCTGTCTCACATAGAGGGTTATCATTACCATCTTTCTAAATTCCATATGTATGTGTTA
>SJYX01024788.1:35412-49997 GCA_006410675.1 Oreotragus oreotragus
ACAGAGGTGGCCAGGAGGATAAAAGAGGGAAATGAAAAGGAGAGAGACAGATCCAGCCAGTAACCAGCTCCCTAAGTGTTCTCCATCGTCTGGAACACAGGGAGATTCACAGAGCTGGATAGAGAAGAGAAGGGGGAGGGAGGAGACAGAGGCCACCTGGTGGAGAAAAAGGGGAGCCCAAAGGAGAAGAGCATGGTCAAGCCAGTAATCTCACTCTCAGGTAATATTGGGTACTGAAGATTGGGTTTTTAAATGTACAAAATTGACAACAAACACCAGAAAGTAAAGATTAAAAATCTAGAGTAGAGATTGGATTCTCAAAAATACAATATTAAAGAAAAGAAGAAGAACAAGAAAAAGAAAGTCACAAGAATTATTAAACAACAACAACAACCACCANAATCTCACTCTCAGGTAATATTGGGTACTGAAGATTGGGTTTTTAAATGTACAAAATTGACAACAAACACCAGAAAGTAAAGATTAAAAATCTAGAGTAGAGATTGGATTCTCAAAAATACAATATTAAAGAAAAGAAGAAGAACAAGAAAAAGAAAGTCACAAGAATTATTAAACAACAACAACAACCACCACACACAAAATACATATATGGCATTTGCTTTAATAATAGGGTCTTTTTTTTTTTTTTTTGAGAGGTGATAGTAGGTTATGCTGCTGCTATTGCTAAGTCGCTTCAGTCATGTCCGACTCTGTGCAACCCCATAGATGGCAGCCCACCAGGTTCCGCCATCCCTGGGATTCTCCAGGCAAGAATACTGGAGTGGGTTGCCATTTCCTTCTCCAGATAGTAGGTTATAAAAATTAAAATTAAAGGAGAAATAGAGGACTTAAAAATTTAAAAAAGTTAAAAAAAAAGAGAAGAAAAAGAAAAGAAGAAAAAGCAATCAAACAACAACAACAAAAAAAGAGAATGGTCGTAAAAATAGAAAAGATATTTCTGGGACTTTCTCTGGTGTTGCGGGCAGTGTGGGGTCACTTCCAAGGCGGTTCCCTTTGTTGAGCTTCTTCTGTTTGCTGGTTTCTTCAGTGTCTGATTTCTGCCCTGACACAAGGAGGGCAGTGGTGGACACTTTTATTTTTTTTTTTTAGGTTCACTTGTTTAGTTGTGCTGTGGGGAGGGAGGGATGCTGCAAACAAATAACACTGGTGTGTGCTTGCAATGTGTCAGCCACGCTGGACATGCCGCTGTACACGGCACACACCACTCAGGCTCTACATTGCTCCGCCAGGAACTGTCTGAGGCCGGCCTTAGGCTGCATGCACCTCCCCAGTCTAAGCTGCTTAGGCTCAGCTCTCAGGTAGCCCTCAGAGGTGCAGATTCGGTTGGGCCTGTGTTTTGTGCCCTTCCCAGGANAAAAAAAAAGAGAAGAAAAAGAAAAGAAGAAAAAGCAATCAAACAACAACAACAAAAAAAGAGAATGGTCGTAAAAATAGAAAAGATATTTCTGGGACTTTCTCTGGTGTTGCGGGCAGTGTGGGGTCACTTCCAAGGCGGTTCCCTTTGTTGAGCTTCTTCTGTTTGCTGGTTTCTTCAGTGTCTGATTTCTGCCCTGACACAAGGAGGGCAGTGGTGGACACTTTTATTTTTTTTTTTTAGGTTCACTTGTTTAGTTGTGCTGTGGGGAGGGAGGGATGCTGCAAACAAATAACACTGGTGTGTGCTTGCAATGTGTCAGCCACGCTGGACATGCCGCTGTACACGGCACACACCACTCAGGCTCTACATTGCTCCGCCAGGAACTGTCTGAGGCCGGCCTTAGGCTGCATGCACCTCCCCAGTCTAAGCTGCTTAGGCTCAGCTCTCAGGTAGCCCTCAGAGGTGCAGATTCGGTTGGGCCTGTGTTTTGTGCCCTTCCCAGGACCGAGTAGCTCAGGTGTTTGGCAAGTGCGGTCACTGCAACTTATCGCCTTTCCCTGCTGCTCAGTTTTCTGGGTGTACCGCTGGCGCCCCTTGTCAGGCAGATGGTGACTGCCCAGAACCCCAAGAAGTCTTAGTTAGCAAAGAAGCCTGCTTGCAGTTAGGTAGGTAAAGTCTCTCTGCACTGTGATTGCCCCCTTCGAGCCCTTACTGCTCTGGCTGCCTGTCACCAGCAGCCGGCTATTTCTGTTCCATCCTCTGTTCTGTGTGCGGTCCTGGCGGTGTCTTATGCTAGAGCTTTTCGAGTGGTAGCTATCCCACAGTCTGGTATGCTAGCCCAAGTTAGTTCACTCTGGTTACATTTGGGGCATCTGGCCCGATTCTTAAAAAGCACTGCAGCCCATGCCTCTCTGCCCAGCCCCTACTTGCTAGTGGCAGATGCAGGCGTCTGCGCTGCTTCTCCACTGGGGGAGTTACCACTGGGCTCGTAATCTGTTGCTTTTCATTATTTATTTATTTTTCTTCCCTGTTACGTTTCCCTCTGTGCTTCCAAGGCTCACCACAGACTCGGCAGTGAGAGTGTTTCCCGGTGTTTGGAAACTTCTCTCTTTTTAAGACTCCCTTCCCGGGACGGGACTCCCTTCCTAGGATGGAGCTCCCTCCCTACCTCCTTTGTCTCTTTTTTCATCTTTTATATTTTTCCTACCTGTTTTTGAAGACAATGATCTGCTTTACTGGGTGCCTGATGTCCTCTGCCTGCATTCAGAAGTTGTTTTGTAGAATTTACTCAGCGTTGAAATGTTCTTTTGATGAATTTGTGGGGGAGAAAGTGGTCTCCCTGTCCTATTCCTCCGCCATCTTAGGACTTCCCCCTTTGGGTGGACTTTTTAGGGACTCAGCAGTGCACATGGCTTTGACAAAGCCAGTATTATAGAGGATGATCGTGTTCAAGAGGGTGAAATCTGCTCTCATCTTACTGTCCTTCTGCCTATGACCTTGGGCAAGTCATTTGCTCTTTTAAACTCAATTTCAACATGAATAATGAATCATGCGAGAGTTTGGAATAAACTACTTTTGCCTCCAATTGTCCATATGTATTCACTTTGACCTTCTCTTGTTCTCATTCTTTTTTTTTTTTTTTTTCTGGAGAGTAAAAGTAATAACCAATACAGAAGGGAAAAAACTCATTTGTTAGCTGTTACTACTAATAATTTTATCTATATTGGAAAACTGCAGTAAAATATTCCTAACATTCATTGACATTTTTAATGAATGAAGCAGTTCACTTAAGTGACATTTCCAAGTAAACGAGTACAGCTTACCCTCCTTCAAACACCTTTAAAAGCATTATCCATTTGAAATAATAATGATTCTAAATGATTTTATTAACTCTTTTCAAATTCCATGCCACCAGCTGTGAAGCAGGTTGACTGTGTTTTGGTGTTCTGTGATGTAAAATGTCCGGTAATTCTAGGAGATCTTGCTTTCATGAAAGTGATGTTGAAATATTTCAGTATTATTTGTATGTTGAAATATCTGAAACATACTAACTTTCCATGCAGAGGGATCTGTTAAATACATTTTGGCATTTACAGAAGATGGGATCCATATAGTCAGTAAAATCTGCATGGTATAAGGAGAAGAAACACAGCAAGCACACACAGAATGACTATTTTTTATAAATAAG
Organism: Oreotragus oreotragus; assembly: GCA_006410675.1. Taxonomy (NCBI): domain Eukaryota; kingdom Metazoa; phylum Chordata; class Mammalia; order Artiodactyla; family Bovidae; genus Oreotragus; species Oreotragus oreotragus. The sequence continues at coordinate 38,979 of SJYX01024788.1, forward strand.
CATAGGTAGTAATTATTGGAAAGTTAAATAATATTAACTGTAGGTATCCCTGGGGGCATTGAAAATCTTCTTTGTGTTTCTCTCTACTTGGCATATTTTAAAAATGACAATGTGTTACTTTTATAATAAGAAATAAGCAAAAATGTTAAAATGAAAAGCACTAGCTTGAAATGTGGCCAATTAGTGAAAGATAATTCAGCAAAGCAGGGTTCATGACCCAGGCTCAATGAGAGTGGAGATGGGCTGCAACGACAGTCTGGTGACCAGCAGCAGGAGGAAGCTGTGCCTTGAACCAGGGATACTTCATGACTACGCCAGGTGCTCAGAGGCATTTTGGCTTAATTCTAGCTCTGGAGGTGTTACACCCGAAGTCCAAGTCCCCAAAACTGAGAGAATAAGACGTCCACAGCAATGCAAAAGCAAAAAGGGGTTTATTACCAGCTAGAGCTAGGGCTCAAGTCACATCCAGCGCAGTGAAGTCGAACAAGAGCCCTGAGCCCAGAATTACAGCAGTATTTATAGGTTTAGAACAAAGACAGGGAGTTGGCAAGGGCGGATTGGCTGCAGGGGTTTCCTGGTATTTACTAATTGGCTAATCTTTGTGGGCTTCCTTGGGAGATGTCTTTTACCTTCTGATAGGCTCAAACCAGGTTAGTATGCTGATTGGACAAGTCCTGGCATCCATGGGGAAGACCTCACTGGGCAACGACTCAGCTTTTCCCATGAGGCCTACCTTAGTCCCTGAAGCCTGTCATGGCGTTTGTTAGGTTCCAACAGAGGTAAATCCATGAGGGCAGGATTCCAGAAGCAGGAACAACCACAGAAAGTTTTAGTATACTAGTGGAAGAAAACTTAAGGACAATTTCGACAACTGGGTGATGGCTCTCATTCTTGGACTGCAAGGAGATCCAACCAGTCTGTCCTAAAGGAGACTAGTCCTGGGTGATCATTGGAAGGACTGATGCTGAAACTGAAACTTCAATACTTTGGCCACCTGATGCGAAGAGCTGACTCATTTGCAAAGACCGCAATGCTGGGAAAGATTGAGGGCAGGAGGAGAAGGGGACGACAGAGGATGAAATGGTTGGATGGCGTCACCAACTCAATGGACATGAATCTGAGTGAACTCCGGGAGTTGGTGATGGACAGGGAGGCCTGGCGTGCTGCGGTTCATGGGGTCGCAAAGAGTCGAACACAACTGAGCAACTGAACTGAACTGAACTGACAAGAATGTTGCTACTGCCTTCGGGGGCAGGATGCTTCTGAGCAGCTCACAGACCCCATGCCCCTGGGAGTGGAACTTGACAGCTGCTTTTGTAATTAGTCGGTTTTTGAACAGTTAAGATACTGTGCTATGTATCTTCCATCTATTGTCCCTAAATCTCTGTCTCATTTTTTCACAATTAGAATCATGGACTCTTCTTGGTGGCTTAGAGTCCAAGGGCTCTTTGGAATCCTAGTATTCAGGCAATTGTGTACCTGCTTGTCTGTGTACTTAGCGTCCCTGGTGGCTCAGACAGTAAAGCGTCTGCCTGCAATGTGGGAGACGCAGCTTTGATCCCTGAGTTGGGAAGATCCCTTGGAGAAGGAAACGGCAACCCACCCCAGTACTCTTGCCTGGAAAATCCCATGAACAGAGGAGCCTGGGGGGCCACGGTCCATGGGGTGAGTCCACTGAGTGACTGAGTCCACTGCTTAAGTAAGTTATCTAACTTGTTAAACTTAGTCTCAGAACAAAGAAAAAATTACAACTGATTCCTAAGCCCCAGAAATCTACCCCAGCCAGGTGTGTGCCATGGGACAATTCACTCACAGTTATCACATCTACCCGTTTCTCTGCTACCACCTTAACCATTGCTGAGCACATCTGAGGGAGAAGAGAACATGTGTCTATCCTCTGAAAATGCCGCGTTTCCTTCCAAGCCATCTAAATTGTCCTGACCTCTACTCCTGACACACTGAACTTTCCAGAACAGATAAGAAAATTTTCGAGTGAAAATTATACATGCTTTTAGAATTCTGTTTTCGGTCATTACAGTGAAATGGTCCTGCAGCTTGATGGTTACTGACAGCTTCCTCCGTACTCAGTTCGGACATCATTGCAGGCTGTCTCACGTAACACACGAGGACCCTGAGGTGGGGGTTACAGAGCTCTCTGTTTCCCGTGTGGTGAAGTGAGGCACAGAGAGGGAAGTCATTTACCAGAACTCACAGAGCTACTAAATGGCTGACCGGACTTGAACCTAGGTTGTGTGCCATGCTCTGGAATTTCATATTATGCTCTTCCCAATGAAGAGACCAGTGGTGACATAAAATGTGTGCTCAATTAGAAGTCTAGGGTGTGACACTCTTAATTTTTGCTTGCTAACCCTTGGTTACCAGAAACATGAGGACTGCTATCAACATTTAAAGTAAAATAAAATCTTTGTACACGTCTTTAGGTTGTTGGGCTTCCCTGGTGGCTCAGATGGTAAAGAATCTGCCTGTAATGTGGGAGACCTGGGTTCAACCCCTGGTCTATCCCCTAGAGAAGGGAATGGCTACCTACTCCAGTATTTTTGTCTGGAGAATTTCATGGACAGAGCAACCTGGTGGGCTACAGTCCATGGTGTTGCAGAGTCAGACATGACTGAGTGGCCTTTTTTTTTTTAGATTGTAGATAATGTGCATATTAAGTAAGATCTTTTTCTGTATTTATTCTTCTGTTTACATGCACATGCCTCTGAACCTCCATAGATAAAAAATCTTGGAAGCTTCCTCCTCTTTTGTATTGTAAGGAAAATGCCTTGAACAGTCTTCTTTTAACTACCTGGATTTGCTCTGAATGTTTGACCCACATTTCTGCCTTAGTGACTGGTATTATATAATTTCCTTTTTAAGCGCTTTATAAGTATTGTCTACCCATTCGTTAAAATCACTGTATAAAATTGGTTACCATTGCTATCTCTATTTTAAAAATAAGGAAACTGAGTCACAGAGAAATTCAGTAACTTCACTAAGAACACAGATCAAGTAAGTACTTCCTGAACAGTGAATGACTCTATGGCTTTACCAGTTTCCTCCTAAAATTACACCTCTGTTATGGTAAATTGATTTGTAAAAGGCATATATGCCCAAAGGTCAAAGAGAATGGATAAGGCAATAACAGAATAACCTTTTAAAGCATTTATATAAAGAAAAAGAGGAAACTAGCTTAGCAAGACTACAGACTCTGGACTCTGACTTAGGTAGTTGGGGGAGCCCAGCAGAGTGAATTCATTTTTACAATTCTAGGAATTGAGACTTGGAGGAAAAACTGAGGCCTGCAGATGGGAGGATAAAATGACAATTTTTAGTGCTGTATAAATGGTCCTTACACCCCCAGAACCCTTCTGCCGCCTCAAGAATCCTGGCAAATATTTTTTTATGTTTTGAAGAGCATAAATCAGAAGGATTCTGGACAGGATCCCAAAGCTCCACTGAAGGCAGAGGGATTGCTCTGGAAACCGAGGGAGAAGGAGACAAGTGAAAATCTGCGGGGAACAAAGTGACATTCTGCGATTGTGAAAAGCATCAAATCCTTGGGTTACCAGGAGCCAACTCACTACCACTCCCATCTCCCCGTAGAAGATTAAAGAATTCCTCTTCTGAAAAACTGACCAACCAGTGAGAAAATCCTGCAGACACTGACACAGGGAAGTCACTGCCAAATGGTCAAGTCAGGTCTTCTTTGGAGAACTCGAGAGATAAATGCCCTCCACACAGAAAGTGCTTTGGATGAGATTCTTGCTCTCACTAATAAGGCAGTCAAGAAGATCTACATATTTGCATAAAACCTCTAACTTGAAAGACATTTAGCAAAAAAGACAAATAGCAAACAAAAGACAAAACATATGAACATGTTTGGAGTAAAACTTGGAAAAAATCTACAAAATACTCAGAGTTAGGAGAAAACATGACATTTCTGACACAGAGATAGGAAGTTACTAGAAATTCAGAGAGCAGCAACAACAACAAAAAATCTCCAGGAAATAAAAAAGTGTATAAGCAATGAAAACAAATAGAAGAACTGGAAGATATAGTTGAAGATAGATTTTCATCTTGCAAAATAGAATGAAAACCAAAAAAGGTAATGTCAATTGAAGGGTAAGTCCTGGAACTCCAGTATCCAAATGAGAACTCCAATACTCCAAAGAGAAAGCAGAGAGAAAATGGAAATAAGTCATTTTTAAGAAGTAATTCAATGTACTTCCCAAGCTGAAAGACACAGGTCTTCAGGTTGAATGCCCAGCAAAATTGGTGAAGACAAGCCTGCACTGAGCCATAGGGTGATGGCAGTCCAGAGCACTGGAGACAAGTGACTGTGGCAAGTCCCAGACACACACATTCCGTGCCCTTGCTAACCCACCCGCTGGCCACCTTCAGACGTCTTTACAAACATGCAACCAGTCTTTCCAGCAATGCTTGAAAACCAGCTGACATGTGCACGGTAAACACTGAGGAATAACATAGGAAGTCTAAGGGAAATGCCTTGCAAATTAGAAATTTCAGTTCTAGGTGTTCAACCAGCCATAGTAGATTAAATATATATCTAGGCACATACAGCTCAAAATGTTACCTTTCATGTCTTCTCAGGAAGCTGGCAGAGATGTGTCTCACCACATTATTGAGGGCATAACAGGAATGCTAATGTGAAAGCTCCAATACGTTGGCCATCTGACATGAAGAGCTGGCTCTTTGGAAAAGACCCTGATGCTGGGAAAGATTGAGGGCTGGAGGAGAAGGGGGCAACAGAGGATGAGACATTTGGATGGCATCGCTGACTCAGTGGACTTCAGTTTGAGCAAACTCTGGGAGACAGTGAAGGACAGGAAATCTGGCACACTGCAGTCCATGGGGTCGCAGAGTCGGAGGTGACTGAGCAACTGAACAACAAGAACAAAGCAGGAATGAGGGAGGCAGAGTCTCCAAGAACAGATGGCTACCAAAGGGAAGTTCAGTTCAGTTCAGTTGCTAAGTTGTGTCCGACTCTTTGCGACCCCATGGACTGCAGCACGCCAGGCCTCCCTGTCCATCACCAACTCCCCAGAGTTCACTCAAACTCATGTCCATCGAGTCAGTGATGCCACCCAAACATCTCATCCTCTGTCATCCCCTTCTCCTCCTACCCTCAATCTTTCCCAGCATCAGGGTGTTTTCAAATGAGTCAGCTCTTTGCATCAGGTGGCCAAAATATTGGAGTTTCAGCTTTAGCATCAGCCCTTCCAATGAATATTCAGAACTGATTTCCTTTAAGATGGACTGGTTGGATCTCCTTGCAGTCCAAGGGACTCTCAAGAGTCTTCTCCAACACCAGAGTTCAAAAGCATCAATTCTTTGGTGCTCAGCTTTCTTTATAGTCCAGCTCTCACATCCATACATGACTACTGGAAAAATCATAGCCTTGACTAGCTGGACCTTTGTTGGCAAAGCAATGTCCCTGCTTTTTAATATGCTGTCTAGTTTGGTCATAACGTTCCTTCCAAGGAGTATGTGTCTTTTAATTTCATGGCTACAATCACCATCTGCAGTGATTTTGGAGCCCCCTAAAATAAGGGCTGCCACTGTTTCCCCATTTATTTGCCATGAAGTGATGGGATCAGATGCTATGATCTTAGTTTTCTGAATGTTGAGCTTTAAGCCAACTTTCTCACTCTCCTCTTTCACTTTCATCAAGAGGCTCTTCAGTTCTTCATTTTCTGCCATAAGGGTGGTGTCATCTGCATATCTGAGGTTATTGAGATTTCTCCTGGCAATCTTGATTCCAGCTTGTGCTTCATCCATCCCAGTGTTTCTTATGATGTACTCTGCATATAAGTTAAAAAAGCAGGGTGACAATATACAGCCTTGATGTACTCCTTTTCCAATTTGGAGCCAGTCTGTTGTTCCATGTCCATTTCTCAAGAGGCAGGTCAGGTGGTCTGTATTCCCATCTCTTTCAGAATTTTCCACAGTTTATTGTGATCCACACAGTCAAAGCCTTTGACATAGTCAATAAAGCAGAAATAAATGTTTTCCTGGAACTCTCTTGCTTTTTAGATGATCCACTGGATGTTGGCAATTTGAACTTTGGTTCCTCTACCTTTTCTAAAACTAGCTTGAACATCTGGAAGTCCATGGTTCACGTATCCCAAAGGGGAGGGGAGGGATAAATTAAGAGTTTGGGATTAACAGATACAAACTTCTATTTATAAAACAGATTAACAAAAATTACATACTGTATTGCACAGGAAACTCTACTCAGTGTCTTGTATAATAATAACCTATTGTGTGCATGCCTACTAAGTTGCTTCAGTCATGTCAGACTCTTTGTGACACTATGGACTATAGCCAGTGAGGCGCCTCTGTCCCTGGGATTGTCCAGGCAAGAATACTGGCATGGGTTGTCATGCTCTCTCCTCCAGGGGATCTTCGCAACCCAGAAATCGAAACTGCTTGTCTTGTGTCTCCTGTGTTGGCAGGCAGGTTCTTTACCATTAGTGTCACCTGGGAAGCCCAATAACCTATTAATGTATGGGGAAAAATCTGTAAAAAATAGATGTGATATATATGTGTAACTGAATCACTTTGCTACACACCTGAAACATCAACTATAACTCAATTTTTAAAAGATGGGAAAAAACAGGAAAAAAAAGTAAATGAAAGAACAAACATGAAAAGGGCCCTGTCTCTCCCTAGCACTTTCTCTCTGCCCCACTGTCCTCGTCCTCAACACTTCCCAGAGTGTCCGCCATGTTAACCCTCCTCCATTTGATAATTGAGGAAGGGAATTAGTATTAAACTCATTCACCCTTTAATTTATATCCTTATACTCTCCAAATAGGAACTGTTAGTTCACATTTACTGGACCAGAAGTTCTTGCAGATGACAGAAGGTACCTGGAATCATAGTGTTTGCATTAGAGAAGCCTGTGGCCGAGGCTTGTAGTGAGTCTTCTTTGGATCCCCACATACAGCATAAAACATACCCAGTGGATGTCACAATGTCCATCAGGCTCAGAGCTGCCTTAAGGAGTGGGGTGTGACTGTTTATTTGGGGTCCCAAGGCAGCCAGCTTCGGATGGCTATGATGCCACCAGCCCTGACCCCTTCTTCTGATATGAAACTAAGATTCTTACGGGACTGTGCTTTACCTCCCATGATTATGATCATGATCATTTAATTCCTTTGGCTCAGGATGTGTCATCTTGGAAGAGGAGTTGATAAAGTTCCTCTAATTAAAAATTACCTTCCAGGCTCCTTCCCTGCCCAGGGGTTTGGTTAATAGGATCTTTATATCAAACTCACATTCAAGATCTTGCCATCCGTACTTCAGACCTGCGGGTGTATTTGTGTTCTTGGTGAATTATGAATACTTGAGAGACCTTTTCTCTTCTCAGTTTGTCATTCTCATTATTATTTTATGAACTAGATGAAAAGAAGATGCTGTATAGCAGAGCAGGTTAAGAGGCAGACTGTGATGGGCGAGGAAGACGGAGACAGGGATGAGATGATGCTCAAGGGCAATGAGGGAGCAGAGGGGGAAGAGACAAGGAGAAGCAGGAGGGAAGCTGAAAAAAAAGAAAAAACCCAACCAAAAAAGAAGAGAAATGCTTCCTGCCTGGGGAGATAGCTCTAAACAAGGTGACGGTAGCTTCCATGTCCTTGACACCCCTCTCCCCATTAGAGAATCTGTCACGTCTGAGATGTGTCACTAGTTGAGGCTGCTAGTTTCATATTGGGCTGTATGATTTGAATATTTTGCTCAGCTCTATGCTAAGATCCATTCCGTGGCTCCTGGCTTCTGGGGTACACGGTGAAGTCAGGCATCATCTGTCTCACAGATTTATCTCCTACGTTCATTCCTGGTGCCTTTCAGGGACAGAACATTTTGGGCTCCAGTTGGTGCCCTCTGACTTGGCTAAAGTACAAAAAGGTGAGGGACATAAAGAGGTAATCAGTTCAGTTCATTTCAGTTGCTCAGTTGTGTCCAGCTCCTTGCGACCCCATGGACTGCAGCATGCCAGGCTTCCCTGTCCATCATCAAATCTCAGAACTTGCTCAGACTCATGTCCATTAAGTCAGTGATGCCTTCCAACCATCTCATCCTCTGTCATCCCCTTCTCCTCCTGCCTTCAATATTTCCCAGCAACAGGGTCTTTTCCAATGAGTCTGTTCTTCGTATCAGGTGGCCAGAGTATTGGTGCTTCAGCTTCAACATCAGTCCTTCCAATGAATATTCAGGACTGATTTCCTTTAGGATGGACTGGTTGGATCTCCTTGCATTCCGAGGGACTCTCAAGAGTCTTCTCCAACACCACAGTTCAAAAGCATCAATTCTTTGGTGCTCAGATTTCTTTATAGTCCAACTCTCATGTCCGTACATGACCACTGGAAAAATGAAGAGGTAACAGTGACAGCAAAACGGTCTCTGCTCCGATATGAGTCACAGGTAAACATCATGCTCTGGGTGTTGTAGTGAAACTGCGCAGAACGCTTCTCTCCAGGGAAGAACCAAGCTACTGTGGCAGGGGAGACCCAGGAAGTTCTCTGACCACCTCAACATCATTGTAATAGCATTTTTGTTCTTGCTGCCCTCATTTTTGTTGCCAGGAAAGTAGAGATATTCTACAAATTCTTCTTATTTTTCTTCTTGTTTTATCTTCAAAATTTTGTTATAAAGAACTTCACACATATGAAAAAGATCAAATAATTGTACAGCACACTCTCATGTCTGGTACCTGTTTCCCTCAATTAGCATTTTACCCCACTGGCTTTATCATAATTCAGCTCCTTATTCATCCATCAATCACCTTGTTTGTTTTTCTTCTGCTTGCTGTACACAGGTATGGTGGATATGTATATTTTTCATACTTAATCTACTAATAACTCATTTTGCTTCCATGAATATTAATCATGGTATATTTCACACACCCCTCTTAAACTGGAGATTCTCCCCTTGATCATTCTTGCCTCCTTACACTGTCTTTCTTGAGAAAGAGAACAGAGCTAGAAGTATTACACTCCCTGACTTCAGACTACACCATAAAGCTACAGTAATAAAAACAGCATGGTGCTGGCCCCCCAAAAGACATAGACCAATAGAAAAGAATAGAGAGCCCAGAAATAAACCCATATACCTATGGTCAATTAATGTACGACAAAGGTGGCAAGAATGAACAATAGGGAAAACACAGTATCTTCAATAAGTGGTGCTGGGAAAACTGGATAGCTCCATGTAAAACAGTAAGATTGGAACATTTCTTCATGCCATATAAAAAAATGAACTCAAGGCAGATTAAATGACCTAAATGTAAGACCTGAAGCCATAAAGCTCCTAAGAGAGAACATAGGCAGAAACACTCTTTGACACGTACTGTGGAAATATATTTTCTGTGATGTGTCTTCTCAAGTAAAAGAAATGAAAGCCCCAAAAATAAACGGGGCTGAATTAAACTTCAAAGCTTTTGCACAGCAAAGGAAACCATTGTTAAAATGAAAAGACAACCACTGAATGGGAGAAAATATTTTCAGGTGATATGAACAATAAGGGGTTAGTATCCAAAATACACGAAGAACTCATATAATTCAATAGCTAAGAAGAACTCATTTAAAGAATGGGCAGATTTGAATAAACATTTCTCCGAAGAAGGCAACAAATGGCCAATGGGCCCATGAAAAAATGTTCAACATCATTAATAATCAGAGGAGTGCAAATCAAACCCACAAGTGGTATATCATCTTATGTCTGTCAAAATGGCTATCATCAAAATATCTACAAATAGTAAAGGTAGGTGAGGATGCGGAAAAAAGGGAACCCTTGTGCACTGTTGGTGGTGGGAATGTAAATTGGTACAGACACTATGGAAAATAATATGGAGCTTTATCAAAAAACTAAAAATATGATCCAGAGATTCCACTTATGAACTGATACACATCTGAAGAAAATAAAAATGCTAATTTCAAAAAGTATATGCACTCCAGTGTTCATAGTAGCATTATTTACAATACTCAAGATACCAAGGCAACCTAAGTGTCCATCCACAGATGAGTTTATGAAGATACTGTGGTGTATATATACAATGGAATATTACTCAGCCATAAAAAGATGAAACTTTGCCATTTGCAATAATCATGGATGGATTTGGAGGGTATCAGGCTAAGTGAAGTAAGTCAAACAGAGAAAGACACTCTATGTTATTGCTAGTATGTGAAATCTAGCAAGTAAATGAATAAAACAAGTCAGAATCAGACTTATCGATATAGTTCAAGTCAGTTGCTCATTCGTGTATGACTCTTTGCAACCCCATGGACTTCAGCACACCAGGCCTCCCTGTCCCTCACCAGCTCATGGAGTTTACTCAAACTCATGCCCATTGAGTTGATGATTCCATCCAACCATCTCATCCTCTGTCATCCCGTTCTTCTCCCACCTTCAATCTATCCCAGAATCAAGGTTTTTTCAAATGAGTCAGTTCTTTGCAACAGGTGGCCAAAATATTGGAGCTTCAGCTTCAGCATCAGTCCTTCCAATGAATATTCAGAACCGATTCCCTTTAGGATGGACTGGTTGGATCTCCTTGCAGTCCAAGGGACTCTCAAGAGTCTTCTCCAACACCACAGTTCAAAAGCATCAATTCTTTGTTGCTCAGCTTTCTTTATAGTCCAACTCTCACATCCATACATGACTACTGGAGAAACCATAGCTTTGACTAGATGGACCTTTGTTGGCAAAGTAATGTCTCTGCTTTTTAATATGCTGTTTAGGTTAGTCATAGCTTTTCTTCCAAGGTGTATGTGTCTTTTAATATCATGGCTGCAGTCACCATCTGCAGTGATTTTGCTGCTGCTGCTGCTAAGTCACTTCAGTCGTGTCCGACTCTGTGTGACCCCATAGACGGCAGCCCACCAGGCTCCCCCATCCCTGGGATTCTCCAGGCAAGAATACTGGAGTGGGTTGCCATTTCCTTCTCCAATGCATGAAAGAGAAAAGTGAAAGTGAAGTCGCTCAGTCTGTCCGACT
>SJYX01024788.1:75105-104215 GCA_006410675.1 Oreotragus oreotragus
TCCTTATTACCAAATTCAGAATTAAATTGAAGAAAGCAGGGAAAACCGCTGGACCATTCAGGTATGACCTAAATCAAATCCCTTATGATTATACAGTGGAAGTGAGAAATAGATTTATACAGTGGAAGTGTCTATTATGTATCTATCTATAATCTATCTAATATCTATATCAATGTGTCTATTATTTACCTACTTATCTATTATCTACCTGTTATTTATCTGTCTAGTAGCTATCTTCTATCTATCTATTATCTACCTATGTGTCTATTATCAATCGTCTCTATATTATCTATTATCTCGTTTATGTTTCTATTTATCTATCTAATTTTAACCATTTTGTCTATATATCTATTTTAACTAGCATTTAATCTATCTAATTTTCTCAAACCATTCGAGTGTAAGTTGCATGCATCATATCGTTTATCCTTTAATACTTCAGAGTGTTTCCCAAGATCAAGGACACTTTCTAACATGACCACAATACAGTTATTAAATTCAGGGATTTTTAACATGGACACAGTGTTATTTGTCAAAACTACAGCCTATATTCCAGCTTTGCAGTTGTTCCAAAATGTGTTTTACAGCAGTTTAGCCTGTGGCCCCATATGCACGGTGAGTTGCCATGTCTCTTTAGACTCCTATAACCTGGGAGAGACCCTCAGCCTTTGTCTTTTATGTTGTTTTTGGATACAGGCCAGTTGTTTCTAGTATGGCCCCTCAGTGTGTTTACTTGGTGTGCAGATAGTGCATGCTTGAGTGGTGTTATTTTGTAAGTGATGTTGTGTCCTCAGTGGATCATATCACAGGGTTCATAAAGTTGGTTTGTCCCAATATTGGTGATACTAATTTTGATTCCATTTCTCTTCTCAAAAGTACTATTTATTATTTTTTGTTTAAATAACTTGTTAAAAATATTTTGAGGCCAAGTAAATACTCCATTTCTCACTGAACTCACACCCGCTAATTTTATTTTAGTTTTCATTCATGGTATTTGCCCAAGGGCTTCACAGGTTGTGTAGTAGTGGTCAAGACCCTGTCTGCCAATGCAGGAGACACAGGAGACATGGGTTCAATCCCTGAGTTGGGAAGATCCCCTGGAGTGGGATGGCAACCGCTCCAGTATTCTTGCCTGAAAAATTCCGTGGACAGAGAGGCCTGGCAGTCTACAGTCCATGGGGTTGTAAAGAGCTGGACACAACTGAGCAACTAAGCACACACATCGCATCGCATACGCCTAAATCAATTACTACCACAACAAGTAAAATATGGTGATTTGTTTTCTTTTACATAACTTGAGGATCTGTTGTCAGGACTGACTCTTTATGGAAGCTTTGAGAATTAGGGGTTATTAATGTCCATTCTGGGACACAAGTTGAGAGTCATAGCTATTAGTGGAGAAGTTAACTTTTGAACTTAGGACTTTTAACCAAAATGAGATATACATTTCCCTCTATAGAGGTTATTTGTAATTAATTATAACAGGGATGCTTTATTTTATCTTTGGCTCTAGACATCTTTCTTCAATTAGTCATCCCCAGATGGACCACCACAGAGTTTAGTTTTGGTGGTCTTAATGTGTGAACCCATCTCATGTTCCTACTGCTTGCCTATAAGGTGGGTCCGAGTCTTTTTGACTGCTGGACACCTAGAGTCTACAGCCAGTAGGCATGGAATATGCATTCACTGCAAAATTAATGACTGGGTCAACACTGCTTTGAAGTTGACCTCTGAGTGCATCCCAGTGGAAAGCTTCTTAAAAGCTAAAAGCAAAGAAAATGCATAACATTAAATTCCAACTTGTGGGAAAGTCCTCCTCCCTAAGCAGGCTAGGGTTTGGTCTAATTCCACTTTACATGGGTTTCCTACCATTGCCGTAGTCTGAGGGGACTTTGATGGGTGCTTGTGGGGTCAGTTAATGCGGAAACTCTGTTCCACTTATTGAGGGAAGAACTAAGTTTTTTGTTTGTTTGTGTATTGTTCTTATATGATAGAGCCATCCAGGAGTGGGGATGACACGTCTTTGTTGTTGAGAGGTGAGTCAAAGGTTGAGATCCAGGGGCAAGAGGCATCAGAGTGGAAGGAGAGACTAGGACTCAAGAAGATGGATACAAGGAGTTCTAAAGCAAGGACTATTCATCGAAGACTGAAAGCACCAGATCTGAGGCCACAGGCAGTGTGCTGGCAGCAGGATTCTGCAGGGTGGGCAGGGAGAGGCCCCAAGGGGCGCCCCCAGCCCTGGGTTCAAGCTGGGACCCACGTGATGACAGAGGTGCCTGGTTTACCGTGGACATGTGTCATTCCCAGACGCTGCAAGTGCCACTGGCTTTGGAATTGGCAGAGGTGAGCCGATCTCGTCCCTCTTTTGCCAGTGAGGAGGAGTCAGGGGAATAAATGAGAGTGTGAGAAGGGGAAGGGAGTATTGTGAAACCCTTTGTGTCCTTGTGATGACCTTGAATTTCTAAGACTGAGCAGGGGAAAATGATTTTTATACGCTCACCCAATTCCCTAAAGACCCTGGTGCTAATTCTAAGTGTGTAATGTGTGAGTCTCTGAGGTACTTATACAAAAGAGTTTGCTGAAGCCCAGTTGACAATAATACACTACATGGGTGTTGGTACTTCACTGTAGCCATTTTTGAGGTTTCATTGTATCATTTTCCTAGCTGCAACACCCACCAAAGAGATGACCACTTACATTCATCTCCTTTCCAGAGGTGTCCTGAGTATGGCTCTACAAAAGCATGGACTCATTAGAGAACCTCTTTGGCACCCACACAGAGCTATAAAAAAAAAACCAAACAAACAAACAAAAACACCTAGCAGAGATTTTGCCTTTCTTTTTTTTTTTTTAAATTTAGTATTTTCAGTTCAGTTTTCGTAAAATTCTGATGGTGCTCTCCTCTGTGTAAGGATGAGTGCATATTGCACTCACATGCCAGTGACCTCTTGGCTTTAGTTGGTCTGTGACTGTTCCTCCATTTGTGAGTGTTATGCAAATGGAAGGGGCACTTTGATATGTAAACTGTTAACAGATTTTCTCAGCACAGGAGTTTCAGTGCCTTTACTTGCCTACCTGCAAGTGCAGATCTCTAGTCTCTAAGAGCCTGGAAATTGTCTCTCTGTCTCCTGTTTCCTCCCTCCCTGTCTTTCTCTTAAAGCATCTATTGACCCCAGTATTTCTAGCAACACAGACTTGAAATAGCTGATATAGACCCTGAAGGTAAAATTACTTAAAAGTGGGGAAGTGATGTCCAATTCATCCAGCACATGTGGAAATCCCAACACTGCTCCGCCTGATTAAAAATGTCTAGAGAACATGAGATTTGCTAAACAAATGCCCCCAAATATGGAAGTGGATGACTGGAGGTGGAGGTGAGGGATGGGGCAGCTGGCAGCTGGGGAGGCAGGACTGGTCTGCATCCATGTCTAACTGGGGCTGGCCGTCCTGCATCGAGACAGGCTGAAGTCTGCTCCTCATCTCTCTCCTGATGGACTGTCTCCATGGAAACCTGCATGAGGTCAAGCGCACTTGGGAGACTTGATATGGAACTAATGTTGTGATGCAAAGGGAAGGAATTAAATACTGAAATTTGAGCCCAAATTCTTTCCTATGCTATTTCTATGCCAGAGCTTAGTGGATCTATGGGTATTGGTGCGTCCCTGGACCTGGCCTGCCCTCCCCTCCTCCCGCTTGCCTCCCTCTTTGACTCACGAGACAGCCTTTTTCTGGAAATGGAGACCTAGTATAGGAGTGAGACCAGCTTCTCTTTACCTCTGACTCCACTTCTAAAACAGGTAACTTGATTTGGGGATGCTTGATTGCAGGCAGGTGTATTTTTCCCTCAGGTGTTGTGTCTGTAAATGTCTTCTCATCAGGGGCTGGCACGTGACTTTCCTTTGAAATCAGGCTTTCATGACAAGTGGAAGTGTTGCAAAAAGGAACTGTCTTTGTAGAGGGCTTGGCTACTTCTGGTGAAATGACAGAGTGAGAGAGTGCTCCGGTGAATGCCTGCTGGAATGGCAGGAGTGCCAGAGGTGGCCACAGAGGTGCCACGTGGTTCTGGGTTTCCTGATGCCAAGCAAACCTAGACAGCTTCAGTGAGCCTCACAGTGTCCAGGAGGAAGGCCGAAGCCAGCCACTGGCATCCCGAGGGTCTGCTATATTTGTCTTGATGCTTTGCTGCAGTCTCTGAAGTCCCTGTGACTGCATGTTGCTTTCCAAATAAAATAAAAGTATTGTGAAGCAGCAACAGCACCCACAGATCACAAATCAAGGGGCACTGCTGTGCACTCAGTCCACCAGGCAGACAGCGATCTAAGGGGCCTCTCATACCCAGTGCCGCCTTTGGGCAGAATCCGAGGATTGGGAGCCTCCAGAGTGGAGAACTGGCGGGATGCAGCTTTCCCCTAGAGCTTCCCAGGTGGCAGTAGTGGTAAAGGACCCGCCTGCCGCTGCAGGAGCCCGAGGAGACAAGGGCTCCATCCCTGGGTCAGCAAGGTCCCCTGGAGGAGGAAATGGCACCCCACTCCAGTGCTCTTGCCTGGAGAATCCCATGGACGGAGACTCATGGGCTATAGTCCATAGGGTTGCAAAAGTCAGACATGACTGAAGCAGCTTAGCACACACCTATGCCCAGCTTTCAAAGTGCCTGGTGAGGAAGGAGGAGGCACAAGGCTGAAGGAACAGAGAATTGGTCAGGGAGTGCCAAGGAGCCCAGGGGAGACCCCGAGGATGGGTGGGTGACCCTGGCATGTGATGGGTACTCTTGGGTGGAGCGGTAGCCATGCCTTGGGTTTAGTCTGCATAGCCTTGAAAACTGAACCCAGACATATTCAGGAGATTAGCAACCTATGACAAAGTTTTGCTGAATTCACAGAACATGACTAATAGGAATGACATATGAAGATGAATCTTCTTTAGAGCTCTAAGAATTAAAAATGTTACACCAAGCCAAAAAAAAAACCACAAAAAAACCTTCAGCAAAACCAGTGAACGACCTTGAGGGGAAACACCGCGTGTGTTAACTTTGGATGCTGGAGCGTCACATATGCTCCCTGGCCACAGGCCCAGTTCCTTGCTAAGCACGCCGTGGTTGACCAGCCTGGGTCTTCTGTCCATCCTTGACGTACAACACCTTGGAGATGGAAGCCAGAGGCTGGGTTTCCCAAGTTTCTTCTTGTAAAACAGGCAATTGGGCGTACAGCCAAGTCCAGTGATGGGGGTGCAATGCTGCTGAAGGGTGTCCAGGTCTGAAGGAAGTCCAGCGGTCCTGAAGACAGGTGTCATTTGTCTCCTGCATGGGTGCAGGAGTTACACACGGTTGGGGGCAGTGAAGGCCGGGGCCACGCCCTGGGGCAGTTGAGAGCAATCCCACAGGAAGGATGTGCAGGGCCTGAGAGGAGAGCGCTTTGGGAGCAAGGTGGTGTCCAGGGCATGTTCTGTTT
This sequence comes from Oreotragus oreotragus, assembly GCA_006410675.1. Lineage (NCBI taxonomy): Eukaryota > Metazoa > Chordata > Mammalia > Artiodactyla > Bovidae > Oreotragus > Oreotragus oreotragus. The sequence continues at coordinate 80,550 of SJYX01024788.1, forward strand.
TGTTCTGTTTTTTACTTTCCTTTGCCAAATTCCTTGTGCCTGGTAGGGCTATGAGCCTTAGCAGCAAGTCCTTTTATTCTAACACATCAAGGGTGGGTGTAAGACTCGGGCCTGGCCAGTCACAGCCTCCTTGTCCAGTGGGCGGGGAGCATACGAAACAGTCTTCAGAATCCCATTCTAATGTTTGGCCTCAAGGTCCTTCACTGGCTTCGGTTTAAGTTTCTTCTATGTCCTTCTTGGGTAATATTTTTAATTCTTGGAACTGTTAAGAGGATTCATTAAAGCTAAGGATATAAAGATTAAAAATAAAACAAGCAAGGCCAATGTATTTCAGCCCCTGAAATTTGATCTTATTTCTTGTCTTTTTTTTTTTTTTTAACTGACATTGTCCAAGTACCTGGGACAGAGGTTATCAGTGACTGTTAAATAAATGGATACTGATATTGAATAATGATGAGATGCACAGGCAAAGCAATAGAATTAAAATTTCATAGTATTCAAACAAATAAGGGCCTATGAATATAGTTTGATGTTCTACAGAAAATCACAAGGCTTTATGAATGTGCTTTATATTTATTATTAATATTATAATAAAATGTTCAGTAAGCCTACAGTTATGCTGAGTGTGTTTCTAAAAATAGGATTTTGTTTATATTTTCAAGAAACCTGAATGCCTCACTGGTGGACAATGGTATTGAGTCAATCAAATTTCAAAATTTTATGAAGTGTTTTAAACTAACCATCAGTAAATGTCTATTTTATAAAATACTGATACTTTTGTTCCAAAGGTAAATAAAATAAAGGTAATAAAACCAGAGCCTATTATACAGAGTGAAGTATGTCAGAAGGAGAAACACCAATACAGTATATTAATGCATATATATGAAATTTAGAAAGACTGTAATGAACATCCTATATGTAAGACAGCAAAAGAGACACAGATGTAAAGACCAAGCTATTGGATTATGTGGGAGAAGGCGAGGGTGGGATGATATGGAAGAATAGCTTTGAAACGTGTATTACCATATGTAAAATGGATGACTAGTGCAAGGTCAATGCAGGAAGCAGGGCAATCAAAGCTGGTGCTCTGGGACAGCACAGAGGGTTGGGGTGGGGAGGGAGGTGGGCAGGGGCTTTAGGATGGGAGGGGACTTGTGTGCTCTTGGTTGATTCATGCTGATGTATGGCAGGAGCCACCACAGTGTTGTGAAGTGATTGTCCTCCAATTAAAATAAATACATAAAGATCCAGAGGGATGATGTGGTGTGGGAGGTGGGAGGGGGGTTCATGTTTGGGAGTTCATGTACACCCGTGGCGGATTCATGTCAATGTAAGCCAAACCAATACAGTACTGTAAAGTAAAATAAATAAATAAATAAATAAAAGTTCATTTCTGTTAAACTGAAAAAAAAAAATGATGAGACGGGGTGGCTAATCTGGAACAAGATGATGCAGAAGCTTCTAGGGACTATTTGACTACCATGTAGAAAAAGCTTTTTTTTTAAAAGTAGAATGGTACTGCAGAGAAAATCAGAGAGAGGTGGAGAGGGAATGAGAGGTAGGGGAAAGGGAGGGGAAGACAGACCTGGCATCCATGAATCCCATTTCCAGCTGTAAGTCCTTCAAAGGTCCTATCCACTCTGCCTCAGCAACCTTTCTGAGTTGGCAAGCAGAAAGTCTTCTAGTTCACTTTCTATTTTGTATTTAAAAGAGATGAGACAACGTTCCCTGGGGTCTCCTGGCTATATTGAGGAGGAAATGATTCCTACAGGAAAAGTGCCACCTCCACCTGTGACTCAGGTGTGACTGTCATCAGCCTATGAGACAGCCAAAGACAGACCTGCAGCTTCCTAACCCCTGGGACCTCACAGTGTGCCATTTTAAATACAAATGCTTGTAAGTGTTGGGGACAGGCTTTCCATTTTATCAGGATTAGTTTAATGAAGGGCCAGAGATGAAGCAGGAAGGAAAGGGGCAGGGCATGACCCTTTAAAAGAATGACACAGCCCAAGGACACAACATCAACTGGTTGTTCAATCACTCAGTCATGTCTGACTCTTTGTGACTGCATGAACTGCAGCACGCCAGGCTTCCCTATCCTTCACCATATCCTGGAATTCACTCAAACCCATGTCCATTGAGTCAGTGATGCCACCCAACCATCTCATCCTCTGTCGTCCCCTTCTCCTCCTGCCCTCAATCTTTCCCAGCATCAGGGTCTTTTCCAATAAGTTGGCTCTTCACATCAGGTGGTGAAAATCTTGGAGCTTCCGCTCCAGTGCTTCCGATTAGAACCACATTGGTCCAAGATGGTGGACAAGTTGACGTTCACTAGATGTGAAGCCTCAGTATACATTCATTGTAACACATCAGCAAGCTAAACAGCACCCCTATGGGTGCCATGACAATTCTGAGGTCAGCCATCAAAGGCTAAAAAGTGAGTGGTAGTCCCATTCCTGGAAATCTCTGCCCCTTCCCAAAATAGTTGGAGTACCCCTCCTACTACTTAGCCTATGAAGTTACCTGCCCTATAAATGGCTCCACACCCGGGTGCTGCTCTCTCCTTCTGAGATGGCCCACACTCTGTCTGTGGAGTATATTTCTCTCTAAATAAATTCTTGCATATTGCTTTGTTTCTCATTGAATTCTTTGTGATGAGACATCAAGAACCCAAGTTTCGTTAAGTCCTGAGGCCAGGTGTAATCTCAGGAAGACCATGGATTTTGGCCAGGTTCAAGTCCTGGCACATAGATTCAATATAAGTTACATGGTTTAAGAGGGGCCACCAGGATTAGTCTAAAGATCTTGCTATGCCTCAAAAAAACAAAACAAAGCAAAAAACACAGCCTTGAGAGGTGAATGTTCAGTCCAATCCCCAAATCAGCCCACAGCCCACAGTCTGGTGAAGGTGGCCATGACCAACAAGATTCAATATAAGTTACATGGTTTAAGAGGGGCCACCAGGATTAGTCTAAAGATCTTGCTATGCCTCAAAAAAACAAAACAAAGCAAAAAACACAGCCTTGAGAGGTGAATGTTCAGTCCAATCCCCAAATCAGCCCACAGCCCACAGTCTGGTGAAGGTGGCCATGACCAACGCTTTACTGAGGAAGGCATGTGTTCTCCAGAAATGAGCGATGGCCGAAAGACAGGGACGGGATGTTCACCAGCAATTGGCTAGACCCGATGACTGCTTGGTGGGTAGGACTGAGCCCTGCAGAGCAGAACAGACAGGGCAGCGGAGCAGGGGTCAGAGGCAAAGGACAGTCCTCCTTCTGGCCTGTTCCTTGTCACACAAAGATCTAAAGATCTTGCTATGCCTCAAAAAAACAAAACAAAGCAAAAAACACGGCCTTGAGAGGTGAATGTTCAGTCCAATCCCCAGATCAGCCCACAGCCCACAGTCTGGTGAAGGTGGCCATGACCAACGTGTTTACTGAGGAAGGCATGTGTTCTCCAGAAATGAAGAGCGATGGCCGAAAGACAGGGACGGGATGTTCACCAGCAATTGGCTAGACCTGATGATTGCTTGGTGGGTAGGACCGAGCCCTGCAGAGCGGAACAGGCAGGGCAGCGGAGCAGGGGTCAGAGGCAAAGGACAGTCCTCCTTCTGGCCTGTTCCTTGTCACACAAAGGTTGCAGTAGAGGCAAAAATTTCTCCCTTTGATGTTTTGTTTGTTTGCTCATTGTTCATCCTTAATTCGTAATTAATAAGAGCCAGCCATGTGGGTGCACATAGGAGCTCCACCAGATGCTATGGAGATGGAGCCCAGATGAAACCATTCCGGGCAGAAACAGGAGGCTGAATAGATGGTCTCAGAGTAACACCCCCCACCCCAAGGTTCCCTGCTGGCTATTTCCCTTGACTTTGCTCCCCTCTCTGTGCTGGGGTGTCTCTGAGGGTCTGCATCTCTGTGTCTGAGGGATTTCTGCTCAGGTAACACTGACTGACATACTGAGTGAATTTACCTGGCCAGCACACTTATACATAATTATAAAGTTGGACAATTAGGGTGGAATCCTGGAAAAATCAAAATGAAGGAGAGAGAAATGGGTCTTTCAAATTTCACAGCTGGAGCTGGCCCCTGATCTTGGTCATTCAGCCAAACGAATAGAGAAGAAAATCAAGGGGGTTTCCTTTCTCATTTATTCTGCTCCAATGATTCCCACGCCACATCAACCCAGAAGGGTAATAAAGACAACCTTATTCTAGAAAGGAGCCTCTTGCATGAGGGCTAACTGAATGTCTTTGATTCTCTTTTAAATGAAATGCCTTTCCAAGATATGTCATCTGGCTTTATTGCTTGGCTCTGAAAGAAATGATGATACTTCTATCTGCAATGGTTTGAAAAGACATTGTTTGCAAATAAGCAGATTGGCAGAGAGTGTTATTTCCTGGTGAATATGAAAGTCTTCTGGTGGGAGGTGAGGAGAATGACTCCTGTTCTCTGCAACCATAATTGTGTGCTCACACTTGGCATGAAGGCGGCGGAGGCAAGGTGCACTCAGCCTCCAGACAGTCGGTGATTCAACGGATGGAAATATCAATTTTTTCCCCCCTAGGGTTAATGTCTTTCATAACACATTCAAGGGCTTAGACTATATTTCAAATGAAATACTTTTTTCTTCTTATTTCAAATTACATTTGGAAGAGTTCCTTTGGCAATGCATTTTAGAAATATAGAGGAAAAATAACACAGGGGTAATAGAGTTTCAAGTCAGGAGACACTCATCAGCTATATGATTGTGGATAATAAGATAGTATTTTGGGGACTTCCCTGGTGGTCCAGTGGTTAGGGCTCCGAGCTTCCGCTGCAGAGGGCACAGATGTGCCATGTGGTACAGTCAAAGTAAGATTCAAAAATAGACAGTATTTTTACCTGTGAGATGGGGAGAGTCAGACCTACCTCATGGGGCCTTTGTAGGGTTATCTGAAGAATGAAGCATTGGGACGTAATTGTGAGGTCCAGTAAATGGGCTGGCTGTCAGTATTGATACAAAGATACTGCCAGTTTTAGCAGTTCTGAAAGGCTGATTGTCTTGTGAAAAACACGTAAATGTATTTGGATTCATATGCTGTGTGTAAGGCGGTTGTATCTGTCTATGTGGTAAAAGGGAGGGAAAAGTTGTGATTGTTATGATTTCCATCAAAGTAAGTTTGAGCTCCTTCCTAACATGAATCTTCACTTGTCAGTGGTTCCACTCTACCATAAGATGTGACTCTGGCTTCCCTGCAGAGGGAGAAACTCCGGGAGAAAGGAGCTGTCAGTCTGAGAAGTAACATGTCGTGACTACCAGCCAAAAGGATCTCCATCATTGACACTTTGCATGAATTTAAAGTAGACACTGAACCCTTCCTCCCATACCAGTGGACATGGTGGCATGTTTACGCGTCCCTGTGTTGGGTCCTAGTCCTCCATGTCCGGAGTGGAGCTCAGAAACTGAGGATATTGCAGAAGCCCTGCAGTCCTAGATCCTTGGAGGATTCCAAACCTCCACTTGCCTCTACTCTTCAGTCCTCTTTGCTCCTTTCTTTACAGACATTTCCAGACTTCTTGCATGTGACTCACACCGTCACAGCTAACCTTTCCACTGTGCATGACAACCACATTTTTCTCTCTTCATCTTGGTCCCTGTGCTCCTGAACCAAGCTTAGATCCACTCACCTGCATACTGTAAAGCCAATCTACTGACACTGGGTCGTGGTTAAGGAAAGTGCAGTGTTTATTGCAGGCACCAAGCAAGGAGTCTCCCTGCTAGCTTTCAGGGAAAGATTTTTTAAGACAGGATGAGTCGGGGGTTGCAGTGCGTGATCAGCTCATGGACATTCTTCTGACTGGTTGGTGATAAGGTCAGGCTCATTCACCTTCTGGTTTCAATCTGTTTGAGGTCTATGTGCTTGTGGGCAGCATACAGTTAACTTCTTCCACCTGGTGGGAGTTTCAGTATCTGCAAAAGCTTAAAGGACATGGTTCATTATATTATCTATAGTCCTTGAGACAGAACTAATAGTCCTTGAATTTGTTTAATGACTAAATTATTATTATTATCTTGGTTAACTGTTCCCCTTGGCTTCTACATTTTCTCACTTCTCTGACAAAATTTATGCTTTGGATTTGGAGACCATCTGGGAGGCTAAAATTTTGCTACAAACAAGAGGCAGACAGAGGAGGATGGTGGGATGGGGGTGGGGCCATCTGTCCCTGGAAGGGCCCTGCAGCGTTCTCCCTGCTGCTTTTATATGCTTCTCCCAGCTGCTTGGCTTAGTGGGAACTGGATTGCTTTCGAGAGCACCACTTCCCTAGTGGTCCTTTGGAGATGCCTGACCATGTGTCTCTACCCCGTCTACATACAGCCTGGTGGGAAATGTGTTGTCCTCCTAGCTTCCCCCTTACAAACTCCAGGGTTCTTCCTGCCTCTGCAAAGAATCTTTTTCCCATTTCAGAGTGTCTTGCTGTTCACACTGTTTTCTGAACCCAGGGTAAGCAGGGCATGAGTTGGGAAGCTAGAAGAAAACTCCAAAAGCCTTAGGAACTGCAGACATGTTTATTTTCTCCAGGCTGCAGCAGCAGCAAAAGTGGTTTCTCAGGTGGGGCTTATATAGGTTTATAGAACAAATGTGGTCCATGGCCAAATAAGTGCATCATGACACACATGTGCAGTGGTATAAATGATCTTAGCTGTTATATAGCCATGCAAAGTCATTGTTTATAGGATGTGGGGCACGGGCCCAAGGGCAAGAGGGCGTGCAATGAGAGAGCATGACTGACGCCATCTTGGCTATGTGCTAATTCCCCACGCAGAGAGTCTGATATCCCTTCCTCCTCCCTGCCACCAAACACCCTCAAGTCATTTGCCTACATTTATTAAGGAGTCTGCAAAGGACCCCAGGCTTCTCACCCTGCACCATTAATGTCTACGGGAACTCGTGTTCTTTACCTACTTAAATTCATCTCTTAAATTCACCTACTTAAATTTTCATCTCTATTTTACTTCTGACTCTCAGGACCATGGTTATCTTTGACCAAGTCACGGTCCAGGATTGCTCTCAATGAACAACTCTCAAGGACCCTCTTAAACATCCCTGCTCTCCAGCTAGAACCTGGCCAGGTCACGAACGATCTTCCAAGCTCCCTCCAGCAAACCTGTCCTCTCCACTCCCATCCAGGTTGATCTTGGTCTCTACACCAATTGATGTTGGTAAGAATTCCCTCAGAGTACAAAGGACTACTTTTCCTCCTCCCTGAGGTACAGTACTGTTCCAAACTTCTGGCACTTTCCTAATGTGTTGTCAGCCTATTTTCATTCTGCATTCAGTCAAAGACATCCTGAGAAAAGTGGTGAGGGCAGTTTAGAGTTCCCGCTCCAGAATCACCCGTGTATGTAATGAGCAGAACCTGCGGGGGTGACATAGGAAAACCATTTGTCTTTGCAGCCAGTCCTAATTGTCACCACCTGAACCACACACCCCACGCTTACCCAGGCAGATCCTCCTGCTTTCCCGGCACCTCAGTCTAATCTTTCCTACCTAAAGACTCCAATTTCAGTTCCCACATAATCTTGATTTCCTTCCTTTCCTTGCAGTAATGGGAGAGTTCTAGGGGGCTCAGTGTGGGGAGTGGACATAGCCTAAATGAGGTCATATCACCTGACGGCCATGTCTCCTCCAGGACATCCTGTACCCACACCTGCTTCTGGTCTGGTGACTGCCGAGTTCTGAGCCCCTTCATGGAGGGCAGTCCTTTTCTGTTATGAATGAAAACTGTCACATGAGCCAAACCACTGGCTGAGTCACCTGCCCTCTCTCCTGCTCATTTATATGTCAGTTCCATCCTTTCTGCAGGATTTCCAAAGCAGGTTTCTTTCTTTAAACTCTCCTTTGGCCTTTGGGGCTAGATGCTTGTTTTCTTTCTAAATTTTACATCATGGATACCCCAAGATGAAAAATATGAAGTTATTAATTTCTGGGCCTATCAAAACCATTTGCCATCCAAACCCATCCGGTTCTCTCTGCTCTGACTTTTCCTGAGACAGAAACATCCACTGGGACTCACTCTGTTGCTTAGGGTCCCATGGTGGGGTTAATTTGGGGTCACTTTGGGACCTGATCCTTCTTCTGTGCTGAATTCTTGTGGCTGGCCCCCAGACAGCCACATTCTGTCCTTCTCTCATCCTTAGCATGGCTGTTGGGTTTGAGGGGGTCTTGCCTCCTCTTTCCCCAGGGGCCTGGAGCCTGCCCTGAATTCATAGCTCTTCTCCTGAGGGGCCCTTCTTTTTTCTACCATTTAATCAGAGCTTTCCCTTTCATCCACAGCTGCTTCTTTCCTGACAACCAAGGACAAAATCAAGTTTCAGCCCAGTCCAGCCTCTCATGCTTTCCCAGGGAAGCAGGATTCCTGGAAACACGTAAATTACACTCTCTTCCCAGAGCTTCTCTAGTGTTGGTAATTATTTAATCTTATTATAAAAAAAATCACAGTTCTGTATAATCTGGTCTTTGTGTCATTATCTGCTCCTGGACAATGCTTATCATTCCTTGATGGCTGAATCCTTAAAGCCAAAAGACTGGCCTGTGGTATATTATTAATACGTATTTGTTTGCTGGTTTAATCACATCCTGCTGAGCCCTTGTGGATCAGCATGTCTGTGGACAAACCCAAGGAGGGGGGTGGGTAGGTGTGCTGTGTTCTCTGTAGGCACAAAAACATTTGAGACCTGATGAAAGCCTTTGGGGCTCACCTGCAGAATTGGCATCTGGGCTGTGGTGGTTTGTAAGCCAGAGCTGGGTCTCTGCAGACCTCTGACAATGAACCAAACAGTTATTTAAAGTCCAAGCCTGCAGCTCTGACTGAAAAACACATTCAAGAGAATGAAAATAGTTCCCACACCAATGACTCAGAAGCCCGTTGTCTTTTTGAATCAAGCTTTAATCTAATTTTTCTCTTACTTCATAGGATTCTGTATAATCTGGTCTTTGTGTCATTATCTGCTCCTGGACAATGCTTATCATTCCTTGATGGCTGAATCCTTAAAGCCAAAAGACTGGCCTGTGGTATATTATTAATACGTATTTGTTTGCTGGTTTAATCACATCCTGCTGAGCCCTTGTGGATCAGCATGTCTGTGGACAAACCCAAGGAGGGGGGTGGGTAGGTGTGCTGTGTTCTCTGTAGGCACAAAAACATTTGAGACCTGATGAAAGCCTTTGGGGCTCACCTGCAGAATTGGCATCTGGGCTGTGGTGGTTTGTAAGCCAGAGCTGGGTCTCTGCAGACCTCTGACAATGAACCAAACAGTTATTTAAAGTCCAAGCCTGCAGCTCTGACTGAAAAACACATTCAAGAGAATGAAAATAGTTCCCACACCAATGGCTCAGAAGCCCGTTGTCTTTTTGAATCAAGCTTTAATCTAATTTTTCTCTTACTTCATAGGTTCAGGCTTGATAGAAATTGCTTGTCTGCAGTTTTAAAAGTTTGCACCTTTCAAAAATAGCCAGGGACCTCTTACAGCAACATGGATGGATCTGGAGATTGTCATACTGAGTGAAGTAAGTCAGAGAAGCGGAAATATCATATGACATCCTGTATAAGTGGAATCTAAAAAGAAATGATACAAATGAATTTACTTACACAACAGAGAGAGACTCACAAACTTGGAAAATGAACTTATGAGTGCTGGACACACTGCTATATTTAAAATGGGTAGCCAGCAAGGGCATACTGTTTGGCCCTGGGGACTCTGCTGCTGCTGCTAAGTCACTTCAGTCGTGTCCGACTCTGTGTGACCCCATAGATGGCAGCCCACCAGGCTCCCCCATCCCTGGGATTCTCCAGGCAAGAATACTGGAGTGGGTTGCCATTTCCTTCTCCAATGCATGAAAGAGAAAAGTGAAAGTGAAGTCGCTCAGTCTGTCCGACTGTTAGCGACCCCATGGACTGCAGCCCACCAGGCTACTCCGTCCATTGGATTTTCCAGGCAAGAGTACTGGGGTGGGGTGCCNGGATTCTCCAGGCAAGAATACTGGAGTGGGTTGCCATTTCCTTCTCCAATGCATGAAAGAGAAAAGTGAAAGTGAAGTCGCTCAGTCTGTCTGACTGTTAGCGACCCCATGGACTGCAGCCCACCAGGCTACTCCGTCCATTGGATTTTCCAGGCAAGAGTACTGGGGTGGGGTGCCCTGGGGACTCTGGTCTGTGATAATGACAGCCTGGATGGGAGGGGAGTTTAGGGGAGGATGGATGCAGGAATGCACTTGCCAGTGCAGGAGACAGAAGAGATGTGGGTTTGATCCTGGGTAGAGAAGATCCCCTGGAGCAGGGCCTGGGCACCCACTGCAGTGTTCTTGCCTGGAGAATCCCATGGACAGAGGAGCCTGGTGGGCTACAGTCCATGGGGTTGCAGAGAGTCTGACACAACTGAAGGGACATAGCATGCACGCATGACTGAGTCCCTTTGCTGTTCATCAACTATCATAATACTGTTAATCAGCTATACACCAATATGAAATAAAAAGTTAAAAAAAAATAGCCAGAGGTCTTTTACAGGCACAGCCAGGGACCTGGACACCTGGCCTAACCAGCTGCTGGAGCTCCTGCAGGAGGGCTACGCTCCTGGAGCTCCATGTGATGTTGTTCTTCCAGGCCTGGCAGAGGCAGGCCTGCACCTCCTTATCTGCACCCTCACCCAGCTCTGTGTAAGGAAAGACTACTCTTCACTTTACAGTCCACGATCCCTGGGTTGAAGCCTACAGGGACACCTGAGCTGTACCCTGTTCCTGTCTGAGTTCAGAAACTCTCTGGAAATATGCAGACATTGGGAGAGGTGAGATGGGGGCTCATGGTGGGAGTCCTGGGCTGACAGAAGCCGAGTTGGGCTCTGGGTCAGGCAGGCTTCCTCATCCTCCTGCCCAGTTTGGCAGAAGTGGAGGGGCATGTGCCCTCAGGACAGGTGATGCCTGCAGAGTGTCCATCACCTCCATGTAGGCCAGAGGAGAGTGATGCCTCAAAGCCCTGGCTACAGATGGAGGCCAGGCGCAGAGGCCATCAGATTTTAACCCTCTATCCCCACATGGCAGAGGAAAGTGGACACTTGTTTGCTGCTCTTCTCCACAGGGCAGGTTCACCTGCATGTTTTCGGGGAGGGTGAAGAGGGGATGGGAGGAAGACTGGAGAGTTTACCCTCGGGGGTGAGTTCTTCCCACTTGCCAGTATGAGCCAACAGCATCTGCCTCCCTTGGGAGCTGCAAGCCTCGTGTCCCACTCAGACCTGTGGAACCAGAAATTCTGGCCTGTGGTCTGGCAGCCTTGCTTTAACAGTCCTGCCAGACGAGGTCAGTGCACAGTCTGGGAGAGAGGATCTCAACCTTGGCACCACTGACGTTGGGCCCAAATAAACCCTTGGTCTGTATATGTGTGTGTCTGTGCTCATGTGTGAGTGTGCACATGTGTACATGTGTGTGTGTGTTCTGTGGGATGTTTAGCTGCAGCATCCCTGACATCCCCAAACATTTCCAGCCATGCCAAGTGTATCCAGGGCAGGTAAAATCGCCACCAGAGATTTTCTGGCTGAAACAGTGGTACAGCAGAGAAGAAGGAGAGGGCAGAGCATGAGGAGGGGGAGGAGAAGGTGGAGGAGGAGAAAAAATATACTTGGAAGAAGCACAGAATTTAACAGTGGTTGTTTCCAGTGGTGAGTCTAAGATGGTCTGTGCTTAAAGAAACTTTTCTGTCTTCTCCAAATGTACTAAAAAGTTGTATATTATTGGAGTGGGTTGTCATGCCCTCCTCCAGGAGAGCTTCCTAAGCCAGGGATTGAACCTGAGTCTTTTATATCTCCTGCATTGGCAGGTAGGTTCTTTATCACTAGTGCCACTTGGGAAGTCCATTACTTTTACACTCCAAGAAATGCAAATTGGAAAGGGTATTTGAATAACTTCCAGAAACTCCCAGACTCCCCTTGGTGGGTGTGCTGCTTTGAACCCTAAGCCCAGGTTTCTGCCCCGCCCTGTGACCCTGCAGGCCTGTCAAGCAGTGCCAACCCCAGGTTCTGAGATCCGACAGGATGCCGCACTGTTCAACCAAGCACTTCCTTCCCCACGAATGCTCCTGGGGCTGAATCATCCTCCAGCATACAGCTCAGTGAGGACAGATGTGAGCTTCAGGATGGCCACTGCCCAAGGTCCCCCTGGAGAAGACACCATAAATGGCCTAAGATTCTCACGACAAAGCTGCGTCTGTTCAGAACACACACAAGATGAACATAGTACTCAAATTGCAAGTGTGAATGATCCTTCTAACCGTCCTCATGCAGATGCTTAGCTCTCACCTCTGGCTCCACCAGCCTGGCCTGGATTTCCACCAGCTCTTTGGAACCTGCTGGGGAGACTGTTGGAGACGTGAGCTCCCAGGGGTGTCCTTAGGATTTTCTGTATCTTAAAAACAGGAAGTTTTCATCTTTTAATTCTTTTAAGAATTTAAAAACTTAAATCATCTTGAGAGAGTCCTGAATATTAAACTGACATCATGACAGAGGTGACCATAGTGTCAATTTCTGTTTTGAAATAGGCACCAAGAAATTTTGTTTCCAGCCAAGGTGTGGGGGTTTATGTGCCAGACTGAGCAATGTAACATCAATGTACAGGGATCCTGAAAAGCAGGTATCATAATTTCCATTTTACAGATGAGAACCATCTAGGTCAGAGACTTCAAGACATTCTCTCAGGGACACACAGATAATCACGGAAAAGCTGGCCTGTCTGAGAAAAGTGTCTATGAGGCACAGCTGGCAGGTGGAGGAAAACAGAAGAATGTGTAAAAAGCCAGGGTTTGGGGTTCTTGTTAAGGAACCCCAAAATGCTGCACCCTGTGTGAGCACCTCATAGAGAGACAAGGAGAATGGAGCTCCTTGGTGAGAAAACGGTAGGGAAGGATCACAGGACTTCCTCACGGTCTCCTGCCTGTGTCTCAGTCACCTCCAGCTGCTGTAACAATGTGCCATGGCTGGCAGCTTAAACAGGAAACATTTATTTCTCACAGTGTTAGAGGCCGGAAACCCCCGGGGAAGTCATTGGCAGATCCCATGTGTGGTGATAGGTTCATTTGTGTCATAGTTTAGATTCCACCTGTCAGGGGTACCACGGGATTCCTAGGTGGCACAGTGGTAAAGAATCTACCTGCCAATGCAGGAGATGCAAGAGATGAAAGCTTGATCCCTGGGTCAAGCATGCTTCCTGGAGTAGGAAATGGCAACCCACTCCAGCATTCTTACCTGGAAAATTCCATGGACAGAGGAGCCTGGAAGCAAAAAGAGTGAGACACTATTCAGCGGCTGGGCACACAATTAGACTGAGCGCGTAGGTAGACTGAGCAAGCGTGTAAATAGACTGAGCGAGCGCATAAGTAGATTGAGTAAGTAGACTGAGCGAGCGTGTAAGTAGATTAAGTAGACTGAGCGTGCAGGTAGACTGAGTGCTTAAGTAGACTGAATGAGTGCATCAGTAGACTGAGCGAGCACGTAAGTAGATTGAGTAAGTAGACTGAGCGAGTGCGTAAGTAGACTGAGCGCCTAAGTAGATTGAGTAAGTAGACTGAGTGCATAAGTAGACTGAGCGCGTAAGTAGTACCATATGGCACTTGTCTTTCTCCTTCTGACTTACTTCACTTAGTCTGATAATCCCCAGTTGCATCCACGTTGTTCAAATGACGTTAGTCTGCTCTCTGTATTTAGGAGCCATTTCTCCTCTAGCCATTCCCCTGTCTGTGGACACTTAGATTGCTTCCAGGTGTTACCTGTTGTGAATAGTGCTGCTTGTGAACATGTTTGGGATTAGAATTTTGTCTCCATGTATGTCCAGGAGTGGGGTTCCTGGATCATGTGGCAGTCCTATTTGTAGCTTCCCAAGGAACTTCCATATTATCCTTCACAGTGGCTGCACCAACCTACATTCCCACCCACAGTGCAAGCGGGCTCCCTTTTCCCTTTGCCGTACCCTCCCTAGCATTTGTTTTTTAGACTTCAATGATGGTCTTTCTTAGAGTTGTGAGGTGGTTCCTCACTGTGGTTTTGATTTGCATTTCTCTAATAATTAGTGCTATTGAGCATATGCTTCTGTTTTTTTTTTCTGTGCTAGTGTAAGGAATCTTTTAAGACCTGTGACCTGACTATAGTGCTTTTAGAACCCTGGGAGAAAAATAAGAGGATGCACACATTCTAGAAGACTCCAGCTTGCTTTTTTCTGGTGAGAAATACTTCTCTAATCTTTAAATGCAGGGCATTTTATTAGAGACAGCACTCAAAACCTCTCTCCATGAGCCACACTGGAGCAGGTTCTGGTTCTCCTGGGAAGGCCTGTGGTTTGAGGGATGGTTATCTGGGCTGCTTGGCCTGGAGGTGCCATCCTAAATTAACCAGCTCCTGGGTGTAACATTGATTCCTGCAGGTAAAATGTAGTGGGAACTCAGTCCACGTCAAATATGTGACATATCTCCAATCGGAATGAGACACATTACCCTCCCAGCTCTGGCCCCACTGAAAACTTAACCAACAGAGCCAGCTCCCCAGTAGTGGCTTTTTTGCCACTAGAGGATAATTTGACTAACAGGACTCATGGTAACGGCTTTCCTGGTGGCTCAGCAGGTAAAGAATCTGCCTGCAACATAGGAGTGGCAAGAGACACAGTTTTGATCCCTGATTGGGAAGATCCTCTGCAGAAAGAAATTGCAACTCACTCCAGTATTCTTGCCTGGAGAATCCCATGGACAGAGGGGCCTTATGGGCTACAGTCCATGGAGGGTCACAAAGAGTCAGATATGACTGAAGTGACTGAGCATGCATGCACACACCGATGGTAAGTGTTCTTGTCTGTTCAAGCTGTGTAACTAGATACCATAGTCTGGGTGACTTAAGGGACAGAAAAATTTCTCACACCTCTGGAAGGTGGAAGTCCAGAGTCAAGGTGCAGGTCAGTTCAGTTCCTGGTGAGACTTTCTGGCTTGCAGATTACAGCCTTCTGGCTGTGTCTTCATATGACTGAGAGAGAGAGAACTCCAGTCTGTCTCTCATCTCCTAGGGGCACTAATCCCGCTGTGGCTGCCCTCCTCATGACCTCATCTAAACCTAATCACCTCCCAAGAGCCCCTCCTCCCACTATCATCACATTGTGGGTTGGAGCTTTAATGTATGGATTTGGGGGAACACAGACATGAAGTCCATTAAGAACTGAAGAGGAAATGGTTTCCAGATCAATATAAGAATACATTTTCAAAAGGTGATTTTACCTAGTCATTCATTTCATACACGATATTGCGTGAACACAGAATGCAAAGCATTGGGCTCAGACCTGGGAACACAGTGGTGGTGAAGATCGCCTGGACCTGCCTAAAGTCTAAGTGAGATAGAAACCCCAACCAAGTTCAGGAGTCTCGTTGTTTGCTGCAGTGATGAATCTGTGCAAGGGCAGCGCAGAGAGCTCTGAGAGTTTGTGATGGGGGCTCCTGACCTGTTTAGGAGGAAAAGTTCAGGAAATGCTTCCCTGAGCAAGTCGTCTTTGAGAAGAATCATGGGGAGAAGGATGTCTCAGGCAAAGAGGTCTCCCTGCCGAGTAGGAAGGGGCACGGGGCATTCTAAGAACTGAAAAAGCCAGTTACTTTAAAAAAAAAAAAAAAAAGGAATGAATCCCCTGTGGGGTGAAGAGTAGCCCATCCTTGGAAATTCTCAAACAGACTGGCTGAGAGGTTTATAAAGAAATTTACACATGGCTTGTACAGTATATTTCAATTTTAAGACCCATGAATTCCTTGATCTGAATAAGTCATACTCCAAATTATAAATTTCAAGGTAATACTACAGTTCCAGGAAAATCTTATCAGTGATAAACAGTTGGAATGATCTCTTCATTCATTTCTTCCAAAAATATTACTCTATTTCCACTATACCTCAGACTTCTATGGAAAAGAAATGGCCTAGGCCCAGAGTTTCTGAGCCCACATAACTCAGAATGACGGTGGTGGTCCTGATTGTGGGGGAACCCAGGTCAAAGAAGGAGGAAGGTCAGCCACAACCTCAGAGGGGCTAGGGAGGAGTCAGAGGAGAGCTCCAGCTTGACCTGGGTCTTGAAAGGAGTTTCTCAGGTAGAGAAGGAGCACGAAAGGCATGCAAGTCCCCGAGCGCACAGGAGATGCTGTGGGGGCTGCCAGTGGCACGGGTGCGGCTGCGCACTGTGGGGCGGGACAGGCCACTCCTTGTATCTGCCTGAACCCAACTGTGTATCCATCGTCCCTGCCTGTCAAGCAGACAGCTTGCTGGGAAGATGAGAGGCCTTTCTTGCAGTTCTTAGTGGTGGTCAGTGAATGAACGGCCAGGTGCAGAGCTGTAAGAAACAGCATCTAGAGTGGGCTCAACAGGGATGCTAAGAACAAGGGCTTTGCCCATGCTGTGTGCATAATACTGTAGATTATGACATTCTTCCTTTTGAGAAGATATGTCCAGAGATTGTCAGAAGACCAGTGTCAGTGTTTCAGTTGCAGACGGGGGAACAATTAGATTTCCACAGTCTGGGTGAGGACAGATGCAGGGCCAGGCTGAGGCAACAAGTGGTCCAGGGAAGCAAAGCGGGATGCGGAGATGCTTCTGAGTTGGGATCCGGGGCATTTGTGCCACGTACTGTATTTCTATTTTTAGATCCTGGCGTGATACTGGCTTCTTTGCAAAAAGCAGTGTGTTTACTAATTGTCAGCTTCAGGTACATTCTGCATCATCTGAATGGCTGAGTAAACACACGCCCTTTCGGACAATATAATGGTCTCATTGTCAGGCCAGAAAGACCTGCCAAGTCTAATCTGACACATCATAATAGGCTTGGCTTTCCTGTTTCTCTCCTCCACACATGTCCATGCCACTTAAGCGGCTGTGTGTTACACCTACTGGCATTCCTACACACGAAAGGCAGACCTGCTCATTGTTGCAAAGATTAAAACCTCAGTAACAGTGAAGCGGCTTTGCTTAAAACTTTAAATCAAAGCCTTCATGTAATGAGATGGCCAAGGCCAAGGCTCTGACCCATGTTCAAACCTTAGTTTTGATGTGCAGGTATAACCTGAGTGTGCTGTGATGGTCCCGCAGAGAGACGGTGGCTGGCTGATCACAGACATGAGCTCCAAGGTAACCAGGATACAGTGAGATTTAACTGGAAGTAGAAGAGGTAGAAAGAGATGTAGTCTGGAGAAATGAATACTAACAAAACATGGCATGTGGTAGATTCCTGAAATGAGTCTGAAATCGTAAATAATGTGTCTCCTGAGAGGTGATCCACTCTGCCTCCTGGGTTCACATGGCCCTGTGTTAACTTTCTTTTTATTCTATGGCCAATTTCTATTTTTTTTTGGTAACAGTTTTATTGAGATAAATTAACTGCCCCCACACACACAATTCTTAAAGTGCAAAGATTAGTGGTCTGTGCCATATCCACAGGACTGTGAAACCATTACTACTATCTAGCTTTAAAAAAATTGTTGTTTGTTGACTGGTTGCTAAGTCGTGTCTGACTTTTGCGACCCCATGGACTATAACCCATCAGGCTCCTCTGTCCATGGGATTTCCCAGGCAAGCATTCTGGGGTGAGTTCCCTGTTTTCCAGGGATTCTTCCCTACACAGGGATCAAACTTTCTTCTCTTTCATTGGCAGGCAGATTCTTTACCACTGAGCCACAGGGAAGACTCTCAGAAAGAACAAACCACCAGTTGTTCTTTCAGCTCTTTGCAACCACTACTTCACTGATGTCTCTGAAAAATTTACCTATTTGGGACATTTTGTATGTTGGAATCATACAGTGTGTAATCTTCTGTGTCTAGTCTAAGTAAAAGAGTTTAGATTTATCCATGTTGTAGCGTGAATCAATATTCCATTCTTCTTTATGGCTGAGTAATATTCCACTGTAGAGATATAACATGTGTTTACCCATTCATAAGTTGAAAGACATGTGTATGGTTTATACTTTTTGATGAATAATGCTACTTTAAATATTTATGTGCAAATATTTGTGTGGAAATATGCTTATTTCAGGCATATACCAAGGAATGGAATTTCTGGGTCATATGGAAGCTCTATGTTTTACATCTTGAGGAGCTGTCAAACTGTTCCCCAGTGTGGTGCATCATATTACAACACCATCAGCGATGTATAATGATTTTACTTTCTCTGTATCTTCACTAACAATTGTTATTATCTATCTTTTTTATTTTAGCCATTCTAGTGGACGTGAAGTGGTATGTCATTGTGATTTGCAGTTCCTTAATAACCTCAGATATGCAGATGACACCACCCTTATGGCAGAAAGTGAAGAGGAGCTAAAAAGCCTCTTGATGAAAGTGAAAGAGGAGAGTGAAAAACTTGGGTTAAAGCTCAGCACTCAGAAAACGAAGATAGTGGCATCCGGTCCCATCACTTCATGGCAAATAGATGGGGAAACAGTGAAAAAACAGTGTCAGAGTTTATGTTTCTGGGCTCCAAAGTCACTGCAGATGGTGACTGCAGCCATGAAATTAAAAGATGCTTACACTTTGGAAGAAAAGTTATGACCAACCTAGATAGCATATTCAAAAGCAGAGACATTACTTTGCCAACTAAGGTCCATCTAATCAAGGCTATGGTTTTTCCTGTGGTCAAGTATGGGTGTGAGAGTTGAACTGTGAAGAAGCCTGAGTGCTGAAGAATCGATGCTTTTGAACTGTGGTGTTGGAGAAGACTCTTGAGAGTCCCTTGGACTGCAAGGAGATCCAACCAGTCCATTCTGAAGAAGATCAGCCCTGGGATTTCTTTGGATGCTGAAGCTGAAACTCCAGTACTTTGGCCACCTCATGAGAAGGGTTGACTCATTGGAAAAGACTCTGATGCTGGGAGGGATTGGGGGCAGGAGGAGAAGGGGACGACAGAGGATGAGATGGCTGGATGGCATCACTGACTCGATGGACATGAATCTGAGTGAACTCCAGGAGTTGGTGATGGACAGGGAGGCCTGGCGTGCTGTGATTCATGGGATTGCAAAGAGTCGGACACAACTGAGTGACTAACTGAACTGAACTGAACTGAATCACTAATGACTTTGAGCTTTTCTCACATACTTGTTTACATCTGCATACACATACACACACATATATATCTTCTTTAGAGATACATGTGCTCAAACAATTGAAACGTTTAAAATTAGGTCATTTGTATTTTTGTTCTTGAGTTATAATTTGCTATAATATTCTGTAAAGAGGGTGTTATCAAATATATGATTTTCAAATATTGAGTTTGCCAAAAAGTTCATTCGAGTTTTTTCATAACATCTGACCAAAATCCAAACAAACTTTTGACCAATGCAATACTTTCTTCCATCCTACGTGCTTCACTTTCTCCATAGTGGCCTTTGAAGCACATACATTTTAAATTTTGAAGAAGTCCAATGTATCCTTAAAAAAAAAAGATTGCTCATGCTTTTAAAGTCATATACACAAAAGAAATTTTCTAACCCAAGCTTATAAAGATTTACTTCTTTGTTTTCTTCTAGACTTTTTGTAGTGTTAATTTTCATATTTAGGTCTTTGATCTATTTGAATTACTTTTGTGTACAGTGTGAGGTCAGGGTCTAGCCTCATTGATTCTGTTTCTGTAATCCAGTTTTCACATCATTTGTTGAAAGGATCATTCTTTCCTCATCGATTTGTATTCACATCTCGTTGAAAAAACCAATAGACCATAAATATAGGGCTTGCTTTGAATTTATTTTTTTTCAATTTTCTTAAGATGGACAGTTCGATTAATTTGTGATCTTTCTTCTTTTTTGAATCATGTTTACAGTCAAAAATTTCCCTTTAAGCACATCTTTAGTTGATCTCCATAAATTTTAGTATTTTTTTTATTTCAGTTCAGTTCAGTTCAGTTGCTCAGTCGTGCCCGACTCTTTGCGACCCCATGAATTGCAGCACACCAGGCCTCCCTGTTCATCACCATCTCCCGAGTTCACTCAGACTCACATCCATCGAGTCTGTGATGCCATCCAGCCATCTCATCCTCTGTTGTCCTCTTCTCCTCCTGCCCCCAATCCCTCCCAGCATCAGAGTCTTTTCCAATGAGTCAACCCTTCTCATGAGGTGGCCAAAGTACCGGAGTTTCAGCTTTAGCATCATTCCTTCCAAAGAAATGCCAGGGTTGATCGCCTTCAGAATGGACTGTTTGGATCTCCTTGCAGTCCAAGGGACTCTCAAGAGTCTNCCCTCCCAGCATCAGAGTCTTTTCCAATGAGTCAACCCTTCTCATGAGGTGGCCAAAGTACCGGAGTTTCAGCTTTAGCATCATTCCTTCCAAAGAAATGCCAGGGTTGATCGCCTTCAGAATGGACTGTTTGGATCTCCTTGCAGTCCAAGGGACTCTCAAGAGTCTTCTCCAACACCACAGTTCAAAGGCATCAATTCTTCAGCGCTCAGCTTTTTTCACAATCCAACATCCATACATGACCACTGGAAAACCCATAGCCTTGAGGGCCTTTGTCCTCCTGAAATTGGGACCATTGACCATACTAGCCTAGGCCTGGAATCAGTATCTTTTCCTTCTTTAAGAATCCTCCTTAGGGCCCTTTAAGATTATTGCTCCCAGGAATATAGTTTAGTGATTTTATGTTTAGGGGGATTTCTTTGGAAGGAATGATGCTAAAGCTGAAACTCTAGTACTTTGGCCACCTCATGCACAGAGTTGACTCATTGGAAAAGATTCTGATGCTGGGAGGGATTGGGGGCAGGAGGAGAAGGGGACGACAGAGGATGAGATGGCATCACTGACTCGATGGATGTGAGTCTGGGTGAACTCTGGGAGTTGGTGATGGACAGGGAGGCCTGGTGTGCTGAGATTCATGGGGTCACAAGAGTTGGACACGACTGAGCGACTGAACTGAACTGAACTGAACTGACTGAATATTCATTATATTCCTACTGTGTTTTTAATGGAATAATAAACACTCAAGGTATAAATGAACATATGAAAAATATTAAGAAGAGTAACTATATCAAAGCCAAAAGTTAACAAACAGTCACTATTTTATCATTTTATCTGAGGCTCACCAAGCCTGGAGAAGCAGGGAGACTGGGTGGAATGGTGTTAGGGGGTTACTGCCCATGCCGCTTCTTCTACTAACATGCCCGTGGCAAACATTTCTCAGTAAAGCACTCAGTGGATGAACAGACCTAACCGAGGGGCCAGTGCAGGGCCGGATGAGCCATGGAGTGAGGGACACGTTGCACAGTTGCAGGGGTAAGATCTCCCAGGAAATCCTTCTCAAGGAGGCCTGTTTAGGTGGACCAGACACTGGGTGTTTTCTTACCTGGAGTCAGCCCTGCCTCTTTAAGTGGGTGCTGACTCCCAGCGTACAGCATCGCATCCTGATGAGCCTGCACCCTGCCCTCAACCATTCCTCTCTTCTGGAAATTTTGATCTCGTGTCAAGATCACTTGCAAGGTGTCTCCAACACCTTCAGGTGAAGTGTCCTGGTTGATGGGTGTGGTTAGATACACATAGTAAACACAGCCTGGTTGGAGGTCAACCCTGTGTTGTAGCAGAGGATTCAGCAGGTATGGGTAAGGGGCTATGTTTCTAAATTTTATCCATCCTCCTCCTCCCTCCAAGCAATGTGAAAAAGAGAAAGAAAGTTCGTATGGGGTTGGCAGATTTAAAACACACAACTAGTGCTTATTTGGGCAGAAGAACAACTGTGTGAATGGGGTTGGTGCCGAGTGGAATTGAAGTGGCCTCTTGGATTTCATCCAGTTGTAGACACTGTTCTGTTTTTCTGTTCTGCAGCCCTCAGGGAGCTTCTATTTACCCACAGACACAGCGTTTCCCATTTGACTGCTCTCTGGGGTTCAGGATGGTTGGTGGAGATTCCTCATCTCACCGAAGCTACAACAGAAGCATTTGCCAGAAGGGTGAGGACCTCAGCCTTGGGAGGCTGGGGGTGCTCAGGACCCAGCCTCATTCTGGCCACCAGCCCACAAGTGACAGCCAACCGCTGGTGAAACTGTTGAAGAAGATTTCCAGCCAACTCTGCCCCGTGCTCATTAAGTGAGAGATAAAACTTAATGAGAGTTGAAAGATGGTTAGCAGGCAGAATGAAGAAATTCCAAGGAAATAAATGGCTCTTAATGGAAACTGGAGCCTGGTGGGCTACAGTCCATGGGGTTGCAAAGACTCAGACACGACTGAGTGACTGAGCATGCACGCATAATAGAAACCAATTTCCAGAGAAGGCTGGAAGACAGTCCAAGCATTGATGTGTTCATAAACTTGGGGATTTCTGAAAGTCTTGGGACCTAGCCTTTGTGGATGTCAAAAAATTATCTTAGGGAGAACTTAATGTACCCTGAACTGTCTGGTTTTCTTATCCAATCTTGTAAGTATAGAAATTCTCAACAAATTCTCCTCCATTGTAGTAAATCCTGAGTTAAAAGCTCCCCAGGTCTGCCCTTTGTGCTGTGGGATGGGCTGGTCATGCTCACTTTGCTGTGCAGCGCCTGCTGCAGGGTGGGCACATGGGTGCCTCTTCTGACACGGACTGTCTGCACACGGATCTGTGTCTGGTGTGCAGCCTGCCACCCAGGGTGCAAAGGAAGATGCAGTGCTGCTGGAGCCTGGAAGGGCAGGAGGACTGGAGCAGCCTAGTTGCCCACCATCTTGACCACCAGTTTCCGAGGCATCCAACCAGGTTGCCCACCTGACTGTCTCAGGGACCTGCCCTAACTTTCCCAAACCAGATCCTGACACCTTCCCACACACATGCTTTTCTCTGATAATGCTCCAGGACCTGGTCACATTTGAATGTGGCCTCTTGTCACAGAGCCTCAGCCTGACCCTTGTTCCCTCCAGTTCAGTGTTCTTACACCGGCTTCTCCACTCTCTGCTGGTTTTGTGCTCAGGACCAACAAAATCCTCCAGTGAGAGCACTTTATCCTCTGTCACTGCATTTCTCAGCTTAGCAAAACTCCATTTTGAAAATAGTATAAATATTCAGTAACCTGGGTTTACATAAGTAAATTATAGCATATTATATAGTCATAAAAACTCTAAAAACTGGGTCAGAATCTGAAAAAGGGTAAAATAAAACAAACAGAATTGCATATGCATTTTGGAAAAGCTATGTGTACCTGTGGATACACTTACAAAGGCAAGTAAAAGTTATTTCTTGTGCTAGAGTGGTGAAGTTACAGGAGAACATCTAAATTTTCTTTTTTGGTGTTTTTCTTTCTGGCTTACTTCACTCTGTATAATTGGTTCCAGTTTCATCCATCTTATTAGAACTGATTCAAATGTATTCTTTTTAATGGCTGAGTAATACTCCATTGTGTATATATACCACAGCTTTCTTATCCATTCATCCGCTGATGGACATCTAGGTTGTTTCCATGTCCTGGCTATTATAAACAGTGCTGCAATGAACATTGGGGTACATGTGTCTCTTTCTATTCTGGTTTCCTCGGTGTGTATGCCCAGCAGTGGGATTGCTGGGTCATAAGGCAGTTCTATTTGCAATTTCTTAAGGAATCTCCACACTGTTCTCCATAGTGGCTGTACTAGTTTGCATTCCCACCAACAGTGTAAAAGGGTTCCCTTTTCTCCACACCCTCTCCAGCATTTATTGCTT